>BMAC01000240.1:839224-851102 GCA_014905375.1 Phtheirospermum japonicum
ATACCGAGAGTAGTCAAGAGAGTTAGCCCCTTGAATTTGATTCTTGATGAAATGAGGAGAGCCGGGACATGGAGGTTGTTTTTAGAGGGCTTGATGTTCGTGATTTCTAAAAGCGAGTGGGTGAAGCCCATTGACTTGGTGCCAAAGACGAGCGGCTTGTTAGCTCTTGAGGACYAAGAAAGAGGGTTGTTGGRCACGAGGATTCCAACAGGTTGGAGGATGTTGATTGAGTTTAAGAAGTTTCATGAGTCCACAAAGAAAGATCYTTTTCCTCCCCCGTTTGTCGATCAAAGGATGAACAAGCTAGACGGCCATTATTCCTATCATWTCTTGGACGAGTTTTCGGGGCACTTCAAAACCACCATCCCACCCGAGGACCTAGCCGAGACGAGCTTCATTTTCCCATTTCGAATGTTTTCTTTTTGGCGGATCTTATTTGAACTATGCAATGCATCAAGGACGTTCAAAAGAGTGTATCCTCCCGACAAGGAGGAGATCGTTTTGATGGACCCTCCCGTTATCTTTCCACCTTGATCAAAAAGGGAGGACGTCGAGCTAATGATGTAAAACAAGCGCTTCTTGGGAGGCAACCCTAGTTCTTTCCATTTCTTTCTTTCTTTCTTTTATTAAAAAATCCAAAACCACTCAAAAATTCAAAAATCCAAAAAAAAAAAAATTGAAAAATTGAAAAACAAGAAAAATATTTTGTTGAAGTTCACGTACATATTTCCTTATATTTTTGATTTTGTGTGATTTTCTTTTCTAGAATTTGTTTTTCGACGTCGACCATTGGACGATTGATAAAAGTGGTAGTGTTCATGAAGCCGGGAGATACTAGCCATGCTCAATGTTCACTCGGATTGCTTAGATTCTTAGGTGGACCCCACCGAGCTCGACCTAAACTCGCTCGGTTGATGAAGTTTCTATTCACCCTTCTTTTACTTGTTTTTCATTAAAATGCGGGTAATGCATGGTTTAAGTGTGGGGTGGGTAGGTGGTTAGGGTCCCGGTTTTTATCAAGCATGTTTTGTTGTTCTTAACTCGAGCCTTGGCGAATTGACGCTTATTATTTGCGCTTTTATATGGTCGAGTCGATTTTTGTGTCTTTTGAGTCGTTATTACATTGTTGAACAACTCCACGTGCTTGGAAGTTTGAATAGTTTACTTGTAGAATTTTTACATGTTTATGGCCTCTTGTGTGAGGGGTTAAATTTTGTGCTTCGTCCAAATCCCMCCTATATATATATATAATCAACATTTTCTTGTGAAAAGATTGCAAAGCTTTAAAAACTCTTTTTATTTTGCTCCCATATTCGGTGCAAACTAGTGAGTAGCCTTGTGTGATTTATCGGCTTGCTTGCATTTTTATGGAAATTGTATTAGGGAGGTTTGATTTTGCTCGTACATGATTGAATTTTAAAATGACCTAGAGGCACATATATTACCCTTATTCCGGCCATATCCATATATAAGCTACTTTAAAAAAAATGAGCCCCCAGAACCTTTTTCCCGTTTCTTGTTAGCCGAGCTCATTTTTAGCTCTTGTATCTTTGTAATTTGTGAGGTGAGAGAGTTTATTGTTAGTTGACGAGAAATGTGTGGGAAATCAATTGAGGGTTTCGGGTTTTGAAGTGCTTATACAAAAAAAAGAATAATACTTCAACACAAATCACAAATAGTGATAAAACYTGCGTTCAAGTGAAAAGCCTAATTCAAAAAGGGCTAAGATTAGTGAAAAGAAGCAAGTTCAAAAAGCTTCTAAGTGTTGTGAAATAAAAGTCGGGAATGTGGGTGAATGAAAGGATTTCGAATGATAGTTTGGTGAATTGGGAAAGGTGAAGCGATCATAAGCTTACGGGTTTTAAAATTTAGGATTTTTGTGTGTTATTGATCACGTTTGATCGTGTGTTAGCCACTATATCCAAATGTTCCATACCTTACCAAAGAGCCAACATTACAACCCATAATAAAGACCTATTTCTATTCTTATTTGGTCATGTACTATGAGCTATTTTGAGCGTCCGAATTTGTGAAATCTTGATGAATGCATGCATTGTCCTATTCGAGTGTATACACGACCCTTATCAAACACTTGAGCGAATTGAGCGAACACCTCAAATTTCCATTTGTGAGGAAGTCATCGATTTGGCTTGCGTTTGAGGAAAGAGTAATACGAGCAATGCTTGACAATAGCGAGTTTATGTTGATAATCCCATCATATTAATACGGATAAGCACGAGGATTTTTCTTTTTACACTATGTTCATTGCATGTACACTCTCGATTCTTTTCGTTGTTCGAGGACGAACAAACCGCAAAGTGTGGGGTAGTTGTTTTGCATGTAATTGTGGTGTTTGTCTCGTGTTTTTAATTAGAATCTTATGTTAATTTTAGTAGTTTTTTAGTTGAGTTTTATTAGGTTTTTCACTTGTTTCTCGTTTTGTTGTTCTTTTCGTGTTTCTTGTTGATTTTATACTTAAAATGGTTAAATGAGTTCAATTAATTTGTGGATGGGGGTTATTTGTGTTAGGTTTTGACAAGAAGGCAAAAGAAGGTGAAAATTGGCCCTTGGGCTCGATTTGGTTCAAGCTAAGGCGAGTCCCGCGCACAGCTTCTCGGCAGCTGCCGAGCGCTGCCGAGTCCCGCCCGCAAGTCCGCGCGCAGCTGCCGAGTTTCGCCCGCAAGCTGCCGAAGCCTGCCGATACCAGCGCCGACCCTGCCGAAGCCTGTCGAGACCCACCGCCAAAGCTACCGAGAACGCGGAGCGCAATCGATCGACAGCCGAGCAGTCGAGTCAACGCCAAGCCTGTCGATCAACTGCCGAGGGCTGGCTCGACTGCGCTTCAGAGAGTGGCCATCCACGCCCATCCTGCCGAGAGCAGTCGATCGACTACCGAGCCAGTCGATCGACTGCGCGCATACCTGCGCACGCCTGCCGACAGCACCTGCCGAGAGCCCTTGGCCATGCGCGCAACTCCCGCCGAGCATTCCCGGGCCACGCTCGCAAGCACCTACCGACAAGTTCCGACCACGATCGAGCCAGCCCGCCCAGCGTCGAACCATCTCGGCCCATGTCGAGCCACCTTGCAAATTTGCCGAGCTAATCGAGCTCAACTCGACCCAAATGGTCTATTTTGACCATTTTGAGTCAAATTTGGTCAATATTTGGAAATCCAAGCTCATATGGCATAATGGACCCATTTACCCCTAATTAACTTGTATAAAATAGAACCTCTCTTTCATTTTGTAAAATACCTACTTCCAACCCAAGCTTGGGTTTTAGACCTAATTCCTCTCTCTAGATTTAAGTTTTAAGCTTTGCCTTGGGTTTGTAAGCTCAAGAAGGATTCAAGTATCCCCTTGGATGTTTAATTCCTTGCAATTTCAATCAAGCTTTTGGATTCTCTCTTTAATTCTAGTAAGCTTTCTTTTAATTTCATGCTTTGTTCTTCATTTATTTATGCTTTTTGCCTTAGGTATTAGAATTTGTGCTTGATCTTGTGAATTGAATATGGAGTCTAGTTGAGTGACACATCTAGATCATAGATCAAGTCCTTGATTTGTTTAATTTCAAGTAATTTCATACGTTTCATGCATTTTTCTTCATTTCATACTTTTTGTCTTAGCCATTTGAATTCATGATGAAACTTATGATTTGGCTATGAATTATAGATGAGTGACACATCTAGATTGTAGATCGGGTCTTGGATCATCATGGCTTTGAGTTTTTCACATGCTTGATCTTAAATCTTATTTTCATGCATATTTTTAGGTTAAATCTTAGATCTACTCTTTTTTGCTTGTTATTTTCTTCAAAGTTTTGAACTTTCTTGTTAATTTTCATTGCTCTTGCTAGTTGTGCTTTCAATTTTAGAAATTTTGCATTATTTGAGTTTTTATGCACAGTTGTACCTTGTGCATGCATGCTTGTACATGGTGAAACTTTGCATTTTCTTGATTATTTTCATTATTGCTTTGCATTTACATATTGAGGCATACGACGAGGCATCCGACCCACCTGAAATTTCAATTCTTAGCTTAGTTTAGCTAGTTTAATTATTTAATTTTCGTTTTCCTTTTATTTTCCAAGCTTGAAACACATTGAAACCCTCAATTGAATCGAATTCTMATAATACCAAGCCATGAACCCGTTGAAATATTTCAACACCACGAAAACTATGAAAACAGCTGCTACCACCACCGGGTTAAAATCTCCTCCAAGCCTGGTAAGAACATGCATTACTTGATCTTCTTCTGAAACAGGTTGACCAGCTGAAGCTAGCATGTCACAGCAACTCTTGACTTTGTTAACATATTCTCTGGTTCTCATGGTTCCTTTCTTGATAGAGGAGAGCTGCATCTTGTACTGCATCTTCCTAACTGCAATTTGACTGGAAAAATTGCCTCGAGAGTTTGCCAGATTTCTCTTGAGGATGCAAGACCAACCATCATGGTAAGTAGACTTTCAGAAAGAGAGGAGAGAAGCCAGGATGCTAACAACTGATCTTGCCGAACCCAGAGCAGGAATTCCGGGTTTACTGATCCTTCGGCGACCTGAGATGGAGGTCTGATTTATCCAGTAAGATATCCTTCAAGCCCGTAACCTCTGACGGCTGTGTAAACTTGCACTTTCCAAAGTAGATAATTTGAGTAATTTAGTTTGATTGAGATGAGCTGATTTTGCAGCTGGATAGCTGAGTTTGAGCTTTGAGAAGAAAGAGAAGTATTTTGAATTATTGAGTGAGAGCTCACTTGAGCCTCATGATATGGAGGTATGATACCCTCCATCAGATGTAAAGGAAGGAAAGAAGGAGATGAGAAGAGGTGTTCAGAGTCAGGTAAAAACCTGCTCTGATACCATGAAAGAAAGTAAAGAACTCATATTGAGAAATATTTTGTATTCTACTTTTCACTGAGATTTCATTCAATCATATCTTAATGATTACATAGGGGAATGTCGCCACTATTTATAGTAAAGGTAACCTTAAAATATGTGGCTAAGACTGCTACAGTACATTAATTCAAATCKTGTGGTCACCATTGCTACAGTACATCCTAACAGCTGGATGTACTAGATTAGGGCTGACGACATCAGTTGACGCCGAGCAGGTTGTCCTCATCTGAGACCTATTGTCAGTAGTACGTTCGACCTCTGGGCGATCTATCGTGCGACCTGAGAGGTCACCAACCTTGTGACCTGGCACTGCACTCATCTCCAGGTCGCCAGGCATTAGGTCGCCAACTGTGCGACCTGGCACTGCACTCTTCTTCAGGTCTCTAAGCAGTTTATGACCAGGCGACCTGAACTTATAAGGTCGCTTTCTATTACTTTGTAACTTTCCACATTGCCTCTTGAATCCTTCTTGGTCTTAAATATCCATTTTCAACTAATAGGTTTTGCACCTTCTGGCAATGGGATAAGTTCCCACACGTCGTTGTTCCTCATGGACTTAATATCCTCATTCATGGCATCTATCCACTTTTGAGAATTTGAGCTTTCAGTGGCTTGATGGAAGTTGACAGGATCATCTTCCGTCATTCCAATATTAGTCTCATTTTCTTGGAGAAATACAATGAAATCATCTGAAATTGCATTTTTTCTTTCCCTGGTGGATCTCTTGAATGACATAAGTTCTTAAGGTTGTTGATTTGGAATAATTTTTGGAATGAGAGGTTCTCCAACATTGTCTTTATTTGTGTRTTGAACAGAGTAGGAATGAAATCTGATC
Organism: Phtheirospermum japonicum; assembly: GCA_014905375.1. Classification (NCBI taxonomy): domain Eukaryota; kingdom Viridiplantae; phylum Streptophyta; class Magnoliopsida; order Lamiales; family Orobanchaceae; genus Phtheirospermum; species Phtheirospermum japonicum. The sequence goes on from BMAC01000240.1 coordinate 844,953, forward strand.
AATACCAATAACACATGTGGGAATATCAACATATTCCTTGTCAAAGTTAAAGTCATTTACTTTATCTCCCCCTGTAAACTCAACATCATCATAGAACTCGATATTCCCTATCTKAAAAATAGTTTTGGCTGTGGGGTCATAAAACTTGTACCCTATGGATCGTTCAGAATATCCAACAAAATAACAGCTAACTGTCCTTGTGTCCAGTTTCTGTTCCTTAGGCCTACATGGCCTAGTCTTAGCTGGACAACCCTAAACATGAAAATACATTAGACTACGCTTTTTACCCATCCAAAGTTCATAAGGGATTTTGTRAGTTGTTTTAGCTGGGACTCTGTTAAGGATATATGTTGCAGTCTCAAGTGCTTCTCCCCAAAGTGATTATGGTAAGGTAAAATGACTAATCATACTCCTTACCATATCTTTAAGCATTRTGTTTCGTCTTTCAGCAACATCATTCATAGTGGTTGAACCCAGCATGGTTTACTGTGGGAAGATYCCGCATTCATTTAGGAATTTAACAAATGGTCATAGTCATTGTTCACCTAATACGTCATATCTACCTTAGTACTCACCACCACGTTCAGATCTAATGCTTTTAATCCTTTTGTTGAGTTGACTCTCAACTTCAGCCTTAAAGGATTTGAACACATCCAATGACTATGGCTTTTCATGAATGAAATATAATCTAYAAAAATTYTCTATGAACGTTATACAATATTATTGATCATTCCATGTAATCGTAGTAAATGGACCACTAATATCCGTATGTATAAGTTTTAAGATGTCTAAAGTCTTGTTGGCTACATATCTCYTTTTATTGATATGTTTTCCTTTAATACAATTAACACCAATGTCACAATTTATAAAATCTAAAGGATCGAGAATTTCGTTAGACACAAGTCTTTAAATTCTCCATTTGGAGATATGATCCGGTCTCTTATGACATAACATAGCTGAATTCTCATTAGTTAATTTTTTTTACACTTCGTGTGTATAGATACAGGGATTCATTAAATGAAGCAATAATATCTAGCAAAGAAATATTATCGTAACTTGATAAAGAACCAGAACCAACCAAATTTGAATCATGAAACATACTAAAGTATTCACTTCCAAATGGACAAGAATAACCACATTTGCCAAAAACAYAAATAAAAATTAAATTTTGTCTAAATGACCGAACAACAAATATCTCATCAAGATCCAAATAATATCCAGTCTTCAAAAATAATCTAAAATTTTCCTATTGCTTCAACTTCAATTGTCTTGCCATCGCCCATATAGTTGTATCTTTCACCATCACTTGGTTTTCGACGATGGAGGCAACCCTGTATAGACACATTGATGTGAGTTGTTGTACTAGAATCTACCCACCATGTGTGTCTAGGGACCAAAGTTAAATTAACCTCTGAACAAACCAAATTAAGCACGCCAAGCATGATAGTTGGTACACTCCTTCTTCCTATTCCCTTTTCCTCCACAGAAGAAACAACTGGTAATAATACCAGAACCGGTACCATCGATTGCAGTAGGTGCCTTTTGTTATTTTTTCTTGTGGTGTTGTAAGTTACAACTTCCTTATCCTTCTTTCTCTTTAATCATTTGCCCTTAAACTTGGAAGTTCAGGCAATATTAATACTTTTAGTCTTATCTTGCTTCAACATTTCCTCTTCTTGAACACAATGTGAGATGAGCTCATTCAGAGACCAAGTCTCTCCCTGACAGTTATACCGCACTTTAAATTGATTAAAATGTCATAAAAGAGATATCAAAACAAAATGCACTAGCAAGTTCTCAGAGAGTTTAAGCTTAAGTGCCTCTCAATTTTGAAGCAGTGTGAGATATTTCCGTAATGTATTCCCTAATATTGTCTTTATATCCATACCTCATTGAGATCGGATATTTCAAACGCGTACCAATTTTAGCCTTTTCGTCCTGGACAAAAAATTTCTCAATATCAGCAAAAAATTCTTTAGCTATAGTGATTTTCTCAGACATTATGTCCGTGAATGCTTCTGGAATGACTTTCTTCATGATCATCATACACATGCGATTCAATTTTTCCCATATATATCCCTCTTTTCATCGGTATTACTTTTATCCGTAGGAGGTGGTGGGGAATCAATCCTTATCACAAGGTTAAGATCTATGACTTCGATAACTATTAAAAGATTCTCTTGCCATGACTTAAAATTTTTTCCATTTAGCATAGGGATAAAGTTGATGCTGACAGTGATATTAGGAGGAGTAGATATAACTGATTCAACAAAATAAATTTATCATGCTCATGTAGAATAAACTTAGATTCATAATAATAAATTCATATAAAATGTAAATTCCATCTCAAGATATCGACACTCCATCAAAATCTCATCTTTTGACAAAATGTTAACTTGTAATTGACATCTTGCCGCAGTAATCAAACACTGATAATAAAAACATATCAAACAAGAGTCTTCCTTTTGGTCGATTTATTGCTCATATATAAAACCGAGTAATTATCACGCATTTCTATTAACCTTTCTTTTGGCCAATGAATATTCACACAAATTACATGCACCCAACCTTTTATATTTCGAAATAAATTAATTTTCACAAGAGTTGTCACTTTTGTGACATTATTACTTCAATTTGTATATTTCGAAATATATAAAACCATACCAATAGTTGAACCTAAAATATAAATTCCAAGAACAAATTAACATCAGGATTTTATTTGTAATTCGAGGTCAGTTTAATAAATGAACTTAATTGAACCTTAAAATAATAATAAAATATTATACTAAACTGAAATTCTAAATTTCACTAGATTGGAAATGGGTCCCTAATTTTAATTCTTGATTAAACATCTAATATAAAACTAAAATAATATGAGCCATAATTTCTATACTAAAGATTAAACCAAATATGAGACCCAAGCAATTCCATTAGAATTCTGAATCCATCCGAAAAGTGATGCTTTTATTTTTAAGTCCGTAGCTGCCATGAACAATTCAAAATCAGAAATACATTACCAATTAATACCAAATTGTAACACTGAAGCCATGGCAGCTGAATCCATATGATTGGAAATAATCATAATGATTACAAATATAATCATTACATATTCCTATATTTTCAAAAGATATTTTGAACGGAAATAGATAACACTAAGCAGCAAACATCCACACACATGTATCTATATATATATGTATTACATATCCAAAAATGGACCAAAAAAATAAAATAAAAATTGTGGTTTATTTAATGAAGTTTGAGAAACAAACTGAACCAATGAGCCGTATAACCCCACCAGTAATCCGAGAATCGATTGAAAAACTAAATCCATATAATAACATCGATTACAACTATAAATCGAATAATAAAATCAATTCTCAATAAATCAACATGAAGTGTCTTTGATACCACTTTTTAGAAATTAATCATAGCAAAAGGCCATCACTATAATCGAGAAAATATCATATTAAATTATTAAGAATCATAAATTAGTTTACGGAGGAGTACTTGGAACTAAAAGAGATTGAATTGGGGGTTTGACCTTTTAGGGCAATACGTATCCAAATCCTTTCAGAGAACCCTTTAACTTTCTCTGTACGCTCTCTTCTGACGATGAGATGCAGATAGAATAGATGGTGATATGTATGACCTAGGAARCATAACCCTTATATACATAAGTCGTATTGGGTATACCTATTTTAGCCCAATACCTTAAACTTTATTTGATCACTTTTAAATGGACTTCCTTATTTGACAGTTCACGACATATAATTATTTCACATAYAAGCCCAATATTTGATTAAGYATCCAACATTTCTGGAAAATMATTGGTGAATTAAAACTTTCCATATTATCTGATGCTTTGAACAAGGAGTATACTTTAAAGAGAGCGAAGGGAAGAAGTTCACATTTGTGAATGTATTATCCATAAATTTTTAGTCTTTTGACCATACTATATATCTCTTAGTAAGTTTTAATCTAAAATAATGATAAAGGCTTAAGTTTCTACAAATCAAAAGTGAGGCAGCAGTGGGGAGTTTTTCGCAATGGGCATGATATCAACAATGAAGTCAATTAAAATGCTAAGAATAAGAACAATAAAGGATTCTGAGTGAACAAAATTGAAAGTAAAACRTCAAAGAAGATGACAACTGAAGAACCAATTGTGATGGATTACCTAGATATGTTCCTTTAAGAGTTATCGGGGTCCCTCACAATTGCCAGTAGAMCTCACTATTCTTTTAGTTCCAGGAGAGGCACTAGTATAGAAAGACCCAAGATTTAAAGATCCACATTCAGGAATTATCTGATAAGGGGTTTTTATTAACCAAACGTCTCACATTGGGGAGCATCAATTTTATTCATCAAAATGAAACATGGATTTTGAGGATGTTCATTAATTATCATGAGTTAAATCGATTGAWAATTGAAATAATATCCCCTTCKTAGGATTTATGARCTATTTGATCAATTGAAGAATTCCTTTGTATTCTTCAAATTGACCTACGATCACGATATCACTAATTGAAGGTCAATGAGAATGATTGATCAAAAATCTTGTGTAGTACTCTTTWTTTAGAAAGGTATGAAACCTCCTTGCCATAGGACGAGTTCAATTGTAGTGCCGCAAGATCCTCCCAAATCGTGTCTTTCGAAGAATGGTTTTTGGAGTGCTTAAGCTAAGTGTAGCCTAAGTAAATTCAATATGTAAAATAAGGAGATCAGCAGGAAAATATATAAGAAATAATTAGGGAAAAGTGCATGACTTTTATTCCTAAAATTCGGGTTAGATCGGCCTTAACCAGATCCTTTTACAATTGTTGATTGCAAGKTCTTTCTCTAAAACACTCTATGTACTCCTTTKTCTCAAGGTTGGGATCCCTTCTCTCTCTATTGGAGAGACTATTTATAGTTTTCCTTCAAACCCTAATTGGACGTAGTGTCGCTTTATAAGTAATGTTTTAAAAGAAAACCGCTGCTAAAAATATAAAAGTGACGATTTTTATATGCAAATCGCCACCAAAAACTATATTGGAGGGGCTTCATAACAAAAGCATCTCAAATAATTGGCAACGGGTGGCACTTTATAACGAAGCGCCACCAATAAATAAAAACGGGTGGCGCTTCATAACAAAAGCGCCACCAATGGGTTGTGCTTCATAACAAAAGCGCCAAAAATAAATAAGAACGAGTGACACTTCATAACAAAGTGCTGCAAATAAATAAGAATGGGTGACGCTTCATAAAAAAGCGTCACAAAAAAAAGGGTGGTGCTTCATGACAAAGAAAAGCGCCACATTATAAAAGAATAAAGTGGAAAGCTTAATTGGGAGAGAGGAGGTGGAAATAGAGAGGTTTATATCATCTAGGGTTAGCGATGAAGATGATGATGATGGATCTAACTCTAGGAAGAATCTGACGCTCAGTWAATCTCAGTCTGCGCTCTTGGAGGAAAGCTTCAAGCTGCATAGTACTCTGAATCCTGTATGTAATTTACTTCTCTCTCAGGTATTTTCACAAACAATTAACGAACACACGACTATTTTTTTTGATTAAATCTATTATATATGCTGATTTATTGATTCTATTTTTTTGCTAAATTCGAATCATCTTATAAGTTAAGATTCTGAATTAAATTACACAGAATCATCAAAAGTCCGGTATTTGAAAACACTAAAAAAACATATCAAAACAAAACTAATCGCGTCTATAAACATATCGACCAACGCTGAACCATACATAATCAAGACACCCGAGTCCCTCGATGCCTCGGCCCACATATTTGGGTTTCTCAAGTGGTCACACCTCTAGGAAAAACACTATCGTTGCTTTCAAGATTGAGCATCTCGCTCCCATCAATCGCAGGCTTCATCCAAAGCGGCTTGTTGCTCTACAAGAGTCGAATAGGCTTCATCTCAGCTTTCTTATTTTGAATACTAGTAATAGATTAGTTCGATATCCTTCCTTTTTCCTTTCTGCTTTCGTAAAATAGATAATTAAAAGATAAAAGAAAATCTTTAATCAAAAATATTTTCATGACATATATAGTAAGAATGAAGTTAACCTGGCTCTTCTGTTCTGAAACCAGACTTCAACTTGCCGAGGCCTAAGCTTTAATTCCTGAGCCAACTCTTGCTTTTGTTTCTGATC
>BMAC01000240.1:868393-901952 GCA_014905375.1 Phtheirospermum japonicum
ATTTTTTTTTTTTTTTTTTTGCAATTTATCCTAGATCATTTTCAAAGTTGCATGATTCATATGTAAATGCCAGCAGAATATGCTTCAGAATTTTGTTCAATGTTGTTGATTGCAGTCTAAAATGCAAAACAGAGAACACTTAAAAGGCAATAAATATATTTTTTTGGGTAATCCTCTATTTGTAGAATAACACCATATATATTTTATTGGTTATTGAATTTGTCCAATTTTCTTTCCACAAAAAAGAAAAAAAATACACATGAATTGCATCAAACATCACTAGTGGAAAAAAGTCGATTAGAGGCGGTTCAAGACAGCCTTTAGAGGCGGTTTTGAACCGCCTCTAATATGACCGACGCTTAAAGTTAAAAAAACCCGGCTGAATATAGAATTTGAGGCGCTTTATAGGTGGCGGTTACTTTAAGAACCGCCGCCCGAAGAGTTTTTGGTGACGCTTCCCCGTGGACCGCTGCCCGATTGTTTTTTTAAGTGTCGGTTTCTTAGCGGCTTTTAATGTTATTGGTGGCGGTTGCAATTTAATAACCGCCACCCGAACTCAACTTTTTTTATTTTTTTTCCATAAGCGACGGTTCTTGTCAAACAAGCGCTACTTTTGCACCTTATGCAGCGGTTTATCGTTGAACCGTCACTTATGCGCCGCCTCTAATCGACTTTTTTCCACACATGCATGTTTTTTTTTCTTCCTTTGAATCTTCCAGAAATGTCTTCTCATTTAATCAAATTGGTCAGAACAAAAATTTCAAACATGTTTGGTCCATGTCTTTACTTTTCTTATAATTTCTGATTGCAGTGACTTTAAACGAAACATATAGCTCTCAACGTCAGACATCAAACATAATCTCATTCCAATTTACCACTCCCAAACATGGCCTTAGCAAGAATAGCAAGAATCAGCTACCGTCGATCTGGAGGTGCCCTGGCCGCCAATCACGTAAAAAGACTCTCTCCCACTCGCCCGCCCTCAGCACCGAGCTCACATCATCCCAGAAAAATGTCATGACACCCGACATCTCCCCATTCGTCCATAGCCTCAGCCCAACATCCGATTCACTCGGGCCGAGAGAGTGATGCTGAAATCCGACTCGGAATACGAAAGCCCAAAATACCCGACACTCAAGGCCACGAATCCAGGCGAGAATCCCCGGGTGGTTGTGCTTGGGAGCGGGTGGGCCGCGTGTAGCTTCCTCAAGGGGCTCGATACGAGGTTGTAAGATGTTGTCTATACTTCGACGAGGAACCATATGGTGTTACACTTCTTCTCATGTTGACATGTGTCGGGACATTGGAGTTTCGTTTGGTGGCGGAGCCCTTTAGTCAGACCACCTCCAAATCGGCGACGGGGCATCGACGAGCTTGAAAATCGAGATCTCAAGTGGTATCAGGTCGTCCTCATCGTCGTCGGGCTCGCTAAGCACGGTCGTGTTTCAAATACTCATTAGCAGCTTGTCGTCGGCCCAGAGATGGTAACCACAGTTATAATATTATATCTATTTGTAATTTTATATGAGAGATTCGATGAAAAATTGTAATGTACAATAATTTTTTTAAGTATATTGGATGCTTTTGTTAACATAAGGTGTTGATTAATTTTAATTTTCAAGTTGAAATATGAATTTTTATTGCAATTTTTTGGCATTTATAGGTTGGGGCGAGAATAGGTAAAATAGGATAGACATTTAATTCTTTTATAAATTATTATTTTGGAATTAACATGGGTTATAGTTAAACCGATGTTAATGTTCTTTGGGTCAAAGACATCAGTTCCTCAAGAAGCCGATGTTAATGCTCAGTTTTATTGGTGGCGCTTCATAGTCAACAAGCGCCGCCCGCTACTATTTTCGGTGGCTCTTCATTGCTAAGAAGCGCCACCCGCTTCCGTTTTTAGTGGAGCTTCATAGATAAAAAGCGCCACCCGCTTCAGTTTTTTGTGTTGCTTGTAACTAACAAGTGCCACCCACTTCAGTTTTTGGTGGCGCTTATAACTAACAAGCGCCACCCGCTTCAGTTTTTGGTGGTGCTTACAACCGAATTTCACCATTTTTGATGGCGCTTCAAAGCTGCGCCACCCATCATTATTTTTAGTGGCGGTTTGAACCACCATCCATATTGATTTGACTTTAAGTGTTGCCCGGATTAGTGGCGGTCCAAAAGCGCCACCAATGACAATTTTGAAGCGCTACCAATCAACTTTTCTGCAGTAGTGTAGTCACCGACTTACTTTGGGGAAAAGTTAACTAGAACCCTAACCCTAATAAGACATGTGGTGCTACTTCATTGACTACGTTTCACCCTGAAAATAACAGAATCACGAACGCCTGCCTCTTCCTTGAATATCCTGACCTGCTCCACCAAAATATACGTTAGAAAGGACCACCGGGGGATTTCCGGTGGAAACCTCTCCGATGCTTAAGTCAGTAAAGAAGTTTTCCTTATCAGAATATTTCAAGTTAGAATGCTCAGAACATCATACCTCTCTCAGCCTTAGGGGTGAGATATTTATAACTTTCGTCCAGTGGGGCCTTTCCGAGACCCCGAAAACAGAATTCGTGAATCTTGGACCGTTTACTTAAGACGACCTGACCAGGAAGCTTCCTCGTGGAAAATCAGTTGAACTGCCCTGGAAGTTTCCTCGTGGAAAATCAGTCGACCTGACGTGGAAGTTTCTTCCCAAAGAGCAGATCAGCTCTGTTTCCGTTCTCCGAATTCTCAACCTGATTTTCTAAAACCGCGCTCAAGGCTTTAGATCAAGTCAGTATAGTTCCCATAGGGCTAAGGGCTCATTTCTTACCTTTTCTCTTAGGTCATCAGTTCAGGTCATGCCAACTAGACTCTTGTTTTGTACCCTGCCATCAAATTAGGTCGTACCAACTAGTCCCCCCGAATAGTTGGGATGAGTTGTAATGCCTTGGATTCCTTGCCTGACGGTTAGGATTATTAACGCGTCCTTTCAAGTATCGTGTTCTGACACGCATTGAATGCGCAAATCCCGTAAAAACCACTTTCTCAGACCAGGTTGTGTCCTTTGGGGATTACCCACAATGCCTTGTATTCCCTCCCAGCATTTGAAATTCTCCACGCGTCTTGTCATGTACTGTAGTCTGACATGCATTAAATGCACAAATCCCGCTTAATCCATTTTTTTCCTAAAAATTCATTTTCCAAGTATATCACTTTCCCTTTTCATTAACTTTATTCACTTCTATCTCTCTGCATTCGTTTGTTTTCTCCATAACTTCTTGCTCCTTTTTTCCTCCGATCAAGGTTCTCCTTAGAATCAGGCAATCTCTCACTCTCTTGTAAATTTTAATTATGTCTGCCTCCATCTCTTTTACCCTTTCATCTTCCGGGGATTCATCATCTTCCCTTAATTTATCTTCCTCCGCAACCGCCTCCGGTCAGCAACATCATGTTTTTCCTGGTAACGACTAGGATAACATAGTTTCCATTGTTAGCAATCAGACCCTTCAAGAAATACGTCCAAGTTTCCCATCTCCGATGACTTCTCTTTCACCAACCCAATTTCTGGTGAAAGAGACTTGCGACCTCCCCCAAGTCATCTAACCTTCTTTATCGATCAATTCCAGGCGGGATTAAGCCTCCCCGCCCATCCTTTCATTTTGGCAGTATCACGGATGTATCGGATTCCTGTACATCAATTCGTGCCCAACGCCTTTAGAGTCATTGTAGGGTTCCACCTGGAATCCCAATTTTCTAGGCTTATCCCATAATTTGCGTGAGCAATGCAAGTAAGTACTATTAATATTATAAATCAACTCTCGAATCATCATCACAAATGCCACTTACTAGTCTGTTATCAGGTCGCCTAATAACATCATGCTACCCACCTTTTTTTTGTTTTTCTTTCTTTTTTAAATACTCCTAAAGTTTGTAGACTAAACATCATTCATCATCAAAAACTCATCACGTATTGCCACAGACCATTAACAAACTCATGAGCAAAAATTTCAACACCACACACATCATAGACCATTAAAATCCCCCCCCCCCCACCCCCCCAAACTCAAACTTTAGCTTGTCCTCAAGCAAGCATAAAATAGTATAATCAAATAAATATTCAATATGAGGGAAGAGTAGGGATAGAAATCACCCGAGTAAATAGCAAAAAGGTTTCGGGTTTGGACAACCATGATGATCTTTCTTCAAAAAATAAGTCGAACATCTAAACTCTCCAACCTAACCTTTCTTTCCCTTCAACGTGAAAAAGTCTAGCTAACTCCTGTTTCTAAACTTAGATGTTGTACTATGGAAACTGTGAGGTAGAAAGAAAAGAAATAAAATTGAAAATATGACAACAATGAAAAAATTGGGTTGCCTCCCAACAATCGAGTTTTTTTTAAAGTCGTTGGCTTGACTTCTTACGTCCTTGTTTAACTTGAAGGTGGTGCTTCCAACTCCATCCATTTTTCGTTAACTGTGTTAAAATGTTCATAATACGACTTGAGTTGATGTCCATTCACCTGGAACGTTTTGCTCGTCTTAGGTCTATAAATCTCCAATGCGCCATGAGGGAATAAATGAGTGATGACATACGGCCCAACCCACCAGGAACGCAACTTCCCTGCCAACAAAGGTGAGAATGAAAAACTAGCATTTTCTCCCCCTCGACAAAATGTTTTTTTTGAATTTTTCAGGTCATAAAAGGCCTTCGTCTTTTCTTTGTAGATCAAGGAGTTTTCAAACGCTTTATTTCTAAACTCTTTTAGTTCTCGCAGCTTCAACTTTTGATGTAACCCAGCTCCATCATACTCATAATTACACTGCTGCACCACCTAGAATGCCTTATGCTAGAGTTCCACCGGTAAGTGGTATGGCTTCCCAAAAATGAGTCGGTATGGGGACATCCCAATTAGTGTCTTATAATCTATCCTATACACCCAAAGTGCATTATTTAGTTTGATGCTCCAATCCTTTTGTTCGAATTAAAAGTCTTCTCCAAGATAGATTTGATTTCTCGATTCTAAGTCTCGGCCTGCCCACTCGTCTGTGGATGATACGCTGTATAAAGCCTATAGACGACACCATATTTCTGAAGTAATGTTTCCACTATCTTGTTACAAAAATGAGTCCCTCGATTGCTTATCATTGACCAAGAAATACCAAATCTCGGGAAGATTATAGATTTAATAAAACGTGCAAAAAATCTTGAGTCGTTAGTCTAAGTGGCCTTCACTTACACCCATTTTGAGACGTAATCAACCACAAGAAATATGTAGAGGTTCTTGGGAATAAAGCGAAAAGAGGCCCATAAAATCAATACCCCACACGTCAAAAACTTCATAAATTATTATCGGATTTTGGGGCATTTGATTTCTATTCAAAATATTTTATGTTATTTGACAATTACCACACGACTTACAAAAATATGAGCATCTCGAAAAACATTCAGCCAGTAGAAACCACTATCGAGCACCTTATGGGCTTTTCTCTTGGATCCAATGCGTTCCCCGCAGGCGTGAGCATGACAAAGAGATAGAATCGAATGGAACTCAGTATTTGGAATGCATCTTTAAATTACTTGATCGACGCAATGCTTCTAGAGATATGGATCATCCCACATGTTCTATTTAGCACCACCTTTTAGTTTGTATCTGCTCTCATTAACCACCTTTGTTGGAAAAATATGAGCGACTAGGAAATTCACCAAATTAGCATACTAGGGCTCCAAGGTTGCTGTTATCGAGTGACCCGATAACAGAGTTTTGCTGGAAACTTCCAATCGCAAGCGGTTTCTCATCCGGAAAGCTCTTGTTGAGTTGCAATTTGTCCTCCACATGTGTTAATAAACTTAGATGGTCTACAATAGCGTTCTCGACACCCTTTGATTTGTACCTTTTTGTACGCATTTTTTGTACCATTTTGTGTCACGTTTGCATGCGTTTGCTTGCATTTATGGGTATTAGGAGTCGTTTTAGCCTATTTTGCTAGTTTTAGGTTTTTGTATCATTTGCGTTGTTTTTTGTGATGTTTTCGTAGTTTTCACTCTTTTTCGTACTTTTGGCCGTAGGATGACCAAGCGGGGAAATTTGATCGAAGAATTCTTAGAACTCTAAGAAATCGTCTCCACAATAGTATGGAGTCGATTGTAGAGCGGTAAGTTTTCCTGAGTCGTGTCTCTCGAGGATAGATATTATTGGCGGTCGGTATATTTACTTAGTATCTTGTTAATCTCAATTAAACTAATTTACACTAGGAAAGCATTAAGTCATTTGATTGGGTTTGAGTTTCTATGCTAAAGCATGAATTGAAATGAAAACTTGAACTTACTAACTAAGACACAAATTAGAGAGAATTAAAAGCTTGCTTGAAAATGATTAATTTTAATGCAATTAACTAAACCTAATTAACAACCTTAAATAAAATAAACATAACTAAACTAAGGAAAGCTTGTAAAATTAAAGGGAAAGTGGAGGGAAAAACAAGCTTGAACTTTTAAAGAAGTCAAATGACATTTAATGAGAAAAAGTCAAATTTATCAAAAAGGAAAGCTACTTATAACTTTCAAAGCTCCATTATTGTTTGAACAAAATGAGTAAAAAGCTTCAACATGGAAGCTTCAGTGGAGTTTTTAAGCAAGAAGAAAAATAAGCTAGAAATTGGAAGTGAGATTTTGAAAATGCCAAGAGAAACAACAACAAGAACTACAAATTAACAGCCAACACATAACAATAATAAACAACCAAGAACAACAAAAATATGAAGGGGAAATATTACTACAAATTTTTACTCCAAAGAAGCTTCAAGGTCTATGGATTACAATCTTCAAAATACTAAGAACCACTTCAACAATAGCTTCACAAAAGATGGAATACAAACTTCTCAACTACTTTCTAATGCTAAAACTAACTAAGCTTAAACTAACTAAGGATTAATCTAAGGTTTAAAGCTTTAAAAGCAATGGAATAGTAAAATTTGGCATGGTGGAGATTGAATAAGTACAAAAACCACCAAGGGAGGATAAGGTTGGTGGAGAAAAGAGCTGGGCTATTTATACAAAAACACAGGGGTAAAATTGTCAAAACGAGTCAAAAACAACAAAAATTCCTGCGTTTCAGTCGATCGACTGACATCCAGTCGATCGACTGAAAGCTATCGATCGACTGCTTCATTTCCAAATGCCAAACTCACTGTTTCACAGTCGATTTGGCATGGTTCAGTCGATCGACTGAATGATAGTCGATTGACTGAATGTAAATCGATCGACTGACGTGGCTGCTCCTGGCTCGGTTTTTCTCATTTTTGCTCTAGCCATCCACCGGTTGTTGTTCCTTGTGATTCAAGATTAATGCACCTATTTTTATAAACTATTTGTCAAAACATTTAAAGCTTTCCCGTAAGAGAACGGGATCACTTATAGGTGGGTAAGTTGACTCAAGTCGATCTCAAGGAACATGCAATCGGAATCTCGAATAGTTTGTTCGATCACAAAATAACACGAAAACTTGTAAAATTAGGGGTTTGGTTGGTTTTGATTATCTAAGAATTTAAAGCACTTAAACATTAATTAAAACTAGGTAACTCTAAGCAATTTACTAAGAACATGTAAATTCAAACCAAGAAACCAATATAAGCGTAAATGATTAACAATATCAAAACATGAACGATATGAAGCCAATAAAACTGAACTAATTGAAAGATTACGAATTCGAATATCAAAAGTAACTAAGGTTTGTAACATGAAATAATTCAAGAACAATTATTGAAAAACTACTACTTAATCGCATAAATTAATCTAAGAAAACAATTAAAGAGTTTAGAGTACTTATTTAAACTAGGAAATTGCAGTACATTCTCCAGCTAATCCGGAGAGATTGCGTAGATCTTGGCCGAAAATCGAATCACAATTTAACGGGTGGATCTTGGAACTCGTGACTCTTGAATCTTCGATCTTGATCTTCTATGTTGAGATGGGATGTGAAGGTCTGTTTTTTTTGAGCCAAAGGACCGTAAGTAGGGTTGTAGTGGTATATCGTGTCCGTTGGGACAAACTCAGAGAGGGTTTTTTTTATATATTTTTTCCTTGTCTTGGAGCATAATTTACCCTAAAAACACGTTTCCCGCACGTTGGCGTCAATGGTGTGTCAGCCGACGCAGGCGGTCGACGCTAATCATGGCTCGGCAGGTGTGGCGCGCAGCGCTCGGCAGGGTCGATGGTCTGGCTGGTTCGCGTCGGTCGATGCTCCATGGGTCGACGCTCACAAAGAGTTACGTCAACCATGTGCATCAATAAGTGCCAGAAAACGTCGGTCGACGCTTCATGGGTCGACGCTAACTGAGATTTGCGTCGTCCATGTGCGTCGATAGGTGCCGGAAAGCATCGGGCGACGCGTGCAGCTCTCGGCAGCCAATGTCGGCAGCAGCGTCGGCATCGCTACTATAATGGTTCCAGATGGAATATCTATTATAGATAGTCGGCAGCATCAAATTCTTGCTACTCTTTCACCAGAAAGCTCGATCTTTGTCTCTGGATCATCATACTTCATCCTTTGCGTGCTGAACTCTTCCGACTACTTTAGCTATAAGGTGAAAAGCATCAAAATATCACCTAATTGCATCAATCGTGATCAAAAAGTGGTAAAATAAACTGGAAGTATAAAAATACGAAATTAATCTTAAACTATCCAACTTATACCAAAAACAAATAGAAAAACTAACTAAAATACTAATAAAAATAAGGACAAATATGTACTAATCAACTACCCCATGCTTATTGGTTTGTTCGTCCTCGAACGAACGATAGTCTCAAAGAATAACAAGAATGAAAATAAGCTCAAGTAAAGAGTCGTGTCATGCTAAATAGATAATTTTGAAAATATAGATACATGCAACGCAACTTCAAACACTCCAGCCACATTACATTATGGCTTCAAAAACAAAATCATGCATCCTCACAAAGAGTAATATTTAAGTGTACGCTCAAGCACTCAAGAATTTTTAATGGGGACGTGTTTACACTCAAATCATACAAATAGATGCACAGTAAATAAGACCCAAAAATCAATCTCTTTTCAATCACAAATTAAGTGTGTAATCGAACTAAGAATCGGAAAAGGTCTTTTTGGGTTGCAATGTAAGGCTCTTTGGACGGGTATAGAATATATAAGTCGTGTGGCTAACTCACGATCTAACGTGATCAATAACTCACCAAACCATTCTAATCACGAAGCAATTTGCTTCACCTCATTCAAAAATAATAACCTCACTTAACTCTCATAACATAGCTTTTAAATTTAGGCTATTTCTCAACTCGTAACTCTAAACCGACTTGAAGCTCAAACCGCTTAATCACAATTGAAGCTTATTACATGCTTCTGTTTCTACACAACTCTTTTGCCCTCTAATCATTAAGCTTCATAAATAAACAATTAAAATCAAGCCTTAATAAAGCGCATACGCAAACACGATTCACCAAGATTCACCATACTTCTCTCTCTCTCTTTTTTTTTTTTATAGATTTTATCCCCCTTTTATTATTTTTTATAGGGTCATGTTTTCTTTTTTATTTTGGATGGTGGTCTTTTATTACAAAAAAAATCATAAAACCCTAATAAAATTCCAAAACACTAATAACCAATTAAAATAACGAACTCCTACCCCACGCTTTTAATGGGTTGGTAGGGTTTGACTCAATAAAATCACTCAAGGCTATAGGCATGGATTATTTGGCTATGACAGGCTCATTCAGAATTTATAGTGGCTACAAATACGTGGATATGGCCGGAATAGGGTTTTTTGTGTGCCTTAACCTCATTTTCAAAATCAACTACACACAGCGGTTTTAAAGAGATATCAAGACTGAAACTTATTCAAGCACATGCAAAGATGATAATCACTCAGGCTTAAGGACTTGAACATTTCAGTAATGGACATTTATTTTTTTGCATGAAAAAGTTTAAAATGGACGCTGCTTTTAAGGTTTTGTGAAATCAATTGCGTCCAAGTACCATTTTACAATATATAAATAATAATTTTGAAAATTTTATGCACTTATACATGCTCAAAGACAAGAACATCAAATCATACGTAGTCAACTTCGATAGGCAAGCCACAAAAACACAAATTAGCGCGGGAATAGCAATCAAGTCAAATTGATTACAGACCATAAAAATTCAAATTGCACCTAATTTATGAAATACACATCATACTCGACCCCCATTAAAAATCCTGCAATCTCCGAATTGCCATAAGCAGATATAAAACGAGAGAGGGAAAAGGAAACTTCCATGAAAAATATCGAGTCTCTCCAATTGAAGTTGTGTAATTGGCCGTCGTCTAGAGTCTTGTGATTGGATTTGTCCTTGAAACAAAACTTCCAAAATTCCAAAAACAATGAATAAACATAAAATAACAAATAAAAGCAAATAATAAAAATAGTGTTCATCAGTAATAATAAGACATAGAAAATCACTGCCACGGCTCATCAGCAGGCGGCGAAGCAGGAGGCCACTATCCCATGAAACGAGAAAAGTCGGCCGTCGAGTAGTGCCGGAAAGCATCAGGCGACGTGCACCAGTGCCCATCGACGCTACTGATGACTGTCGACCACTGCGCGTGCCTTGCCTAGCGTCGACGCCGAGAGATGTTAGCGTCGACTGACGCCCCAGTCGACGCTAAAATTGTCAATTTTTCCAAACCGCTAGCTTTCCTACTGGTGGGTAACGGTGAAACCAACGGTAATAAAAACCACTAAGTGAGCGTTAACCCTGGATAAACTGCACAATCTCATAAGAAAAATCAAAAACGTCCAAGTATAATCGAAGAAATATTTAAAGTTAAGGGACAGGCGAAAAATAAAAATTTTATTAATGCTGATTCGAAACACTTAGACAATGGAATAAAATTAAAATTGTGATAAAATAAACAGGATAGAATAGGAGGAAAATCTTATGACTCGATAATTGAAAACTTAAATAAATAGCTAGTGGTAACGTCCTATGAATCTAAGGGGATCCATAGCGCAAGTTCTCCGGTGCGGCAACCCTTTTGTTAGCATCCTCCAGACGCTGCTTCCAATATCCTATGTTCCACTCGTGCACTGCGTTTCCCTCTTTTAGCTAACTCCTCTTTTAGATCTTTGATCTTTGACGCGGCCTCCTTCTTTTCGAGGAGCTTGTCCCTAATAGCAATCTCGTTTGCAAACTCAGCTTCACTCCGCAAAAACCCAGTATTTTGATTGGATAATTTCTGAATCTTCTCTCTAGCCATGAGAAGTTCGTCGTGAAGCTTGTCCATGGACATGTCAAACTCCTCAGGGTCCTCCCTCCTTCGCTCGATATCGTTCTTTGCTCCCTTCAAATCTATGATAGTACCCTTTAGTTGGGAAATAGTGTTCCTCAACCCCGCATTCACCTCTCCCGCCTCCTTCAAATCATCTTTCAGTGCGTCGATCTGGAGGGTGTAATGGACTTCGCCCATCTGGAAATAACCATTCCTGGCCTTCATCTTTTCGATTTCAACTTTCAGCTTGTCCAATTCTTTTTCGTGTTGCTCTCTCAACATCTACCTATTTTCATGGTTATTGGTTACTTGTGGAATTGGCCTCATGGTGTTGGGAGATTTGGAGAATTATATTTGTTTGTGTGGGGAGGCTTAGAACACAAGAGAATTATGAAATATAGAGTGCATGGGGGGTGGTTTATATAGGAATTATTAGCTCTTGAAAATAGGAGTCCTAGATTTACCCAATTATAATTAAGGTAGGAGATATTAAGTTACCTATTCAATTAAGAACTCTCTTACGGTAATAGATCTAGACCCCAAACCCAGCCAAATTTCGTACAAAAGATTACCATAAACTTACTTACCTATTGGGAATAAAATACCCAAAAGTCGCAGTCCAAAACTTTCCAAATTCTGCACAACCGGTCGACGCGGGTGGGCCGAGCATCGATGCCGCGTCGGTGCTGGCGTCGATCGACGCAATCCGTGTGTCGTCAACCATACTGTTTTCTTCGTTCTAAGGATTAATCCTTCCTTGATAACACTGCTTCCTTTTTCAGAAACATAACACAAACGGAAAATAGAAAAAGAGAAATAAACAAAAAAGAAATACAAAGGATAGAAAAGAAAATAGCTTGGGTTGCCTCCCAAGAAGCGCATCTTTTAACGTCGCTTGCTCGATGTGAGTTTTCGTGATTAATTTGTAATTGGAGGTGGGTCCACTATCTTCAACATCTCACGAACATGACTCGTTGCATCTCCAGCATGGTATAGCTTAACTCGGTGTCCGTTAACTTGAAACATTATATCTTTTTTTTCGTCGTAAAGAGTAACCGCCTCAAATTCGTTGATTTCCTTGATCACAAACGGGCTACTCCATCTTGATTTAAGCTTACCTGGAAACAATTTCAATCTAGAATTATAGACCAGAGCTAACTTACCTACCTCCAATTGCTTGTTAATGAGTCTTTGATCGTGGCGTATCTTTGTCATCTTCTTTTGCCTCCACGCAATGTCATAGGACTCGTTTCAAATCTCCTCAAGCTCGGTCAACTCCAATTTTCTATATTCACCCGCCTCGTCGTAGTTCATGTTTAACTTGCGAATAAACCAATTTGCTCGGTGCTCTATTTCAACTGGTAGATGGAACGCCTTCCCATAGACGAGTCGAAAAAGACTCATACCAAGCACTGTCTTATAGGCCGTTCGATAGGACCACAGTGAATCAATGAGTTTAACTGCCCAATCCTTCCAACTTGGTCCAACTGTTTTCTCGAGAATAGCCTTCAGCTGATGATTGCTCATTTCGACTTGTCCAGAAGTTTGAGGGTGGTATGGTGTAGCCACCTTGTGCTGGACCTCATATTTCGCCATCAACCTTGTAAAGGCGCGATTGCAAAAATGACTTCCTCCATCACTTGTAATTGATTTCGGCACTCCGAATCTACTAAGAATATTTTCTTGGAGAAATTTAAGAACGACCTCTGCATTGGCTCTTCGAGTGGGGATTGCTTCAACCCATTTTGATACGTAGTCAACTCCTACTAGAATATACTCGAAATCTCCACTTTTAGGAAAGGGTCCCATGAAATCTATTCCCCATACGTCGAAAATTTCTACCACTTGATTAGGTACTTGCGGCATTTCATCTCACTTCCCTATGTTACCGGTTCGTTGGCAATTGTCACACGTCTTGCAATATTCAAATGCGTCGGCGAATAAACTCGGCCAATAGAATCCAGCTTGTAGCACCTTAAATGCCATCTTATGAGTTCCGAAATGCCTTCCATGGTCATGGAAAAATTGCAATATGCTTCTCATTTCATCATTCGGAACTCATCTTCTGTTGAGCCCATCTTTAGAACGTTTGAACACATAGGGTTCGTCCCAAAAGTAATCCCTGAATTTACTTAGAAATATCTTCCTTTCTTGGTAGGATAAATGGTTAGGTATAATCTTGCAAGCAAGATAATTTACAATATCATCATGCCAAGGAGTAATTAATTGTTCAACATTAAACGCATTCTCATAAGAAAACAAATCATTAATCATGAATTTTTTGCCTTCATTTTTCTCAATTATCATCCTAGATAAGTGATCAGCTACAACATCTTCACATCCTCACCTATCCTTAATCTCCACGTCAAATTCTTGCAGCAATAATATCCACCTAATAAGACGTGGTTTACTCTGGGGTTTAGAAAATAAATGACGCAGTGCAGCATGATCCGTATGTACGATAACTTTCGATCCAACTATATAGGATCTAAATTTGTCAAGTGAAAATACAACTGCCAATAATTATTTTTCAGTCATGGTGTAATTACGTTGGGCATCGTTTAGCATATAACTAGCATAATAAATAACCATAAGCAATTTATCCACACGTTGCCCTAAAACGGACCCCATCGCTTCATTAGAAGCATCGCACATTATTTCAAAAGGTAGAGTCCAATCAGGTGCAACAACTACAGGGCGGAAGTAAGACTCTCTTTAAGCTCATTAAATGCATTCATACATTCTTCATTAAAAACAAAAGGAGTGTCTAAAATAAAAAGTTTGCAAAGTGGACGACTTATTTTTGAAAAATCTTTAATAAAATGTCTATAAAAACCTGCATGACCAAGAAGACTCCTAATCGAGCGGGAGGGAGGGTTTCGATTACATCAATTTTAGCTTTATCAACCTCTAACCCCTTTTTAGAAACAACATGACCTAAAACAGTACCACTTTTAACCATAAAATGGGATTTCTCCCAACTCAATGTAAGATTCTTCTCGACGCAACGTTCCAAAACCTTAGATAAATTAGATAAACGATTCTCTAAAGATGACCCAAAAATTGAAAAATCATCCATGAATACCTCAAGAGAATCGTCAATAAAATCATTAAAAATTGAGAGCATGCACCTTTGAAAAGTTGCTGGTGCGTTGCACAAACTGAAGGGCATCATTCGAAAGGCAAAAGTGCCAAAAGGGCATGTGAACGTCGTCCGGCAAGCTTGTCGAGAAGTTGGTCTAGGAACGGCAGTGGAAAATGATCCTTGCGAGTGGCTGCATTTAACTTCCTATAATCGATACACATACGCCATCCAGTAGTTAGTCGGGTTGGAACTATCTCGCCTTTGTCATTTTCAGTTATGGTGACGCCTCCTTTCTTTGGAACCACATGGATTGGGCTCACCCATTTAATGTCAGAAATAGCATTAATAATTCCTTCGTCTTTAAGTTTAAAATTTTCCTTTTTGACCATCTCATAAAGCGTTGGTGTCAGTCTTCATTGACTGTCCCTTACTGGATTGGCGTCGGGTTCTAGCTCGATTCGGTGCATGGAAGTAACAGGACTTATCCCTTTGATGTCGCTGATACTCCATCCTATTTATTCTCTGTGGTTACTCAGCACCGCAATCAATTCTTTTTCTTCGTGTTCCGCCAATGCTGAATATATGATGACGAGTTTCGTTTCATCGGGTTCGAGGAAAACATACTTTAAATGACTTGGTAGTGGTTTCAACTCCACTTTCGGACCAATTTCAGGTGCATTAGCTATTTCGCACAATTCCTCATCGAAATCTTCAACTTCTTCATAATCTTCGGTGATTTCGTTCAAGTCTATTTCCAACATCTCTGCCACCCTGTTAAAAAAATTTGTGTCGTCCTCGACACTTAACTCATATAGCACAGTGATCCCCTTGAGCTCGTGAATATAAGATTCAATAGGATCAATAAACGAAAAATCTTCGTGCATGTACGGAGAAGGAGTGTTGTGGATTTCTTTAAGCGAAAATATGACTGTCTCACCCAAAACGGATAGGCTCATTCTACCCTTGTGCACGTCAATCAGCGTATGAGAAGTAGACATGAACGGTAGGCCGAGCAGAATAGTATGCTCAGTGCCTTCTTTTGGAACTTCGCCGACATCAAGTATGACAAAATCGACTGGAATAACAAGTTCGCCGAATTGAACTAATACATCCTCAACTATGCCAAGCGTCTGTATTATTGATCGATCTGCCAATTGTAGTTGCATAGTAGTTGGCCTCATTGACCCAAGGTCAAATTCCTTATATAGTGAGTATGACATTAAGTTAATTCCTGGACCAAGATCGAGCATTCCACGTGCCGTTTGTCCATTTCCTAAGGCAATAGTTATGCAAAAACTCCTCGGGTCTTTCTCCTTTTTGGGTAGCGGACCCTTGCATATGGCGCTCACCTCCTTGGTTAATTATACTCGTTGTGTTGTCTCTAATCGCCGTTCCCTTTCGACTAACTCCTTTAAAAATTTAACGTATGCAGGCATCATTTTGATTATATCTAAAAGAGTAAGATTAACATTGTCGTTTTTCAGCAAATTATAGAGTTCAATGAATTTTTTGTTTTCTTTTACTGGGCGTAGACGACTCGGAAAGGAAACCTTATCTCGAATAGTAGGTGTTAACTGCTTCAGTTGCGGATTTGGAGATTTGGTGGAATCGTCGATTGTGGTGGATGGATTTGGAAGCTTCCCTTTTAAGGAACTTGGAATATAAGGATTTGGTGACTTATGCATTTGTTCCACCGGTTTAGGGTCGTCATTCTTTGGCGAATCCGCAGTTGGAATTTCTGCGAACTCCTTTTCCTTCTCCTCCAATTCGATTCCATTATCTATCTTCTTTCCACTTCGTAAAACATGAACAGCCAAATCTTGCTCGGCTTGGCTCGGTAATTTTCCCTTCTCAATTTCTGCCTTCGCCATAAATGTTACCATTTGGCCCATCATTGTTTCTAAATTTTTCACACTTTTGGAGAGGTCATTTAAAACTTCTCCCTGCTTACTTACTTGCGTATTCATATTTGCGAGCCCGTCTCTATTTCTGATTGTTTCGGTGACTTGGTTTTGTTGCCAAATTAACAATTGATCGTTTGGCTGTATTGGAGCAGGTGTCGGTCCTGTTGTTGGAGATTTGTTTGGTGGTGGTGGTGAATCAGTTTGTGTGGGGGCGTAGTGTGGGTTTCCAGGGACCCATTTTAAGTAAGGAGAATTACGTTGCGCGTTAAATTTAGTCGGTGGTCTGTGCGCATGAGTTGGAAGGTCTTGTTCACGCATTTGATCCTTAATGGCATACACTTCGGCTTCGCATTCATCGTAATACACCATTTTGCATGTATCCACTAAATGTCCTTGCTCTCCACAGCGGTTGCATGTCTCAACGGTCTCGTTGCTTGGCACCTCAGTCGCCTCGCTAACTCTTATCTTTCGTGGTCGAGAACTCATTTGCCTGGACTTCTCGCTCATCTTCTCGAACAACTGCTTGGCTTCCGTGGCAGTTAAATATCCAAAATCTCCCCCAACATCTACTTCTACGTTATTTTTGTAGGAGTCCAAAAGCCCTTCGTAGAAAAGTTTATTTACCATTCATGGAGAGTTGTGATGATGTGGGCAAGCTTGCAGTAGTGATTTGAAATGTTCCCATTCTTCGTGAAGCAACTCCCAATCTTGCTGGAAAAATTTGGCTATTTGTCTTCTAATGTGGCCCGTAGTTTGAGTTGAGTAATATTGATTTATGAATTTATCGCTAACCATGGGCCAGTCAATCAGAGATCTCGGTTCTAATGAAAGTAGCCAAGATCTGTCTTTATCCATCATAAAGCTTGGAAAGCACACCATTTGAAGGTCTTCGTGATGATGTCCCTGAGATGGGATCCTTCTGACTTCGGCATAATATTCTTTGAGGAAAGTTAACGGATCTTCGTTGGCGAGGCCATGAAATGTCGGGAGGTTGTTGATTATATGAGGTTTCAGCTCAAAGTCTCTTGCAGTTCTACCCAACACAATAGCTGAACTACAGGGGCCTACTTGAGGAGTTGTGAAATCTCGTGGTCTTGGTTCGCGCACCCCTCTTTGGTGCCTCTTTTGATTGTTAGGCCTCGAGTAGTTTCTATCATACTCGTTCCTCTCATTGTATTGGTTATTAGCGAGCCAATCGTCAATCTGCTTGTCTCCATGGTAAGATCTCTCAGAATAGTCATCTTGGTCGTGGTGTTGGTGATTTCTATTTCCTCCTCCTCCTCGCTCTTCATTCTGGTCCATCATGTTTTGTTGAATATTTTCCCAGTATTCTCGAGGTTGTGCCGGTCCTTCGGGGTGAATTGTTTCGCTTCCGTATTTGTTTCTTTGTCGTATAGGAGGGTTTCTTGGTGGTTGATTGTTGTCAGGATCTACGCGTCTTAACATTGTTTCAGGAACAGAATCAAAAATGAAATCGGTGGTGGCAGACGATTTGCCTTCAGATATACGAGGAGGTCTAGCTTGATTGGAACGATGAATATTATCGATGAATGGTGCAAGCTTGAGACTAAGTGACCTTCTACCTTTCATACACACAACAACCAATCAAACGCATCGAATGGAAAAAATAATTATACAAATAGACGGTTTTAAAAATAAAACGAACAAACATATTTTTGAAACCTTTGCTTTTGGTCCCCGGCAACGGCGCCAAAATTTTGATTCAAGCTTAATGCACCTATTTTTATAAACTATTTGTCAAAATATTTAAAGCTTATAGGTGGGTAAGTTAACTCGAGTCAATCTCAAGGATCATGCAATCGGAATCTCGAATAGTTTGTTCAATCACAAAATAACACGAAAACTTGTACAATTGGGGGTTTGGTTGGTTTTGATTATCTAAGAATCTAAAGCACTTAAACATTAATTAAAACTAGGTAACTCTAAGTAATTTACTAAGAACATGTAAATTCAAACCAAGAAACCAATCTAAGCATAAATGATTAACAATATCTAAATATGAACGATATTAAGGCAATAAAATTGAACTAAATGAAAGATTACGAATTAGAATATCAAAAGTAACTAAGGTTTATAACATGAAATAATTCAAGAACAGTTATTGAAAAACTACTACTTAATTGCATAAATTAATCTAAAAAAATAAAGAGTTTAGAGTACTTATTTAAACTAAGAAATTGCAGTACATTCTCCATCTAATCCGGAGAGATTGCGTAGATCTAGGCCGAAAATCGAATCACGAACTAACGGGTGGAGCTTGGAACTCGTGACTCTTGAATCTTCGATCTTGATCTTCTATGTTGAGATGGGATGTGAAGGTGTGTTATTTTTGAGCTAAAGGACCGTAAGTAGGGTTGTAATGGTATATCGTGTCCGTTGGGACGAACTCAGCGAGGGGTTTTTATAGTTTTTCCTTGTCTTGGAGCATAAGTTACCCTAAAAACACGTTTCCCGCACGTTGGCGTCGACGGTGCGTCGGTCGACGTAGGCAGTCGACGCTAGTCATGGCTCGGTTGGTGTGGCGCGCAGCACTCGGCAGGGTCGATGGTCTGGCTGGTTTGCATCGGTCGACGCTCCATGGGTCGATGCTCACAGAGATTTGTGTCGGCCTTGTGCGTTGATAAGTGCCGGACAACGTCGGTCGACGCTTCATGGGTCGACGCTCACAGAGAGTTGCGTCGGCCATGTGCGTCGATAGGTGCTGGAAAGCATCGGGCGACGCGTGCAGCTCTCGGCAGCCAATGTCGGCAGCAGCGTCGGCATCGCTACTATAATGGTTCCAGATGGAATATCCATTATAGATAGTCGGCAGCATCAAATTCTTGCTACTCTTTCACCAGAAAGCTCGATCTTTGTCTCTCGATCATCATACTTCATCCTTTGCGTTCTGAACACTTCCGGCTACTTTAGCTATAGGTTGAAAACATCAAAATATCACCTAATTGCATCAATCTAGATCAAAAAGCGTTAAAATAAGTTGGAAGTAAAAAAATACGAAATTTAGCTTAAACTATCCAACTTATACCAAAAAAAAATTTAAAAAACTAACTAAAATACTAATAAAAACAAGGACAAATATGTACTAATCACCTTGCATGCGCTATATTCCCTTGCTTGTCCATTCCAATCCGAGTTTAGTGGGATGCCTCTAAACGTGCGGGGCCCCCGCTTGGTCATCCTATGGCCAAATGTATGAAAAAGAGTGAAAAATTACGAAAACATCACAAAAACCGCCCAAATGATACAAAAACTTAAAACTAGCAAAATAGGCCAAAATGACTCCTAATAGTCATAAATGAAAGCAAAACACATGCAAACGCGACACAAAAAGGTTACAAAAAATGCGTAAAAAAAGGTACAAATCACCCTTCTTGTCTTTTATTTCCAAATAAAATTCTTGGAGCAACATTATCAATCGTATGAATATTAGTTTCATCTCCTTCTTCGTATGGAGATATCAAAAAGTTGCATGATCAGTAAATACTACCCCTTTGGTGCCCACGATATATGAGCGGAATTTCTCGAGTGCAAGAACGATGGCTAAGAGCTATTTTTCAGTAGTCGTAAAATTTTCTTGGGTGGGATTCAAAGTTCTCGAAGCATAGTAAATCACATGAGCCACCTTATCAATTATTTGCCCTAACACAACTCCCACAACATAATCACTAGCGTCGCACATGATTTTGAGAAGTGGTCCCACTTTGGTGGTTGGATTATTGGAGAAGTGGTCAGCCGATTTTTTAATGTGTTAAAAGCCATCTTGTAATGGTCATTGTTAAATTCCACATCTTTTTTTGTAAGAGCCTACACAATGGGGATGCTATCTTCAAAAAATCCTTGATGAATCGTCTGTAAAACCCTACATGGCCAAGAATAGAATGAACTTCCCACACATTTGCAGGGTAAGGCAACACAGTTATAATATCAATCTTAGATTTATCGACTTTAATTCCTGTCAATGAGACGAAGTGTCCTAAAATTAAACCTTGTTCCACAATGAAATGACATTTTCCCCAATTTAATACAAGGTTAGTTTCAACACAGTGTTTCAAAATTTAAGAAAGATTTTCGAGACATACATCAAATGAACCTCCATAAACGCTAAAATCATCCATAAAAACCTCTATGATGTCTCCAATATATTTCAAAAAAATACTCATCATACATCTCTTGAATGTGGCTGGTGCATTGCGTAGCCCGAATGACATATGGCGATAAGCGAATGTTCCAAAGGGTCACGTGAAAGTCATCTTCTCCTAGTCCTCGGGAGCTATACGGATTTGAAATATCCCAAGAAACCATCTAAGAAACAATAGAAAGAGTGATCTGCCAAACTCTTGAGCATCTGATCAATAAATGGAAAAGGAAAGTGATCTTTACGAGTCATAGCATTCAGCTTGCGGTAGTCGATACAAACTCTTCATACACTTTGCACTCGGGTGGGTACCAAGTCTCCATATTGATTTTGAACAACAGTTACCCTTGATTTCTTAGGAACAACTTGAGTTGGGCTCACCCAGCGGCTATCAAAAATTAGATAGATCACCCCCAAAGTCAAACAACATGAGGATTTCCTTTTTTACCACCTCCATCATGGGTGGATTCATCCAATGTTGAGGCTCCATGGATGGTCCATCACCCTCCTCGAGCAAGATGTGGTGCATGCATACGGTTGTGCTTATTCCTCGCAAGTCCACTATCATCCATCTAATCGCTTATTTGTTGTCTTTTAATACTCTTGACAAGGATGCCTCCTGAAAAGTGTCTAACTGCGATGATATAATCACTGGCAATGTATCATTCTTTCCCAAGAAGACGTATTTTAAGTGCTCCAGTAGGGACTTAAGTTTGAGATCTGGTGCTTGTATAGTAGATGGAATAACCTTTTGGTGCAATTCGAGAAGTTTAACAAAATTAACAGCATATCTGCTAGATTCCAACTTGAGTACTTGTAAGGCTAAGACCATCTCATGCACCTCATTCATCTATATTAGCTTTGTTATCGGGTGACTCGATAACAAAGAGTTTTTCCCCAAACTTCGTGTGATAGTCGTCTCGAGCTCGTCCATATTGTGTACCTCTAAAAATTCTTGTGTTAAAGAGTCAAAACAATCAAGTGCATATACAGAGTTATCACAATCAGGAAATTTCATAGCGTCAAAAATAATAAATTGAATAATGTGACCGTTGAACTCCATCGTGAGAGTGCCTTGATGAACATAAATTTTCATCTAGGAAGTATTCAAGAAGGGTCTCCCTAACAAGATAGGTGGCAATTTTGAGGTCGTTTCATTCATACTTAGCACATAAAAGTCAGCCTGAAAGACTAGCTCATTAACTTTTACAAGAACATCTTCAATAACACCATCAAGGTATGTGGTGATGCGGTCGGCATGTTGAATTACTACCCCTGTTTTATTCAAAGGAACCAAGAATAGAACGTGGCATAACATTGACCGAAGCACCCAAACCTAACATGGCTCGCTCAACTCTCAAATTACCAATTGTGCATGGAATAAAGAACATACCCGGGTCATTTATTTTTTTATAGAAAACTCTTTTGAAACATGGCCAAAAAATTCTCTCTCATTAGAACTTTTCAGTCTCCCTTTAACCTTCTCTTGTGGGTGCATAGATCCTTGAGGAATTTGGCATACTGAGGAATTTACTTTATCGTGTCGATAAGGGGAATACTGGTCCCCACCTTCTTGAAAACATCTCGCACATGCTTCTCAGTGTCCTCCATCACTTGGTTCTTATGATAGAAATGGCAATGGATCAGCTCTGGTAGGAAAAAAGATGGAATTATAGACATCATTTGTAGGTCTACTAAGATTGTTATCAGCGTGTGTCTACTCCATTTATCCTTTCTCTTTCTCGTCTCCATCCTTTGATTCAGGAAGTTGGATTCTTTAGGACTTCTAGTTTCTTACCATTCCTTAGCATGATGACACTCACATTCTTTGAGTTTTCCTCAAGTTTAGAAGGAAATCAGCCACCTCCTCGTGCATCCATTCGTCTTATCTGGTCCGCCATTTGACACACTTGAGTTTCTAAATTCTTTATACTAGACTGATTATCGTGCTTGTATTCATCTATCTTTTTTTGAAGCTTCAAGGTATTTGATGCCATGGCTTTCACCATCTCCTCAAGCGATGGTGACGAGTCTTCCGCTTGTGGGAAGTTATTATATTGTCTCGAAAAGTTTTTCCCCCTTTGGAAATTCCGAGGTGGTCTCTAGTCTTGATCGCCAAAGGAATTATCGGGATGATTTCGATAGCTAAAGTTTGGGTGGTCTCTCCAGCCTGGGTTATAAGTAATGGAATATGGATCGTTTTTCCTCCCTTACCCGTTACCGGTCCCTACCACATTAGCATGTGCTTCAATCTCGGCTTGTAGTTGTGGGCAGTCATTAGTGAAATGATCCACCGTCTGACGAAGCACACATGGTCGAACCTTAAGAAGTCCCCCCGTAGCCATTTTAGTGATCACAAATGTCAAGTCATTTATTTGAGCTTGCAGCGAGCCAGTGCCTACCTCATTTACTAACTTCAACAAAAAATCACGACTGTCTAATTGTTAGGAATTTGACGCCATGTTTTATATTTTGCTTATGTTATCAACTTACCCAATAATAGAGAGCCTGCGGGAATCTGGACACAATTCTCAACTAGTTTCTAAAAATATAGTTAATACATAAAAATACTAATTTAATACTCGTCACTCTATGGCAACAACGTCAAAATTTTACCGCACGTCGTTATGAAATAAATTTAATATTTTTATTTTTCCTCAACTTTTCTCCACTAACTAGTAGAAGCGGTAAGTAAGGGTCGATCCCACGAGGATAATTGTTTATCATTTAAGCTTAGATTGGTTTCTTGGTTTGGATTTACATGTTCTTAGTAAGTTTCTTAGAGTTACCTAGTTTAAATTAATGTTAAAGTGCTTAGATAATCAAAATAAATCAAACCCCCAATTTGTACAAGTTTCCGTGTTACTTTGTGATTGAATAAACTATTCGATATTCCGATTGCATGTTCCTTGAGATCGACTCGAGTCACCCACCTATAAGTGACCCCGTTCTCTTGCGGGCAAGCTTTAAATGTTTTGACAAATAGTTTATAAAAAGAGGTGCATTAAGCTTGAATCAAAATTTTGTCACTTACAAACATGACAAAGAATGTCCCCCCGATAATTCGAGATAAATGGATTAGACTCACTTTTGGTCAATGAATACAACGAGTTGCCCTCTATGCAAACCTCACGTCCATACACATGTCAATGTCTATTTACACTCAAAGTACGCTGGGCTGTCATCCGACTATTCACGATGCTCTTGTTTTACGGGAGTACTATTAATTCATGAAAAATAAAAACTTGTGCAAGGGTCTCTCCACCCTGCACAACTTATTGCATGAACATTAATAACAACTTGTACAAAGGTTTCTCCACCTTGAACTTTTCATTTTTTTTTTGTACTAAGCGATGAGGTACTAGACCAACAAATATTTACCACATGAATTACAAAATACACAAATGAGTGTTTACAACTACGATACTTATTGCAACATGCAACCTACATCATCTCTACAGAACTCAACGAAGGCCTCAAGGGATAAAACATAACATCTCAAAATTTAATATAAACGCCTAATAATAGAGAGTAATGCAGCACGAGGTTTAGTAAAAGTGTAAATTTCTCTTAAGATATGGGATAACATGAGGCTCGTGCACTTTCATTAGAAACCTAAACTTCAAACCGCATAATTAAACTAAAGCCGAATGAATCTTAGGCATCACTTCGCTAAGGTTTAAAGTAATGTCAACTATATTACGACTCATTCATCACTAAATAAAGCACACATAAGATACATCAAAACAAGGACAAACTTCCCCACGCTTTTGCATTACCCTCATTGCATATAAAGCAAGACAACACTATAAAACATTAGGGAAAGAGATACGCCCCTAAAATCATGCTTGTCAGTAAGAGTCCAGTAGTGGAATCCATGTATATAGGTAAAGTGAGAGAAACCTACAAAATGTAAGAAAGGTGAAAAGGGAAAAAATGAGCACAAAAGATAATAAAAGATTCCAAAGTATATACAAATAACTCTTTTTTTGGATTTTCAAGATTTTAAATTTTTTCTGGATTGATTATATGTAAATAAATTAGGAAAAAGGGGGTTGGGACGAGTAGGTGGGGTGGAGTATAACAGGGAAAGCCTTGGGCATAATTGCCACCCATTCTTGTACGCTACTACTTGCTCGAGTACCACATCGTGGCCAAGAGATGTTGCTCACGTAGCGCCTCGAGTAGGCGCAGGCTGCTGGCAGTGTCCGCCTTGAGTACGTACAGGTTGGCGACAATGTGCAACTCGAGTAGGTATTGTGAATCTGTGTTCTAGCTTCTGGCTTGAGTATCACACGCGAGTGATGGCTTTCCCTCGAGTAGACCTAGGCACCCAAGCGGTTGGTGCTCGAGTTGGTTTTGTGTGCAAGGGCGAAGGGCGGCGTCTCGAGAAGAGATGCATTGCCTAAAATAATTGCTCAAGTAAGCGTGCATGGGAAGTGGTTTATGCTCAATTAGAACCTTAAGTAGGTCACCCCGTGGTTTAGCTTGGGTTAGGTGATGAATCATCATTCTTTTCTTGATCAATTACCTCCAAAATTTTTTTGAGAGTTTTCTCAAGTTATCTTCAACATTCCTTTTCTTATAAAATCCAAATATTATTTTAAATAGGGAAAAAATAAATTAGGAGAAAATGAGGAAAAAAATACTAAATAAAGGAAAATGAAACAACAGAACTTAGAAAGATGATAAATCAAAAACTTAGTTTTCCTCCCAAGAAGCGCTTTTGTCTAAAGTCATTAGGTCTATGACGTCTCCAGTTATTAAGATTTTGAAATTGGACCATCATCTAGGATGGCATATTTGTTCTCTTAGGTTGTAATGATCCATGAGGATAGGGCTTGACACGATGGCCGTTCACTTGAGAATTATTTTACGCCTTCATATTGTAAAACTTAATTGCCCCATAAGGTATGACATCTTCAACTAAAAATGGAACATTTCACTTTTACTTTATATTCCCGGGAAATAACTTAAGATGAGATTCATAAAGTAGAACTTGCATCCTGGGCTCAAGATTCTTAGGAACAAGCTTCTTGTCATGTAGGAGCTTAGCTTTCTCCTTATAAATCTGAGCACTCTCATACGCCTCATTTATAAAGAGATTCTTTTTTGTCAACATCTAATCAGTAAGCGAAAGGGGAAAATGATCTTTTTTTGTGATGGTGTTCAATTTTTGAAAATCAATACACATTCGCCATCTGGTTGTTGCTCGGATAGGAACAAGCTCACCTTAGTCATTTTTAATAATGGTAATCCCACTTTTTTTGGGCATTACATGGATTGGGCTTACCCACTTTCTATGTCCAATTGGGAAGATCATCCCCTCGACGATGAGCTAAAGGATCCTTCACCAACTTTATCTTCAGACGCAATCGTCATTGACCTTCTCTTGATGGTTTAACCCTATCTTCAAGAATGATCCGGTGCATACACGCAGGTAGGATAATACCTTTAATATCACGAAGGCCCCATCCAATAGATCCCTTATACTTCTTAAGCACTACGATCAACTCATTTTCTTCTTTTATAGATAACTCGACAAAATGATGACAGGCTTCATCTCTCCATATTTTAAGAACATATACTTGAGGTGAGAAGGAAGGGGTTTGAGACCCGACTTGGGATTTGGGATATCCTTCTCCATATAAATCTCATAAATATCCTCTACCACCTACGATTTAAGAGTATACTCATCGTCCTTGATGACACTTTTCAGGGTCTCTTCAATAAGTTCTTTCACCAACTTATCTGCATTGTCAACAAAAAAACATTCGTCCATAAAAAAGGGGAGGGAATCGGATGCATGCCATTTATGGAAAATGTCACCGTCTCACCAAAAATTAATAGAGTCAAACTTCTATTATTCACATATACTGAGAATTAGTAGTAGACATGAACGATTGTCACAATAAGATAGTGTGCTCACATCCCTAATTACTCACTTTTCCCAACATCAAGTATTACAAAGTCAACGGAAACTATGAGGAATACTACTTGTACTAACACATTTTCAATTACCCCTTCGGGTACTAGATAGAATGGTCAGTGAGTTTCAAACACATTCTTCTAGAATTGAGTTCACCCTATAATTACTTAAAATATAAAATGACATTCGATTGATGACTGCCCCAAGGTTAAGCATCCTTCGGGTTTCTTTCCATTTCCCAAAGTGATTTTAATACAAAAACTCCTGGGATTGGTTCCCTTGTTGGGGGTGGGGGTGGGGGGAGAGAGAGGGGATTTCTATATAAAATGCTTACCGCATTTGAAAACAATATTTTTCATCATCCTAAAAATGATGCATTTTTGAATAAAGTTCTTTGAAAACTTTAGCATATGCGGGCACATTTCTAATCATATCAAGCAAAGGCAAACTTAACATTGACTTTTGAAAGCATATTATAAAGGTCGAGGAATTATTTATCATGCTTAGAAGGGTGAAGCCAGCTCAAAAATAAAATTGAAGTCCTGCATATATGAGAAGGTTTATCGGCTATCTTGACTTCCTTTTCCTTAGCATCCATAGGGGATGTTGCTGATTTGGGGTAATAATAGGCACAACAAGATTTTTCTTGGCCTTGGCATCTTGAATCATGGGTGGATTAAGGAAATCCTCATCAGGAAAAGATACTTTATTATCCACCACTCTCTCACTCCTTGGAATGGTGATGGCGTGATCCTTCTTCGGTTGGCTTAGAAATGTTCCCGACTTCATCTTCCTTCCAAGCTCTCTTATAGACTTAGATATTAACCCTATTGTGATATCTAACCTCTTTGGTTAGATTCCAAAACTCCTACCCGCTCATTGGTTTTCATCAATAGTGATTGAGGCTTATGCATAAATGCCCGTAAAAAATTTTCAAACAAGGGTAAAGTAAAAGCTTGAATCGGTGGAGATGGTTTGTACGGATCTTGAACTTGTGGAGGTAGATGATAAGGAGGATTCGTCGGGTATTGAGGCCTAGAATTGTAAGGCACTTGAGGTATGGGTTAAAAGTGAGCATTGTTGGTGTTTAACCAACTAAAGTTAGGTTGATTCCTCCACCCAAGATTGCATGATTGAGAATAGGGGTCATTTTGACGAGGGGGTGATTATGGTAACCTTGACCGACTTGAATTTATTGATATCCTTTAAGAGAAATATTTGCTCCTCAAAATCATCGGATTGACTAGAAGAAGAATGACAATGGTTTAGTCTATGGCCATAGTCACCACAATCGGTATAAGTGTCGATCGGAGGAAAAGAACTAAACCCATTCTTAGTGAACGTGGAAAATTGAGATTACAAAGAAGCCACTTGCCTTGACAACTCATCATTACACCTAAGAGTCCCATGGGGTATCACCATGTTAACACTAACTCTTCTTGCCTGAAATATCTTTTGTTGGCTATTCTCTCTCAATGAAACAAAAGTTTCACGGACCTTTAGGGTTGATCGGTCCGTTATATTTTCACAGACCGCATTATCCATCATATATTATTATTGGAGTTGGAGTCCAATGTTGAATAAATGATTGAGAATGTCTGCATGTTAACGATGGTGGGGACACTTAGAAAAAGGATCTGAAAAATCCCCCCAAGCCTCATTGAATCGATTGACTAAATGAAGAAACATTTATCCAAAGATTGGCTGTTTTCTCTTGTGAATAGTAGTTTTGAAAGAAACACTTGGTTACTATCTTCCAATTAGTGAGAGAATCGGAAGGTAAATACATTAAACAAATTCGAGCTTTATTCTTCATCGAGTAGGAGAAACATCGCATTTTAAGTTGGTCTTCATGAAGAACTGTACTAGAAAGCCTTGCAACATTGAATTTAAACTCCCAGACAAAAGTGAGAGGATCCTCAAGTAGAAGACCACAGAATGATGGTAGGTCATTGTAATCCATTATTGTAATATCATAACTTCGAGCCGCAATCTCCAATGGATACATGAATATGATGAACCTAAGAAAGGATGAGGGGCCGGTAACAATGAATTACACAAAATAATAAAGAGATAATGCTTTAATTTAAAATCTTTACAATCAACCAAACATTATTTGTGAATCAATGGAATATATGTTAATCACAAGTATATTTTAACCCTTCTCTTGAAGTGATTGGACCATGGTTTCTAAATGCGAGATGCCTTTTCAATTGCACTTAGAACTCCTAAAAGCTTAAAACATTTTAACAACATCACGTGTTTCTCAAATCTATCAATCTTATTGATTAGAGTGTTTGGATTTGTAGTTCAATTAGCAAAACTCATCTCTCGATTTATGAATCTTTAAAACTAATAACATTAAGTATTCAAACAAATGAACACATATGTAAATAGAGAATCAAAAACATTGAATGAACCAAATGCTTGATTGAAAGAAAAAATTAAAACATTAATCGTTCATCCTTTAACAAACGTTATAAATTAAATTATCTAGACATGATTAAACATTCATCTAGGAGTTTCATCAAGCGCATAATAATCGTAATTTTTTTGAAAAAAGTGATAAAAATGTAGGAGAGGATGGATTTACATCCTTCAATCTTCGCATTCTCTCTCTGAATCCTCCTTCAATCTCTCTATCTCACACATTTGGAGTGTTTTTGGTGGTGTATTATGGTTCCAAAGATAAAATATGATGAAGGATGGCTTCATAGCCCTCCTTTTATTCTCCAAAATGAGATCTTAGCATTTAAACTCGGTTTTGTAACGTCTTTTAACGTTTCTAGACCATTAGAAACCCGATTATTGACCGCTAATTGGGTCGCTAATGGTCTTCTTGAAAATGACTCACAGTAGCAACCTGAGTATTGATTGGTAATCAGGTCACTAGCTCTTACCTAATAAAGAACGCATAATAGCGACCGAATTCGTGACTTCTAACCGGTCGCTACCTCTGATAGCTCACACACTATTCACTATAACTCTCTTGATATAAATCTGAATGACAAACTGTAAAAAGTATTGTAAATCCAAATCAATTATATTTTAATGATATATTACAAAATTTTATATTCAAATTGATTTCAGATTTATAAGAATTTTTGTATCCATGTATTGTGAAACTTCTTGAATCTTTTGTAAAATCTTGTCTAGTTGCTCTTCCTTCGCGCATATTTGAATTATGCAACACCTAAACATGATTATTCATGCTCTAAATGGTATAAAAAAAAATTTAAAATCCAATCTTCACTTCTCTTTAAGCTTGTGACATCTCAGTTATGCTAAATATTTGGTAAATAACATACAAAATGAGCAAAACATGTAACAACATCCAAATGCATGAAATAGGATTAAATCACATTATTTATGCACTTTTATAATCAAAATCACATGAAATAATTATAAATTCATGTAAAAACATGTTTATAAAGGCCTCCCTTATTCATGTGTATTGACCTCCATATCGTTCATAAGAAGCATAAGGGTCATCCTGGGGACCGTAAGGTGCATAGGGATCATCATGGACTTGAGGTGGTGGGTTTTCATGATAACTATTATTAGGCGAAGTATTATACAAGACTTGACTTTGTAGGTTATTTTGAGAAGCATTATATGGTGGAGGGTTATTTGGAAATGAGTTTTATGGTGTTGGTTCGCAATGGTCTTGTGGAAGAGTCATGTTGACATGAGGTAACAAAGCTACGCGTTGGTTAGTGTACAGAGCTTGGTTATTCGAGTGGTTTGGAGGAAAAATGTTTTTAGAGGGAGTAAGATTTCCTCGGGCATTTTTAAGAGATTGGGGATTGTATGGAGCCTGAGATTCTTGAGGATCATAATTCATATTAAGAACGTGCGTGAGGAGAATGAGGTTCTTGCTTATCGTGGTTGTGAGCTTATAGAGGAGGATTGTTGTTGTAATGGTTAGCCATCAGAGGCTCATTGTGGTTCATCTCAAGGTAATTAGAATAAAAGACTCATTGTGGCTCATCTAATGAGGTTGGGGTTATCCACATAGGGAACTAAATCGCCACCAAGAGCTCGTCATTTTTGCATACACAACACTCAACAAACAAATCAAACTTATTAAATGGAAGGTGATTTTAAACTAAACTACAGTAAAAATATAGAACAAATGAACAAATACCTCTTTCAACCCAAATCATTCTCCGAAAATGAGGCTAAAACTTGATCGGACATTTGTACACTACTATGCATTTAGAAAGGTTTGAAATCTCCCCCGCAATAGGACGAGTTCAATTATATTGCAACAAGACCTTCACGAATCGTGTCTCACGGTGAATGACTTTTGGAGAAGAAGTCTTAGTTCTCACAAGTGATAGAAATAAAATCTACACTAAACACGAGGAAAATTTTGTTGGGGTTTTATTTCCAGAACCAATTATTTGAAAGACAAAAACTTTGAAATTGAAGTTCAAAGAAAGTATAAAGAAACAATGAAACTCAAATGGTTTTTAAAGAGAATTTAAAGCAAGCATATAAAGCAATTTTATTAAAAGGAAAGTTCAAAAGCAATATGTCTATCTATGTGTATATATATATGTCTCTCTCTCACTATCTATCTATCTATCTATCTATCTGTCTGTCTATATATATATATATATATATATATATATATATATATATAGGATTGGGTTCAAATGAGAACCCCGTCATTATATGTGAACCTAGGGACTAATCCTTGGACATATAATTGCACTGGGCAATATTGGATCTAAGGCCGGCCTTAGATCCAATATTGCCCAGTGCAATTATATGTCCAGTTTCATTGTGCTTTTTACACAGTACTGTAGTGCTAAAATCAGTCCAGTTTTTTTTAATTATATATATATATAATATATATATATATATATATATATATATATATATATATATATATATATATATATATATATATTTTACATTTTAAAACATGCAATATGTATCTTAAATTGTAGATCTTGAGAATGTGATTAATTTGATATATATTTCATTCAAAACGAATAAAATTTGAAAAAGTTATGGTTTGTTGAAGATTTGAGTTTCATTTCAAAATTTGAATTTACAGTTTATAGACGAAATTTGCGATGCTTTTTGTATACAATCGTAGTGTTTTTTTCTTCTTAATCTATTGTGCTTTCTAAAAAATAATGTAGTTCTCTTTGTAAACGTCGATATATGTCCAAAATACTTATTTTAATTAATTAATGCATTTTTTTACATTATTACCATGCTGACATGTCATGATCTCAACCATCAAGATTATCCAATCTAATGGTCAAGATGAGTTCCTAGGTTCACATATAATGACGGGTTTCTCATTTGAACCCAACCCTATATATATATATATATTAGGTTCAAATGAGAACCACGTCCCTATATGTGAACCTAGGGTCAATTATGGGCCTTAGATCTAATTAAATGGATGGATCACATTTTTTGTGTATTTTCTTATTTAATTAAAAGTATTAGGATTGTATAATAAAAGCACTACTGGTGTATATAACTAAATATTAATAAAGCATTGTGATTGTATAATAAAAGCACTGCTAGTATATAATAAAAGCACTAGTTCGCAGGTTCGCATATAATGACATGGTTCTCATTTGAATATGTGAACCTAGGATCAATTATGGGTCTTAGATATAATTAAATGGATGGATCAGATTTTTTTGTGTATTTCCTTATTTAATAAAAAGTATTAGGATTGTATAATAAAAGCACTACTAGTGTATATAACTGAAATATTAATAAAGCACTGTGATTGTACAGTAAAAGTACTGCTGGTATATAATAAAAGCACTAGTTCGCAGGTTTACATATAATGACATGGTTCTCATTTGAATCCACCCCTATATATATATATATATATATATATATATATATATATATATATATATATATATATATATATATATATCATCACACACATCTTATACATATATCACACATAATAAGTAAATATCATTAGATATATGATTTACATACCATCACACAAAACATGAATATATCATCACACAGAAAGTGTACATATAATCATAAAAATCAATCTATATTCCTCGAATAAAGAATAAAAATTCACAAATGATATATCATTATACAGATCTTAAACATATCATTACAGAGAGCGTGCACATAGCATCACAACTAAATGAAAACTCATATATTCTCAGAATAAAAATAATATGAAACTCACAAATGATATATCATCACACAGATTTGGAAACATACCTTCAAATATATCTTGCACATATCATCAAAAAGTACATATAAAATCTTATCACAATTTCAAAATATAAACAAACCTCCACTATAAAATCTGAAACTAAACTGAATAGTAGTAATAAATCAGAGAATTTAAAATCTTTCAAAGCATATCAATCGATGATTAAACCCTAAAATCGAAATAATGTAATTATAATATATCGGATTGCTTTTGTGACGAATTAACAACAATCAATGGTAAAACATTAACAATTGATGTTAGTTTATTAATTTAGTAAAGGAAAAAAGGAGAAAAATCGAAAACTTACTCGAATTTTATGATTCATGTTGGAGAGCATCAGAAACTTGTTATGAAGGTCGAGAATCATTGCAAATATCAGTTGGAGAGCGTCGAAAAACTGAAAAAAAAAAATTGTTGCAGTGTCTGGAAAGAAGTTGCAGCGGGATGTGAAGAAAAACTAGAGAAAGACTCGAAAATCGTGGTGAGGGTTGCAGCAGGAACTTGCAGAGTTTTTTCTGATATTGATGCACATCGAAAATCGTGGAGCGGGAAGTGAAAATGAAGGCGCGTGAAACTGGTGTACACATGGAACTGAAGAGCACATTTTTCATTTAAATGTGGGATTGGTTGCACCTTACAAGGTGAACCTAGGTCCATGGTATACCCACTTTTTGTTTGGGATGTATAAATTATTTCCCTATTATTAAACATATTATGTCCATGTTAAACACATGTTATTTTTCCTTTCATATTATATTATTTCTTTTATTTATTTTCATTTCATTAGTTTTTCTTTCGCCCGCTCTCTTCCTCCCTTGTAGCGTATTCAATTGGCATTGTTATCCTTTTATTCATAATCATCACTTATTCCATTGCTCTACAACTCGTACTTTCCCAGCTAAGCGTATTATTTGCACTAGATTGATCAATATGTTATAAGTGTCAATATTTATACATTTTGAAGTAATTTTATTTTATTTTGTAATCCAAACCGTTTTATTTT
>BMAC01000240.1:901977-949736 GCA_014905375.1 Phtheirospermum japonicum
ATATTTGAAGGTATGTTTCCAAATCTGTGTGATGATATATCATTTGTGAGTTTCATATTATTTTTATTCTGAGAATATATGAGTTTTCATTTAGTTGTGATGCTATGTGCACGCTCTCTGTAATGATATGTTTAAGATCTGTATAATGATATATCATTTGTGAATTTTTATTCTTTATTCGAGGAATATAGATTGATTTTTATGATTATATGTACACTTTCTGTGTGATGATATATTCATGTTTTGTGTGATGGTATGTAAATCATATATCTAATGATATTTACTTATTATGTGTGATATATGTATAAGATGTGTGTGATGATATATATATATATATATATATATATATATATATATATATATATATATATATATATATATATATATATAGGGGTGGATTCAAATGAGAACCATGTCATTATATGTAAACCTGCGAACTAGTGCTTTTATTATATACCAGCAGTACTTTTACTGTACATCTTGCACATATCATCAAAAAGTACATATAAAATCTTATCACAATTTCAAAATATAAACAAACCTCCACTATAAAATCTGAAACTAAACTGAATAGTAGTAATAAATCAGAGAATTTAAAATCTTTCAAAGCATATCAATCGATGATTAAACCCTAAAATCGAAATAATGTAATTATAATATATCGGATTGCTTTTGTGACGAATTAACAACAATCAATGGTAAAACATTAACAATTGATGTTAGTTTATTAATTTAGTAAAGGAAAAAAGGAGAAAAATCGAAAACTTACTCGAATTTTATGATTCATGTTGGAGAGCATCAGAAACTTGTTATGAAGGTCGAGAATCATTGCAAATATCAGTTGGAGAGCGTCGAAAAACTGAAAAAAAAAATTGTTGCAGTGTCTGGAAGAAGTTGCAGCGGGATGTGAAGAAAAACTAGAGAAAGACTCGAAAATCGTGGTGAGGGTTGCAGCAGGAACTTGCAGAGTTTTTTCTGATATTGATGCACATCGAAAATCGTGGAGCGGGAAGTGAAAATGAAGGCGCGTGAAACTGGTGTACACATGGAACTGAAGAGCACATTTTTCATTTAAATGTGGGATTGGTTGCACCTTACAAGGTGAACCTAGGTCCATGGTATACCCACTTTTTGTTTGGGATGTATAAATTATTTCCCTATTATTAAACATATTATGTCCATGTTAAACACATGTTATTTTTCCTTTCATATTATATTATTTCTTTTATTTATTTTCATTTCATTAGTTTTTCTTTCGCCCGCTCTCTTCCTCCCTTGTACGTATTCAATTGCATTGTTATCCTTTTATTCATAATCATCACTTATTCCATTGCTCTACAACTCGTACTTTCCCAGCTAAGCGTATTATTTGCACTAGATTGATCAATATGTTATAAGTGTCAATATTTATACATTTTGAAGTAATTTTATTTTATTTTGTAATCAAACCGTTTATTTTGATGTGAATGTTCATTTATCAATAATTGTTATTGTCTTATCTATTTTTTTTCTCCAATTTTGTTTTATGTTTTTTTCCAGGATTGATCAGATTTACATTATCATTTTGAAATATTTATTGGTAATTTTAAATATCTAAGCATATTGGAGTAATTATCGATTTCCAATTTATTGTCTAACCTCATAGTTTATTGTGATGGGAATACTCTTTTTCCAATTATTGCTATTGTGTAATCCTTTTTTTTTTTTCAATTTTGTTGTCTGTTTTAAAATTTTATTTTATTAATTCAGGTATTTTTTTATGATTTGTAATTTTTGGTGTCTAATTTTGGTTCTCTAATTGTGTTGTTTTTTCTTCTTCGGAATCTTCAAATTCCTTATTGTCAATTTATTTCTCCAATTTTTCATAAAAGTCTTCCAAGACCCATGGCCGAGGGTGGAGTGCCAGTGGAACGTCGAGCGCCAAGCTTTGTTTCAAGAAACAACTAACAGTAGTTAGTTTTGGTTATAGAGAGATGCTCTCAACTTAGAGAGAAATACCCCCTCACTAGGTGCCTAAACTTTGATTTTCTCGAAGATTGCTTGAAGTTGAGAGAATTTTACTTGAAGATTTGAAAGTTTCTTTGAATATTGCTTGAATCTTACTTGAATCTTGCTTGAAGATTTGAATTTTGGGGCCCACCTCCTGATTCTTCTCTTCAAATGTTTGAAGATTTGAAGATTATTTGAAGTTTTGCTTGAAGATCCACTTGAAGATTTGAACATGCCCGAATATGAAGGATTAATGTCATTCTAAAGGAGGAAGAAATTGATCGGGTCGAGTCTTCTTGGGGACACTTTCTCGTGGGATACTTTTCAACTAAATTTTCGGGTATGGCAGCTGTTCACGAAATCACCAGAAAATAGTTAGTCCCAACCAAGGTCTATACCCACAGTGGTGGCTGGCTTGTTTTCAAGTTTAACTCTGAGTATGATAGGGACCATGTGCTTAATGGGGGGCCATATGTTATCTACAGAAGGCCTTTGTTATTGAAAATAATGCCTTCCATCTTTGAGTTCGATGACGGTGAAGTTAGCTTCATGCCGGTGTGGGTAAACTTGCCGGGTTTACCTCTAGATTGCTGGACCCAAAATGCTTTATACAAAATCGGGCAGAAAATTGGTCGGCCACTCACCATATATGAAGTCACGAGCAACAAGGATATAATTGCTTTTGCTCGACTCCTTGTTGAGGCGGTTGTCTCAAAGGAACTGGTG
This sequence comes from Phtheirospermum japonicum, assembly GCA_014905375.1. NCBI lineage: Eukaryota > Viridiplantae > Streptophyta > Magnoliopsida > Lamiales > Orobanchaceae > Phtheirospermum > Phtheirospermum japonicum. The sequence continues at coordinate 904,693 of BMAC01000240.1, forward strand.
AAAGTTGTCAACATCCGGCTTCCCTCCGAAAAGCTAAGGTAGCAGCGTGTTGTATACGAGTTTATTCCCAAGTTTTGTAGCACTTACAGAAGATTGGGACATGCTACGGAGAATTGCGATCCCAAAGAGACGGGCACTCCAGGCCCTTTCAAGATGAATCCTCAGAGGCAGCCTTAAAAGAAGACTATTGCTCCAACGAAAGAAATTTATGCCCCAAAGGCACCTCTAAGTTCTTGTCATCCCCCAAAACAAACCAAAAAGGCACCTAATGAAATCAAATCCACCGTTGCAAGTGGATCGAAGGGACCCGAGGAAAAGGCGGAGGAAACGCATGTTGTGGAGACATCGAATCCCAACCAAGAGATGACTTAAGCAACCTCAAAGCCTACCGAAACTAGAGAAAAGAAGAGAGTCACACCGGAGCGTGTTCCAGACCAATCCCAAAGTTCAAAGGAAGGCCAGCTTCCTAAGGAGCCCACAAATACCAATCCAAAGGGAAAGGAGAAAATGATCGAGCCATAAGCAAAATCCAATAGTAGGGGGAATAAAAAGGGCAATGCCCTTCATATTTCATCATGAAGTGTGCGAGTTGATACATTAAGGGCTTTAACAAGTCCCTAAAAAACAATGGGGTGTGGCACCTCATTAAGGAACAACATCTCGATATTTTGGGTATTTTGGAGATGAAACTCAACCAGGACAAGCTCGCACGAGTCTTGGCTAATAAGTTCAATGGTTGGGCACAAATCAAGAATTTCCACACTTGCGCAGTGGGGCGAATTTCGATCCTTTGGAATCCCTCGAAGATCGATCTTAAGCAAGTGGATTGATCCCCACAAGCCATCCACTGCAAAGTTACTAGTAAGTATACATCAACCACCCTTATAATTAGCTTTATCTACGGTTTTCACACCATCATTAGCCGTAGATCATTGTGGGACAACTTGGTACATTTTACTTCTCAGCATTCATTTCATTGGATACTTATGGGTGATTTCAATAATGTACTCGGGTCAAATGAAGAATATAATGGGCGTATGATCACCTCTTGTGAAACGAGTGATTTTGTGGATTGTTGTCAAAATCTCGGTTTTGTGGACATGTAATTTTCTGGATGCCTCGGTATGGAAGAGGGGTTTGGAGCAAATTGGGCAGAGCCATGGTGAACCAAGCATGGTTTCTTGCGGGACTATAGGGACAAGCTCATTTCCCCCCTCAGGCTGCCTCTCGGACCACTCGCCCTGCATTGTCACTTTGCTCAGGCAAGACAAGGCTTCTAATAAACCTTTTAAATTTTTTAACGTGTGGTCAAAGCATTGTGATTTTCAGGACACCGTCAAGAATGTTTGGGTGAATGATGTGCATGGGACGAGGCAATTTTCTCTTTGCACGAAACTAAAGCTGTTAAAGGGTCCCCTCAAGCAGCTTAATGCCAAGCACTTTAGCCATATTTCCGACAGATGCGAGAGGGAAAACAAGGCTCTCAAGCATGCCAAACAACAATTTCATGACTCGCCCAGAGACGACGCCCTTAGAGACCAAGTTTGCACCCTGCGCAAGGAGGCCACTTGTCTTGGCGAGGCGGATAGACATTTCTATTACCAGCAAGCTAAAAGCACGTACCTCAAATTTAGTGACAAATACACTAAGTTTTTTCACAGCCTTGTGAAGAGGAATACGAGAAGAAACCATATTGTGAAGGTTAAGCTCGATGATGGGTCCTTTACCTCCTCGCAAGATGAAGTTGCAAAGGAGTTCTTGGGGTTTTACAAGAAGTTACTTGGCACGGCTTCCTCATTCCAACCAATTGATCCCCATGTCCTCGACAGTGGTCCTACAATTTTCCCTGAACAATCCGAGACCTTGGTTAACAATGTCTTGGACGATGAGATCAAGGCAGCCTTGTTCCGTATCAGTGAAGAGAAATCACCAGGTACTGATGGGTACACTTCGAACTTCTTTAAGAAAGCATGGCAAACAGTGGGTGAGCAGTTTTGTAGGGCGGTGCATGAATTTTTTGAATCGGGGCATCTTTTGAAGCAAATAAATCACACGATCCTTGCCATGATCCTTCAATCGGACCAGCCCTCATCTGTTGGCGACTATCGGCCTATTGCTTGCTGCAATGTGACCTACAAAGTGATCTCTAAAATTTTGGCGGCGAGACTTGGATCCACCTTGGGCACAATTGTGGATCAAGCTCAATCGGCTTTTGTTGAGGGGCGTAGTATGGTAGAGAATATTCACTTGGCTCAGGAGCTCTTGAGAAAATATCATTGGATGAAAAAAGGTGTCCGCCCAATGCATTCTCAAAATTGATCTCCGGAAGGCATTCGACTCGGTCAATTGGGGCTTTCTCAAATCTGTCCTTGAGGGGCTAAACTTTCCAGATAAGTTTGTTAGTTGGGTCATGAAATGCATGACTTCCACCTCTTATTCCATCTCACTTAATGGGAGCCTGCACGATATATTTGAAGGGAAGCGTGGTTTGAGGCAAGATGACCCACTCTCCTATTCCTGTTCGTTATTTGCATAGAGTATCTTTCGAGGTCCTGAATATAGCCACGAGTAATCCTGATTTCAACTTCCATCTGAGGTATGAGGAGAACCTAATTACCCACTTAGCTTTTGCCAATGATCTCATGCTCATGGCAAGGGGTCACCCCGCTTCGGTCCGTATACTCATGGAGTATCTCTCAAACTTCAGCGACAAGTCGGGGCTCAGCATGAATGCTTTGAAATCAGACCTGTATACGGCGGCTATTATGGGGAGGACCTTGAGGAGATCCAGGAAATCACGGGCATCCCGCTTGGCAATATGCCTTTTCGCTACTTGGTCATTCCCTTCTCGGCTCACTGATAAAGGCCGGTGCACTATGCGCCCTTTATCGATAAGAGTGCATCTTATATCAATTCCTGGACTGCATCTTCTCTTTCATATGCAGGATGAGCTGAGCCCATCCGATCGGTACTTCAAGGATTTGAAGGTTTTTGGCTATCCATCTTCCCCCTCCCGGCGGGGGTCATCGATAAAATCACCAAGTTGTGCTGAAATTTTCTTTGGAATTCCAAAAATGCTTCGGTTGCTTGGGACGAAGTCTGCCTTCCCAAATGTGAAGGGGGTCTTGGCTTTAGAGGCATCAAAGTGTAGAACGAGGCTCTGTTGACCAAAGCCTTGTGGAACATTCACAACAAAAAGGATACTCTTTGAGTGCGATGGGTGAATAACATATATTTGTAGAAATGCACCTTATGGCAATGGACTTCGGGCCGGGAGGACTCGCCTTTGCTCAAAGGATTTCTTCGCATAAAGGACAAGATTTTCATCCAGGAAGGGACTTTCGAGCCTGCAATCCAAAAAATTTAGAGTTGGGACAGTGGGAATGGGCTTAGCATTGCCAATGCCTATGATTACTTTTGGGACATCGGGACTACTAAGCACTGGGCCGCCGATGTTTGGAATGCTTGCGTCACCCCGAAACATGCTTTCACCTTGTGTCTCGTGATCAAACAAAATCTACTAACGAGGGACCAATTGCACTACCTTGACAGGCTTGTGCATTTTGTGGCCGTGTGGATGAATCTGTGCAGCATATTTTTTTCGAGTGCAGTTTCAGTGGGAAAATTAAGAGGGGCATTCGGGACTGGATTGGCATCAGACGATCCATGACGACTATTGCTAGCGCCTTGAAGTGGATCAAGAAAGAAGGAAGGTGCACCACTTGGCATGGGAGGGCCACGCGCATTGTGATAGCGAGGAACTGACAGATTTTTGAAGGCTTGTCCCCACAAGTGACCGAGATTGTTTTCAAGATCAAAACGCAAGTGTACAAGACCGTGTTTATTTTGTATCCCAATGTTTTAATTCATTTCGAACATGTAGCTAGGGGAGTTTTATATGTAGCATATCGTTGATGTACACCTGGATATGCGCAACGTATTTTTTAATGCCTACTTTGTAGAGCCGATTTTTGATCTACATAATTTACATTTCGATCAAAAAAGTTAAAGAAACAAATAACCCTAAGCTCATAATCTAAGAGCTTTAATTCCTCAACTTTCTTCAGAGTGCCTCACCCTTTGAAGTTTGTTGCAAACATTATTATACTAATGTAGGTATATATATTTACTTTTTCTTAGGGTTACAAATGTTAGTAATTCAAATATAATTCCCTCAAATATCGAAGATCAGTTGGCATTACATTACAAAAAAACAGGGCAATACTGATGGATTTTGCTGACGGGCAGAAAAATAGTCAACATATGCTAACGGCGGCTGACGGGTGAAGTTTGCTGATGGCTGACGGGCAAAGGCCATCAGCGAGTAATTCGTCAGCTACCCGTCAGTATTTTGATAAGTCGAAGGGTTTGCTGACGGGCTTCTTTGTTGACGGGTACCACCCTGTCAGCATAATTTGAAAAAAAAAAAAACTGACGTGTTCTAACCCGTCAGCATAATAAAAAATAATGCTGATGGGTACTAGCCCATCAGCATAATTTAAAAAAAATAATGCTGACGGGTACCAGCCCGACATCAAAATTAAAAAAAGAAAAAAATATATATATATGCTGACGTGTATCATGCCCGTCAACATTTCTATTTTAAAAGAAAAGATCTGCTTCTTTAGAAAAAGAAATAGATCGACCGTTCCCAATGCTGCCTCCGCCCCCGATGCCAGCCCCAACCCCAACGCTGCCCGCCTTTCCTCGCCGTTCCGAGACGACACCATTCCTTGCCGCTCCGAGCCGTCGATCGCCAGTCGCCAGCCTAAGTCCACATCCGCTCGCCGTAGTTTCTCAAGGTTTAGTTTTTTAAATTTATTTATTATTTTTTTATATATTAATTTGTGTTTGTTTCATTTAATTATAATTGTTTGTTTAATTAGGATTGATTTTAGGGATTATTGTATATTTAGGATTAATTTTAGGGGTAAATTTATAATTATGGTTTAATAAGAGATAATTATATAATTAGGGTTTAATTTAGGCATAGTTATATAATTAGGGTTTAATTAGGATATTTATATAATTAGGGTTTCATTTATGGATAATAATATAATTAGGGTTTAATTAGGGATAATTATATAATTAGGGTTTGATTTTGGGATAATTATATAATTGGTGTTTAATTTAGTGATATCCATATAATTAGGGTTTAATTTAAGAATAATTATATAATTAGTGTTTAATTTAGGATAATTATATAATTAGGGTTTAAATTAGGGATAATTATATAATTAGGATTTAAATTAGGGATAATTATATAATTAGGATTTAATTTAGTGATAGTTATATTATTAGGGTTTAATTAGGGGTATTTATATGATTAGGGTTTAATTTAAGGATAATTATATAATTAGGGTTTAATTAGGGATATCTATATAATTAGAGTTTAATTTAGGGATTATTATATAATTATGGTTTAATTACGAATAATTGTATAATTATGGTTTAATGTAGGGATAATTAAATAATTAGGGTTTAATTTTGGAATAATTATATAATTCGGGTTCGTTTATGCAATTAGGGTTCGTTAGTGTTCATTAAGGGTTCAATTATGCAATTATTTTTTAAAAATTATGCGATGGTGGTTTTTAAATGTTATGGTGATCGGTTATGTTAATTTAATGTATGTTATGGTTTATTGTTATGGTTTAATTGTGATTGATTGATGTTGTGATTGGTTTGAGAATATGTCGGTGATGATGTGGTGTACGGCCCCGGCCAGGAGGTTTCGTCCCTCAAATAATGGATTTTAATTTTTTTTTTCAAAATTTGATGGTGGTTTTAAAAAGTTTTAAAAAGTGCGTGGTGAGGGTTTTGAAATGCCATGGTGATCGGCAAGTGAATATTTTATTTAACTTATATTTTATGTTAATGATATGTGATTAATATATTTGATCTCTTATATATAAATCTGTATGATCCGCTTGGTGCATGTTACACGTGAACATTTACAGATATGCCATTTACTTTAATTCACAGATTCTAAAACTGGCAGCGTATATTAGCACAACAAAAGTTGCTGTGTTTTTTGCACAACACCCCATATAAAACTCTTCGTAAAACTAAAATGAAATTGATTTGAAACAAATGGAGCATGGCCATTAACCATAAGTGTATTGACAAAGACACTTTTACTTTTACCCCACATATACAAATTACATTTTCTAGTTAGGGGCCTTCCTGCATACCCGAGGAAGAAAAAAAGAACACAAATCTTTACATCGGTAAATCATAACAAAAAACTAGTTATGTTTGAAAAGACATGATATTGAGAAACATCACGGATTTTAAGAGCTGACAAGTGTTGAAACATCACATCACAGATTTTAAGAGTGTGATTTAGCATCGATAAATATAAAATCTTTATACACGGAAAAACTTACCTTAGACCCGTTTTAGATTTAGTATCAATAGAGAGTTTGATACTAAATTCTGAATTGTCCACTGATTTAGACAGTTTGAGAATATTATTGTAATGTGATTATCTTACGTCGTATGTGTTTTTTGGACTTATGAATTAAGTTTCCATCTCTCCTTTGTTCTCGGGTGCATTGCAATATATTTGTACTTAGAAAACTAAGGGGAGGTGCTGCTGAAATTTTTTGAATCTCAAAATACATAGTAAGATATTTTATTAATGAAAATCACATTCTAGAATAGGAAAGGGCCCTTACCAAAAATTCAATCATTTTCTATTGGCACCCTCATTGCGCTCGATTCTCTACAATTTGATCATCCATATTATTAATCATAATTAATATATTATAGGATGAGTTCTGATCGTAGTTGGATGTACAAACGGAGATTAGGCGATTATCTGTCGAACACATTCATGGAAGGGGTTGAGAGTTTCATACAATTTTCACTCACCCATGGAGCAATGAAGAACGGGGAAAAACTGAAGTGTCCTTGTAGTCATACTAAATGTAGGAACTTCAGTTACCACGATGTAAATGAGATCAAGTTTCGTCTCGTTAAAAATGGATTCGTACCAGATTACTACATCTGGACATTCCATGGTGAAACAAATCTTAATTTCACGCATCGTGTCGACCCTGAGGTTCACGTTGGAGGATCATCTTACTCCGCCCCTGAAGAATCATCACACGCTTACATCAATATGGTTCACAATGCGGTCGGTCCGAAATTTGTATTCAGCCGTAATGTTGAAGAACCGCCCAATGCTGAGGCCCAGAAGTTCTACGATATATTGAGTGCTGGAAATCAACCTTTGTATCTCGGATGTGAGAAACATTCTCAGTTATCTCTAGTTGCCCGTCTCATGAACTTGAAGGAAGAAAATCGCATGTCCCAGAAGTGCTATGATCAAGTATTGGATTTAATTAAAGAGGTTTTGCCGAAAGATGATCATATACCAAATAACTTCTACAATAGCAAGAAGTTATTGAGGGGCATGGGCCTATCAGTTGAGAAGATCTATTGTTGCATCAATAATTGTATGGTTTATTGGTGAGACGATGCATATTCGACCAGTTGCAAGTTTTTTGCAACCATCCTCGGTTCAAACCCACTAAGTAGGGAAAAGAAAAATGACAGAAAAGCAGCATTCCGTATAAGAAAATGTATTGTTTTCCATTAACTCCTCGTCTGTAAAGGCTATACGCATTTGTAGCAATTGCAAAGGACATGAGGTGGCATGCTGAACACGTTGGTGATGAAGGTGTGATGCGTCATCCATCAGATTCAGAGGCTAGAAACATTTCAATCAAAATCATCCAGAGTTCGTCGTTGAAAGTCGGAATGTAAGATTAGGCCTTTGCACAGATGGTTTTCAACCTTTTGGTTGTTTCGGGGCGCAATATTCTCGTGGCCGATGATAGACACACCATAAAACTTGCCTCCATGGATGTGTATGAAAGAGCAACACATGTTCTTTAGTATTCTTGTTCCAGGCCCCAAAACCCCGAAGGATAAGTTGGGTGTTTTTCTGCAACCTCTAATCACTGAGTTGAATCAGCTGTGGATGGTCGGTTCACCCTCGTATGATATCTCTAGAATATAAAATTTTCAATTGCGGGCAGCGTTCATGTGGACAATTAGAGATTTCCCCGCCTACTCCATGTTGTTTGGTTGGAGCACGGCTTGAAGAATGGCATGTCCATATTGCATGGAACGTTCGGATGTATTTACTCTTAAGTGCAGTGGGAAACAATCTTGGTAAGATAATCATCGAAAATTCCTCGATTTTGGTCATCCTTTTCGAATAGATAAAAGGAATTTTCAAAAAAAAAAAAAAAAGGTGGAGACTCCTCCACCGAGCGTACGAACAGGGATGGAGATTTGGCAGAGATAGAAATTTTGGGGCTTTTGAAAGTTACCGAACTAAATGCAGGAGTCGTCAATGGGCGCATAGCAATATCAAATGGTTAGAGGAAAAGTAGCATATTTTGGGATTTGCCATACTGGAGCACAAATTTGATTGGGCATAATCTAGACCTCATGCACATTGAGAAGAATGTGTTTAAGAATATTTTCAACACTGTTATGAATGTCAAGGGGAAAATAAAAGACACTCCCAAATCTAGGGATGACCTGAACGAATATTATTTCCGTCCCGGCCTACAACAAGACGCAGTAGGAAAATATCCTAAAGCTTGTTACACACTGGATAATATATCAAATGTTGCCTTGTGTGAGCGGGTAAAAGTTCTTCAATTTAAGATGGATATGCATCAAATCTTCGGTGTTGCGTTGATATGAATGGATTGAGATTTTTGGAATGAAGAGTCACGATTTTCATGTGTTCATGAAAAGGTTGATACCAATTGCCTTACGATAACTGCTTCCCCATCCCGTGTGGAAGGCCCTCACAGAGCTGAGTTTATTTTTCAAGAGCCTCAGCTGCAGAATGGTTGAGACTTATGATATGATTTGTTTGGAGCGTAATATTTCTCTAATTTTGTGTCAGCTTTAAAACATCTTTCCGCCTAGTTTTTTCGACTCTATGGTACATTTGCCAGTTCACTTAGCATACGAGGCAAGAATCGCAGGTCCAGTGCAATATAGGTGAATGTATCCATTCAAGAGATTTCTACGCAAACTGAACCACAACGTGAAGAATAAGGCGAGCGTTGAGGGCTCAATAGTATATGCATATCTCATCAAAGAGGTATCAACTTTCACTTCGTACTATTTTGAAGATCATGTCTCAACGAAGAGGATAATTTGCCTCGTAATGATGATGGACAAAATGGTGAGGATGATGATGACGACTCTCCCTTAATGTTTAAGAAATATGGTAAAACGTTCGCAGCATTAGGGAAAAGATTCTTAATCAAAAAAGAAATCGATGCGGCGAGAAATTACGTTTTACTGAATTGTGAAGAAGTGCAAGAATTTATCAGGTTTGATTTCATCATTTGTAATTTCTTAACAAAATATTAATCATATAATAAAATAAGATAAGTTTTCATTTTATTCATACGCAGTGTCTTCACGGAGGTTGTAACACAGTCTCAACCAAACATTACAGACGATGGACTCAACAAAAAATTAGAAAGTGAATTTACTGATTGTTTTGAGAGATATGTGAGTTGTTCTAAAATAATTATATACAATTGTGAAATATATATGCCATTTAAATTAATATCTTAGTAAAAATATGTTTATTACTTTTCGTCGTTATATGATAAGATCCCTTGAATAATGTCACCTACAAGTACATTAAGAGTCTAGCAATAGGTTCATCACGATGTGTAACTACATATCATGGTTTCAAGATTAATGGATACAAATTTTACGCAGTTGCATACGAATCAAATAGATCAACTTCGAGCACTGGCGTCTTTATAAAAGGAACAGACTACATGGATGATGAGTATGATTACTATGGTCATCTCGTAGAAGTTCTTAAACTCGACTATACTGGCTTGCCTTATAAGAGCACACTCATGTTCATTTGTGAGTGGTTTGATCCAACTCCCGCAGGCACTAAAGACCACCACCTCTGAGAGTGGTCACGTCATCCTCAGTATAATCTTGTCGATGTCAATTATAAGCATAAATTCAATCGCTATGAGCCATTTGTACTTGTTACCCAAACTTTTCATAATACTGTCCATATCCAAGTTTGAAACGAGATAAGTTGGATTGGTTGGCAACGTGCAAAATTAAAACGAGATCAACAATAGATTTAATCGAGCCTATGATGCCTAATAATTCCTTTAAAAAAAGCAAATAGAAATGCACAATTTAATACAATTCAAGGAAGGAGATTTCTAATTGCACGTCGACCTTATTATTAGTGAGTTGGATGAACTCTTCGATGAGGTAGAGGGGAAGATAAAAGATGAGTTTCTAACCGATGATGAAGATATGAAAGAAGATGATTTTGACAATAACCTAGATAGTGAAAGTTTCGGTTTAGGTTAATTATAAAACTGATAACTACTATTAGGTAAAGTCTGATTAGATTTATTGAATTGATTAAAATTTTCCATTTCAATTGTGCTTAAATTTTAATTTTTTGTAGATGAGAGGTAGAGGTCGTGGGCATTCTTCTCTAGGTCAATCTTCGGGCCGTGCTTCTCTTGGTTCATCATCATCATCATCATCTCATGTCAGATAGATGGTGAAGATGGTGATATGATGATGGAATTATCCACAGGGACTCCGCCGAACGTTCTAGCCACCCCTTCTGATGCAAGTACATCGAGAGGCCTCATGCCACCACGTCCTGGCATGATCGAGGTATTTGTCGTCCCCCCAAGGTAAGTAACTTTAATTTAATTTTTGTAAATAATAAATTCTTTATTTCAATATATTGCCTTAATAAACTCTATATTTTTACCAGGATATGCAGTGACTCGATGGAGTTACCGTCTATCCTTTAGGAGATTCACGAGAATCGTGTACACCCCGATGGGTGGAAGTACGAGCCTATTACTGATTCTCATCGTCAGTTGAGGTGGCCCAAGTTTTTGGTAATTAAACTAATACTCTTTTTGAAAGTTATTATATATAATGATTTTTACAAATCGGTTTATTTTGTTTTGCAGAGGTTCTGTTATTGGGACCCGAGTGTATATTCGGAGGAGGTCGTACAGAATAGTTTCTAAAGTTCTATTGGTACCTTGTGGTGCATCCGTCTCCACGAGTGGAAGGCGAAGTGGAGAACGGAGGGGAGGGTGCCCACGTGAATCGGTGAGGAAATATGGAGGAGATGGGTGGTGGAGTTCGAGACGCCAGAGAACAAGAAGCAGTCTGAGCAGGCGAGCAAAAACAGGCTGAGCGAGCCCAGCAGACCTGGTACTGGGATAGCCAAGCACAGAGGAGGGCTCGTAAGTAAAATTAAAATATATTTGTTAATTTAGCTCATAAGTAATTAACATGTTCAGAATTAAAAAATAATTTAAATATTGTATACAGCGCGAGGATTTGGGTAGGGAACCCAATGCATTTGAGCTTTTCCTGACTATGCACCAGAGACCCGACGGCTCTTTCATTGATCCTCAATCACAACAAACTTTTGTAAGTATTTTTTTATATGTAATTAATATAAATATATATCTTTCATTTCTATTTTTCGTAACGGTAAATTATACATCAATCAAAATATTGCAGTAGGAGTATCAGATACGTTTGGAGGAGGCTCGTGCTTCATCACCGGATTGTGCCACTGTCGACAAGAACACGGTCTATCTATAGACCGTCGGGGTGAAGAAGGGTCAGCGGTTTGGCACGGGATGTTTAAGAACTCTTCTGGCATCGAAGAGTTCTAGGGGCACAAAAGATTATATACTAAATAACTGAATATAGTAAATTAATAGTGAAAGCAAATGTTGTAAACTCTGCCTGTTGTAAACTTGAATAAATAGCCCAAACTTTTTGTCCTGTTACTTGTGATATTTAGAAAGTTCAGGTATGTAAACTAAAGTGTAAGAAAAAATTTAGCTATTTTGTAATTTGATAAACCTCAAGGGTAGCTCTTGTAATGATCTCTTATCTTTATTACCGCAATTTTCTTAGTGATTTGCTGCTAAAATGGGGATGATGCATATTTTCAAATGACTAGATTTCGGTTATGGATTAACGTTAGTTGTAACCCATCTAAGCAAATGGGGTTTGTTTGCCAATCATATATTCATAAATATCGAGTCGCACATGAAGACCCTTAGATCTAGTTGTCTATTACACTAATTTACATTTCTGAAATTGACTCTTATTGGTATAAAAAATCGAAAATGTTGGTTTGTCATTTTCGTGATTTTACCCATGAATGGCAGGTTCGATTAAAACCTTCTAGTGACGGTATCAGCCTGCATATGCCACCACCGTATTCGATTGTAATACAGGTGGAATTTTTTAGTGCCTGTGAAATCGAACTTTTAATTTTGTATATATACTGCGTCAATTATTTAGTAAAGCTTCATTAATGGTTTGATTATGTAATTGCAGGAGTCAGAACTTGGTATATGGCACATACCAACTATAACAGGGGACGATCTCCCGACCCCAAGACAATGGGTTTGTGCGACACGGGGTAATGATGGACTGAAAACGGGGGTGATTTTCTAGTTTTTTTTTAGATTTACTTGGTTTATTTTCATAAAATTATATTATATTTATTTATTTTTTCAGAAAAGCATTAAAATCATTTTTATCATTAACCAAAGGATTCTTGCATTAAGCTATCAACAAGTTACAATAATGCATGAAGCCAAAAATGTTACTTACCAATAGTTCCTTTTTGCCCCATATATCTTCACTATTAACCAGAAAGACTAGTTCATTCTTCTCATTTAGACACGTCCTAGCACAAAACCAATAAACATAACGTGGAGTTTCTTCGGTTGACTGAGTGGATTCGGTTGTCGAGTTAGGCAAAAAATGGTTAATTTGCCCACTCTCTTGCCACTTTTGTATGCTTTTGCCATTAGCGCATTCTCGCTCTTTTTTTCACTAAGTTCCTGTCAAAGATGTTGATTTAATTTATAACATCGCCATATAGAAAAAAAAAACAAACTTGAAACATTATAAATGCAAAAAAATTTTAAACATGTGTGTGTATCCCTCTATAAATTAACACCATATTACATATGAGAAAAAACTTTTTTGCCAATGAAGATCATTAATTAAATTCTTCCGGATGATGATATTGAAAGTTTAGAAAAGTTTTCATAAGTAATATTATAAATGCAAGCTTAAAAGGTGTGAATACAGCAAAGCATCAAATTCAACATAAATGTGAACTAGAATTATTAGATTTATAATTAAATAAAATAAAAATATTTACTTGAAATTCTGATGCCTCACTAGATGCGACGAACTTTAACCAATCTTCTTTCGTAATTTGTTCCTCATAAATTTTATATGCCTCCTGGTTGTGTTTACCCACCGACATTTTTTTCTTTATATATCCGTCTCGAAGCTTATGTCTCCATTTATTATGGTAACAACACATCTTGCGCATCACAATGCCTTTCTTGGACTTGTCGATTACATAATCGTGCTACAGTTTTAGAAAAATGCTCATCACAAGCTGATTATATAATCGTACTTAATAATTTTAATATTTATTATTTACTTTTAGTGTTTATTTACAAGAAACTAAATAAATCGCACGCCTAAAATAGCAATTTCGTGAATTTATTTTAGTTTTTCAATAACAAGTGGCCAAGTATATAATATAAACTAAAAGGCTTACTTGAATCTCAACCCACATTTGATCCTTCAAATCATCGGATACCATCTTCCATGTCATGTTGATATTCACCCTTGAACGTAGAAGTTTTCTGAGATAAGACGTAAAGTTGCTTCCCAAGTCACCAATAGGGGAGTTATTATAACCCCACTGATCAATTATCTTTGGTTGTCCAGTACCCTTCTTGGATGTATCTAGCTTGCATGGTCCTCTACACCTTTACGGTTTGGCTGCGCCTGAATGTCATCTATACTAGTATCATCGCCATCTATATTGTTATCCTCATTAAACAAATCCCTATCATCTATCTGATGCTGATCCGATCCGCACGAGTCCATTATCAATCCAGAATATACTTGCAATACACGAAAAAAAATTAAACATAATTATGGTTTAGCCAAATTATTGAATGAGAGGGATGAGGAACCAGTTCTTGATGTAATGGAGCCCACCTTAGATGTTGAGAGTTCAAGCTTGAATGATCATTTAGGAGATATGGTTAGGGAAGAGGCTATAGAGGATTTGGATGAGATCGCTCCGCCTGTGCTTTATAATGAATTATTGGATAATGATATAGGAGAATTGCCGTTGGAGCTTTGTGGATCTTACGAATTCGAGCTTTCTCAATGTTTATGCGGATAATGTGATGGAGCCGAATGTGGAAGAGATGTGTACGGAAGATGAGACTGGGGATGTAGTGGAGATCGCCCCTCTTGCGCTTTTCGAGGATTTCATGGATGATTATGAGGAGGTGTTGCCATTGGAGAGCCTAAGCGACATTGGAGATTCAAGTCTACTCGAGCTCAACGAGAATGAAGGTGATGTGTTGCCCAATGTAGAAAAGGTGGTGAACGAATTTTGAGAGAAGGATGCGATGATCGAGCCTCTTATCGAGCCACCCTATGCTTTGATCGAAGTTAAGACTAAGAGGGTGGTTGAGGTAATCGAGGAATATTACCCTCCCCTATGCCGTTATATAGATTTTAATATTTTTCAAAATGTTGAGGGGGATAGAATTGAAGGAGTTCGGATTATTTGAGGGAGTTGCCGTTTGTTCAACAGATTTCCTAATCTTTCCAAAGGTAGAGAGGATCACCCTATGCCGCAATTGACTTTTAATATGTTCGTGGTGATAAATTATTCGCTTTTTTGACCTCCGAAGCGAATTGGAGTTCTGTTTTTACGACTTGCTGTCCGTGCCCGCTTTAAGAATTTTAAACGCCCATGCTTACTGATAGAGAACACTAAGGCGTGGCACGATCGTCACTTATTTCTGGATCCGGGATAGCATTATTTGTAGAAGGCGTCGAGCTTTCGACTTTAAACAAGCGCTTCTTGGGAGGCAACTCAAGTGTTTGATTTCTTTTCTATTTTTCTTTCGCTTTTATTTTGATTTTTATTTAATTTATTTTATTTATTAGTTGTGTTTATGCTTTGGTACGTTTATGCGGTGTTGATGTGCAGAAATTTTTGAGGCAATCGTCGAAACTGGGAACCTAGCGGTTACCTAGCGGTAGCTCCTTACCGTAAGTAGTTACCGTTAGCAGTCCAGGCAAATTATAATGAGATCAAGCGCTAAAAAGGATGGTGGGGGAGTAACAATTAGGGGATAACGATAGCATAGCGGGAGCACTAACCGCTACTTCTACTTACCGCTAACACTTCATAGGAACTTAATGATAGAAACTAGCGCTACACCCTACCGCTAAGAGTGCCGCTAGTGTAGCAGAGTTGCGTGAAATTTGAGGAAAATCAAGCTTAAGGTTTTGGACGTTGATCAAGTCATTTCTAATTATGGGATTCGAGGCGAATGATGATTGCACATAAATTTTTGGAGAAGCTCGACTATTTTCAAGGACATTTTCTTATTCTCTTTCTCCCTTACTTTTATATTCGTTTATGGCAATCAGGGGATTGCCGAATTTTTAGAGGGGTAGATGGTTGAGTTGTGATTTATATTTGAAAATTTGTGCAATTTAAAAAAAGATTAATAGATAATATTTTACGTGATTGATTACTATTCCTGTGCTGAATTGTGTTTGTATGTCTTTCCTGTCGAAGTTAATTAAGTTTGATTTGAGGTTCTTGTCTTTTAAGCATGTATAAGTGCATAAAATTTTTCAAAATTATTATTTATATATTGTAAAATGGTACTTGGACGCAATTGATTTTGCAAAACTTTTTCATGCAAGAAGCCAGTGAGTAGTCTGAGTGATTATCATCTTTACATGTGCTTGAATGGGTTTTGATTTGATATCTCTTTAAAACCGTTGTGTCCAGTTGACTTTGACAATGAGGTTAAGGCACAGAAAAAGAAACTTATTCCGGTCATATCCATATATTATAGCCACTATAAATTCCGAATGAGCCCCTTATAGCCAAATAATCCATTTTCATTACCCGTGATTGTTTTGAGTTGACTCCTACAATCATTAAAAGCGTGGGGTAGGAGATCGTTATTTTTATTGGATATTAGTGTTTTGGATATTTTGTTAGGATTTATGATTTTAAAAGTTGTAATAAAGGATCACCATCCTTTAAAAAAAAATAAAAAAGACCCCATAAAAAAGAATAAAAGGGGGATAAAATAAAAAAAAATTAAAAGAGGATGGTGGTTCTAGTTGAGTAGTTGCCTACGATTTTAAAGGCTTGTTTTTTATTGTTAATTTTCTTATGAATCCTAATGTTTAAGAGGCAAAGAGTTGAGTTGTAATAAGGAAGCGTAGTATAAGTTGAGTTGAGTTGCCTACGATTTTAAGATGGTTTGAGCAAAAGTAGGTTTAGAGTTACAGTTGAGAAATAGCCTAAGTTTAAAGGCTATGTTATGAGTGTTTAGTGAGGTTTTACTTTGTACGAGGTGAAGCGCTTTGCTTCGTGATTAGATTAGGTTGAGTGAGTCTTTGATCACGTTAGATCGTGAGTTAACCACACGACTTATATTCCATACCCGTCCAAAGAGCCTACACTACAACCCGAAAATCCTTTTCCGATTCTTTGTTGATAACGCACTTAATTTGCGATTGAGAAGAGATTGATTTTCGATTCTTATTTATTGTGCATTTATTTGTATGATTTGAGCGTATACACGTCTCATGCAGAAAATACTTGAGTGCTTTGAGCGTACACCCCTATATATTACCCTTTGTGAGGATGCATGAATTTGTTTTTGGAGGGACAATGTAATAAGGGTGGAGTGTTTGACATCGCGTGACTTGTATCTATATTTTCGAAATTAATTATGTAGCATCACACGACTCATTGCTTGAACTTATTTTCACTCTTGTTATACTTTGAAACTATCGTTTATTCGAGAACGAACAAACCAATAAAGCGTGGGGTAGTTGATTAGCACATATTTGTCCTTATTTTTATTAGTATTTTAGTTCGTTTTTCTATTTTTTTTGGTATAAGTTGGATAGTTTAAGGTTAATTCCGTATATTTTTACTTCCACCTTATTTTACCGCTTTTTTATCTGGATTGATGCAATTAGGTGATGTTTTGAATTTTTTTTCACCTTATAGCTAAGTAACCGGAAGAATTCAGCACTTAAAGGATGAAGTATGATGATCGAGAGTCGAAGATCGAGCTTTACGGCAAAGAAGTAGCAAGAATTTGTAGCTGACATTATCTATAACGGTTATTCCACTGCTTCTGGAACCGTTATACAATCGTTGAAGGAAGAGAAGCTAACGGTGCACTAGCGATAGCTACTACCGCTAGTAGCTACAGCTATCTATAATGGTTACTTACCGCTGCCCAAAACCGTTGTCGAAGTGCAGAAGTACAAAAATGGGTTTAATTAAATAAATAATATATTTTTAAATAAGAATTAAAAAAATTATCATAGTTTGAAAAGAAATTAATTTTTTGTTGCGAGACGCGCCTGAGATTGGCGTCCCGCTAACATTCTAGAAGGTACAAATAATAACCGTTATAGAATGTGAGCAGGACGCCATTCCTAGGGGCGTCCCGAACCTAAAGTGACATTGTAGAAGGTAGATATAAAAAACCGTTTTAGAATGTGAGCGGGACGCCATTCCAAGGGTGTCCCGCACCGAAAGTGACTTTCTTCTCTTTTTTGGGGGTTGAAATGAAAAAAAAATTAACATTTTCACAAAATTAATAATTTTCTCATTTACAAATAAAATCAATTTTATTAAATAATTAACAACTAAACAAGAAACGAATAAATTCGAATTTTCACACAATCACAAAATAAATAAATTAAGACTTTTTTTCACATAATTAATAATTTCATATAAATTTAATTTTTCACATAATTAAGAATCTTACACAAAATAAATCAATTGACATATTAACAAATTTAATTATTCACATAATTAATAATTTTTGTGAAATTTAAATTTATTGATTTGTGATGAAATTATTAATTATGTGAATAATTAAATTTGTTAATATGTCAATTAATTTATTTTGTGTAAAATTCTTAATTATGTGAAAAATTAAATTTATATGACATTATTAATTATGTGAAAAAAGTCTTAATTTACTTATTTTGTGAGAAATCATTAATTATGTGAAAATTCGAATTTATTCGTTTCTTGTTTAGTTGTTAATTATTTAATAAAACTAATTTTATTTGTAAATGAGAAAATTATTAAATTTGTAAAAATGTTAATTTTTTTATTTTTCATTTAAGCCCCAAAAAAAGGGAATAAAGTCACTTTAGGTCCGTGACGCCCTTGAAATGGCGTCCCCCTCACATACTAGAACGGTTTTTTATATCTACCTTCTAAAATGTCACTTTAGGTCCGGGACGCCCCTGAGAATGGCTTACCGCTCACATTCTAGAACGGTTATTATTTGTATCTTTTAGAGTGTGAGCGGGACACCAATCCCAGGCGCGTCCCGCAATAAGAAATCAAATTTTTTTCGAACTATGATATTCTTTTTAATTCTTATTTAAAAATATATTATTTATTTAATTAAACCACAAAAATGAAGAACTACCAATAGCTTTCTATAACGGTTACCCTACCACTACCTTACCTTTAACGCTACCGTTAAGTGCCCAAAACCGACATAAAAACTTTCCTTTTCAAGTTTTTCAAAAATCTATAAATACTGCCCCATAAATCCGATTTTCTAAGTTACCTAAGCTGTAGTTAGACACTTTAAACTTATTTCTAGGGTTATTAAGGCCTCTTAGGGATTGACAACCCCAACGAGTGTCGAGTTGTTTTTAGTTTCTCTTCAAAGTTCTTAGATTTAAATTTCTAACTTTAGATTAAATTTAGATTAGCTTTAGATAATTTAGATTCAAGTCTTCTACAATGTTTTAATTAGTAAGTTTTCTTTTCATTTAATTAATTCTCATGCTTTCAAATTCATGCTTGCTAGTTTAATTAATTGATCTTCAAAACCAATGTAATAAAATAGGAATAAAAAACAAAACAAACCTGGTCGATAGCGCAAGGAATCAAGCAATGAGGATTTTCTTTACTAAAGAATAGATGCGGAAAAAAACTTGGAAAAGATGGAGCTGCCTGAAAGTAATAAAATTTCGTAAACGGTCACTACCAAACACCAATAAAATAAAAAATAGATGAAAAACCAATGTAATTTTCTAAAACCAATAACCCACTAGCAAAATAATCTTAAGAGTTCAAAGTAATATTCCAAAATCATTGAGCATAAAGGTTTATACCTCGAAAGTGGAAAGCTCACTTTACCAATGTGATCTTCACCGCTGAAACCGAAATTACCAACAACCTGCAAAACCAATTGTCACATCATAATCTCACTTGATATATAATAAAACCCAACTGAGGCAACTAATTAAAGAGAGAATAACCAGCAAACAATATTTTTTTAATTTTCTGTTGTACAACAGGTTTTCTTATGTACTATCAGGCACAAAAATTAAATAAATAGAAAAAGCTATTTTGCCAATAATCATCATATAGATTGTCAATGTGGACGTGATAAATAAATTCTGCAGAACAAAAATCATCAGGAAAAAAATAAAATAGAAAAACAAGTTGTCCTTAAACTGCAGAGATATTGCTCATGATTAACCATTTATTCAACATTTTGAAGCAATTTAAGAAAAGAAAATAAAAAAGCCTGCTCCAGAAAGCAAGTATACTTGGTAAAAAAAATGTACAAACAAAACTGACCCCGCCCAGTCAAGCTTTTCCTTAGAATCCACAAATTGATCTTTATAATGGGAAATATATGTTGGTGAGTTTTAAAATGTAAACTCCATGCAAGAATTAAGCTCAATAATAATATTCGACTGTACATATATATTTTCCAAGTTAGCTGCATATACACATGGTTTTCATAAGATAACGAATAAAAAAAGAAGACTAAAGTTTCATGAGAGAACATAAATATATGATTAAAATTATATACTTTGTTCTTAACACCCATACTATAAATAATTATTTTTAATCACTCAATATAGATGAATAAAACTTAACCCAAAAAACAAGACATAAATCAGCAGATCATACGTATAAGAAAAGAACTACAACTGGTTCCATTCTACACAAGATCGTATTGTGTAAAATGTATATATAGCAAATTTAACATCACCATATATGCATTGTAATACTAACTATATAACATCAGTGTTAAATATTGGAGACTTCATCAAAGAACACACAAACAAATACTGCTAAATACAACTAGTTACAGAGCCATTCTTACAAAACAACAAAAGGATTGAAGGTCCTTCAATAACAGTAGGAAACCCAACATAACAATGGGCAAACAATATAGAGTACCAACAATAAAATGACATAAGTCACTTTTCGCAACATATATATTTATAACTAACATTTTCCTCGATTGGATACATTTATCATCAAAACTAGATCGAAAGACTACTTTGTATTGGCACAATGGGGAGTCAACCATGTCAAAACTCCAACTCAGTGTTGGGTCACATTTTGAAATGATGTGCCAATGGTGGTGTAAGTTGAGTGGGCGAGACCAATCTAAATTTAATTAGTGGCGGAGAACATAGATAAAACTATGATCTCTATTTGCAACCATCAACCATCAATTCAATTTTCTCTCTAATTATCGAAAAAAAGTATTAATCAGTAACAAGATGATAAGATAATCTGGAGAGGGACAACCATAGATTAAAAGTATAAGAAGAGAGACATCAAACCTATAAACTACTAAACTAATCACACAAATTAATAACACGTAGCTGATAATCTATAATTAACGAAAAAATTAAAGTAACATACGTGATGGAAAAGGCGAAGAACTAGGGTTGGGAGGTCCAATTAGGGCTACTTCAATTTAGGGTGGAGATGATAGCGATAGGGATTAATGAGGGCGGGAGCAACGTTCGTGAATTATAGATGAAGGACCAAAGAAGGCATAGCAGGCGTGCAGAGTTTTCTGGCGGGACACGCGAAAGGGGCGAGCTTTGTGTTTTTTTTAATTGCAGAGGGTAGGTTAAAACGGCAGTTCGATTTTATATCATTGGAGCGGTTTGGTTAGATAACAGCCTCTGACAATGTACAAGGCGGTTTTCTATACCAATCGCCGCCCGGTCCAGATTTTCTGAGGCGGTTCGTAAATGAACCGCCGCCCGAAAAAATACTTAAGAGGCGGTTTTTTAATGAACCGTCTCGGTAGTTATTATATGAGGCGGTTCTTGCCAAGAACCGCCACCCTATGTTTTTTTTATTTAATTATAAGGCGGTTTAGATGTCACAACCACCTCGTTTATCTTATTCGAGGCGTTCGTAATTTAAACCACCTCATATGTAAGGCCTCTAATTTGATTTTGTGTACTAGTGGCTAGGTAACTTGTTTGTCGAGTAAAGCAAGTTGAGCATGAACAACTTGAGGAGGGAGTTGAACCATGTTGGGGCCGGTGGTGGGAGTAGCAGAACCATCACCACACACAACACCAGCCCGAATGGGCGCTTGCCAAGGCAAACCAACAACACAGGCCGTAGTAAGGTGCTGAGCAAGCAAAGCAAACTTTTTAGGCTCCCCAGATAACACATCGCCTTGGTTAGGCTGAAAATTCTGAGTTTCCAATATATAAGGGATGGAAAGCAGAAAGAGGAAGTGGCCTTCGTTATTTCAAACCGAGTGACCGTATCAAACACCATCTGGACAAAGTTAAACTTAATGCCACATCCAAGCTTATACAGGAACAAAGCCTGTGGTCATGTTACAACAGTTGCGTTCTTGGTTGGAACCCAATTACACACAGAAACCTTGTGCAAGACGGTATACAGGGAAGTCAAACGAGTGGCAGCCAGCTGCTCACACCACTCATTTACCTTACCACCAAAAAAAAGTGAACCACCTCATTCATATCATCAACCGTGGAGTCACCATAATACTCCTCAGGCCCAAACATCTCATTGATCACGGTAGGAGTAAAAGTATACGCAGACCCACGTACAAAGACTTTCCCAAAAATGGTCGAATACATACCTCTGTGCTTCAAAAAAGCAGTAGACATGGTCGAATACATACCTCTGTGCTTCAAAAAAGCAATCAAATTCTGCTTCTCAAAGATCTCAACTGGGACGCGATGCTCGGCTATCATGCCCCGGCTTTAAAATTTGGAGAACAGCTCCTCGGCTTCAGTAGTCAAGAACTGCATGGAGATTGGTTCCATGTCTTCAATCTCAATGCCTTAATAAGGAGCTTCACTAGAGCTTGCAGAGTGATTAGAGGTAGTCGATGTAACTAGTGTACTTCTAGAAGAAAAGGAGGTCGACTTAGTGGTTGGGGATGAAACAGGATCATCTGCGGGTGATTTTATAATCCGTGACAAATCACCAGAACCAACATCATCAATCGGGTCAGCAGCAGGCAAGGGAACCATGTCCTTCTTCTTTGTGGCCTTCTTGGATGGTCTAAGATCACGGATAAGTATCTCATCAGAGGAATTGGAGGAATACTCGAACCCAAAATCCAGGTCTGGTTCAGGATTAGCCTCAGGAACAGGAGTGGTAGGAGTTGTAGCTTCAACAGGACTGGAGGAACTGGAAACCTCTCTAGTGAAAAAATCAAGAACCTCGTAAGGAGGACTTGAATACTCAGTCGCGGTTGACCCTGGCGACACATTAATTGGCGCCGGAGGCTTCTTCTTGTTGGCGAGCTTAACAGTCTGTTTGCGGCGACGGGGCTTTGAACTTCCCAAGGCGGGAAAAGGGGGAAGTCACCGGAGCAGCAACCGGAGTAAGAGGCAAAAACTCCTCATCATCAGAATCCGTCATGACGGCGACATCTTCGGCAAGGTTTATGTGCTCAAGTGGCATATTACACCTCGGAGTGAAAAAATCAAGAACCTCGTAAGAAGGACTTGAAAACTAAGTCGCGGTTGACCCTGGCGACACATTAATTGGCACCGGAGGGTTCTTCTTGTCGGCGAGCTTAACAGTCTATTTGCGGCGACGAGGCTTTGACTTTCCCAGGAGGGAAACGGAGAAAGTCACCGGAGCAGGAGGCACAAACTCCTCATTATCATAATCTGTCATGACGGAGACGTCTTCAGCAAGGTTTATGTTCTCAAGTGGCACATTAGGCCTCGGACCGGACTGACTTTTTGGAACAGCTATCGGCATCACGCCTGGTGGAATATTCCGCAATCGCTGTGACCTCTTTAAATTCAGATTGCCAACACGCCCAAAACTTTCCACAATAAGTGGAAGGTTTAGTGGGTTGTCGACATCAATTTCATTCCCAGGCTGTCCTGGAAAAACCTAGGCTTCTAGATCAGCGGCGACGGGTGCCAGTACAGGGACCATATCCTGGGAGTTGAGCGGCGGCGAACTGACAGGTGGTGTTGCAACCGGTGATGGGATCGGTGGTAAAGTGTCACCAATCTCTTCACGGATGTCCAGACCGCCGACTTTTGGGAAACTCATCGGAACATGTTCGTCAGTGAAGCTTTTCACTCCGATGGAGATTTCTGGAATTTGGCTCGAAGATGGATTCGACATGCTGCAGATAATACCAAAGAGAGAAGAAGAGAAATTTGCAAGAAACGAGATAAATAGAGAAGTCATAAGAGTGAGAGAGGGTAATTGTAGAGATGAATTCGGGAGGATTAGGGTAAATGGTAAAGAAGATGATCTTTTTATAATACCAAAAGAAATGACCGTTGCCGAGGAAAGAGAAAGATGAAAACCCTGATTTTCCTAAAATCTGATTTTACGCCCAAAAAACACTCTTTCCTTGCAAAAACCCCACTACCCCTAAAATTAGGATACATGATCCCAATTTAATTGAACACAGTCCCACTTATAAACACGTCTCCACTAAAAACAAAGGGCTGGATATGAACCATCACCATAGTGGCAAAAAAACGTACAAGGTGAAAAATATCCAGCCATTTCAACCTTATATTACCTGTCCATCCCATGATTTTATCTCCACTAGAACAACCAGTTTACGCAATCCGTAACATAATTTAAAGATTCCAAAGAAAGACACAAGCACAAGTAACTGAACACACAGCACTTAGGAAATATCACAAAGTATGTATGTCCTAAATTGATGCCCAAAAATAATGACCTAACAAGGATAGGCAGAATTACCCTTCTGCATATGCAGTTTCTGCACTAATAGTAGTTTTCAATCATCTGGTTCATCCATAAAAGTTGCGTACACGCACTTCCAGCTGCAATGTATTCATCTTCAGCTGTAGAGAGGGATATACAGTTTTGTCTCTTACTATTCCATGAAACTAGGTTGCTACCCAAGAAGAAACATCCTCCAGTGGTACTCTTCCTATCCATGACATCACCTGCCCAATCTGAATCAGTGTAGCCAACAAGTTCAGTGCATTTATCTTTGGTATACCATAAACCTAAATTACTTGTGCCACCCACATATTTAATTATTCTTTTTACAGCCTTTAAGTGTGACTCTTTAGGGTTCGATTGATACCTAGCACCCAAACACACATTGTATATTATATCTGGCCTACTTGCAGTTAAATATAAGAGACTACCTAACATGCTCCTATAAGTGGTGTAATCAACACTTATCCCAACATCATCTCTCGACAGTTTACTGGTTTTCTCCAAAGGTATTTTCTTATGTTTTTCATTTTCTAACCCAAATTTCTGAACTAGATTTTTAGCATATTTGGCATGGGGAAGAAAAATACCATCATCAAATTGATTAATTTGAAAACCAAGAAAGTAAGAAAGATTACCTTCCATGCTCATTTCGAACGTATCAAACATTTGGGCTATAAATTTTTCACCATCTGTTAACTAATGGATCCAAAAATAATATCATCCACATAAATTTGAACTATAAGAATGTGCTTGTTGGATTTAAGGATAAACAAGGTTTTATCAACATCACCTCGTTTAAATTTTAAAAATAGTAAATGTTTAATCAACCTTTCATACAAAGCTCTTGGAACTTGTTTTAAACTGTACAAATCCTTTTTTAATCTTAAAACAAAATTAAATTTGTGAGGATCAACAAACCCTTTAGGTTGCTCAACATACACTTCTTAAATCAAAACACCATTAAAGAAAGAACTCTTAATGTCCATTTGATGCAGAGATATTTTCAAGTGACAAGCAATAGAAATTTGGAGTCTTACCGATACTATACGTTCAACCGGTGCAAATGTTTCATCGAAATCGATACCCTCAATCTTAGTGTATCCTTGTGCAACCAACCTTGCTTTATTTCGAACAATGTTCCCATCTTCATCTGTTTTATTCTTGAAAATCCACTTTGTACCAGTGATATGTGTATTTTCTGTTCAGGGAACCAATTCCCAAACGTCGTTCCTGGAAATTTGGTCTAACTCTTCCTGCATGGCTTTGATCTAAAACTCATTCTTCAGAGCCTCTTCCACACGCTTTGGCTCTGTATTTGCAAGGAACAAAGACTCTCGAATTTGAGAGCAGTTATTTGACAACCAGACATATCTTATCATTTCTTTAAAGTTTATCTGTCGCTTCCTTGTGCTTCTCTCATCAATATCTCCAATGAACTGACCTGTTGGATGATTCCTCTGAATTCTTGATGGAATATCCCTCTGATATAGGTCAATTTGATTTGGGTTGTCCTCATCTGAATCTGATTCAGAGTCTTATGGAGATGGTGTTGGCACTAGTGTTAAGTCACCAGTTTCAACATTGTCTGCTCCTTCAGGTATTGATGTTGGGTTTGGTGACATGTCACCAGAACTGTCACCACCTACAACCTCAGTTTCGGTACCTGCACTATCATATAAAACATCCGTAATATGTTGAGGATTTTGATCATTATCCTCAGCAGGTTTAATTCCACTAATCAAATCATCAAATTTCACATTGACTGACTCCATCATGCTTCTTGTTCTAAGGTTATACAATCTGTATGTATGACTATTTTGAAAATATCCCATGAAAACACATTTGTCACTCTTAGAGTCAAGTTTTGAAAGATTCATCATATCATTTAGTACGTAGCACACACACCCAAAGACATGGAAATAATTCAAATTAGGTTTTTTGCCCAACAATAATTCGTAGAGAGTAACATGTGAACAAGGTATGAAATACACCCTATTGATTGTGCGGCAAGCAGTGTTCATTGCTTCTTCCCAAAAGCATTTTGCAATTCAATTTGAGATAAGCATGGTTCTAATCATCCACAAGAGATCTCTTTTTCCGTTCAACTATCCATTCTGCTGGGGGTAATGGGAGATGAAAATTCATGAGTTATTCCTTCTTTGCAGCAATAGTTTGAAAAAGCCACATTTTCAAATTCCTTTACATGATCAGACCTGATCCTACTTATGCTCACACCAAAACGCACGCACAACTTTTTAGCAAGTTTTTTGAAAGCTTCAAAAGCCTCAGGTTTTTCTTTTAAAAACTCAACCTAAGTAAATCTAGAAAAATCATCAACAATTACAAGAACATACCTTTTACCTCCAAGGCTCTCCACCTCAAGTGGTCTCATGAGGTCCATGTGCATGAGTTCAAAGCAATTTGACGTGCTAAGGCTTTGTACATGTGGGTGTGGCACCCTGACTTGTTTCCCATTTAGGCATGCTTCACAGACTGGTATGATCTTTGTGTTGAGTTTCGGTAGACCATTTAAAGTTTCTTTCTTCACCAGTCTTTCCAACATCTTGTAGTTGACGTGTCCGAGCTTTTGATGCCACACCTCGGCATCGCTCAATTGAGACAACTTGCAGAATACATCACCATTAATTTGATAGCAATTGTCCGATGTCCTTTGGCCAATGAGAATGCAAGCATTTCCTTCATCATAAACTCCACACTTTTCTCGTGTAAACTTAACACTGAAGCCACCACCACACAACTGACTTATGCTGATTAAGTTAGCTGTCAGTCCTTTAACAAGTAATACGTTCTCGAGATTTGTAATTCCTGGAACATGGAGAGTTCCTTGCCCAATGATCTGACCGTTTCCCCCTCCACCATATTTCACTTTTCCTCCGTGGAGTTTAACAATGTTTAAAAGGAGGTCTTCAACTCTAGTCATGTGTTTGGAGCATTTAATTGTCAAAATACCATGCTCCTGGAACGTGAGACTTTAAAGAAGTGTAGATCATATTGCACTTGATCTCACTCTTTTTCACCCAGACTTGTTTGACCTTGGTGTTGATTTTGGTGTTAATAACATGGGACCTATCATGGGACTCAACATGCTGCTTTGTCCTCTGAAACTGATTTATCTTGCCTGATTTCTTCTAGCAGAAATGATGAATATGACTAGTATCGCCACAGTGATGATAAACATACTGCCTTCTTCTCTTTTTGTAACGCTTGGTCGTCTTCACATCTTGGGCAGTTTGTTACAATTGCTGTTCAGGTTTAAAGCCAATCCCGTGTTTCATGGATTCTAGAAATGACATTCCCAGAATTTCATCTAACTTTGCAGTTCTCTTGTTGAGATTTGATAGAGTATCTTGAGCCTTCTTTAAATAGGTCTTTACTCATTCTAATTCAGAGTCTTTCCTGTGAGAGTTGATTCCAGATGAATAATTATATTCAATTGATCATCCTTCTCATGAGTTAGCTTATCAACCTTAATCATGAGAGCTTTCACCTTTAGAACCTGATTTCCCCAACTGGCAAACAGTTCGTCATACTCCATGCATAGTTTATCTTACTTGTCAATTATCTCTACAACCTTTGCATTCAGACACAGGGTGTTGGTATTGATGTTACCAACACAAATGTCATCATCCCGGACAACATTAGCAAACAGCGCAGGAACTGACTTAGATGAGTTAGAATCACTTTCATCTTCATCATACTCCTTTGCAATCAGGTTCTTTTTCCTCAGCGTGTTAGCATATTCATTTTTGTAATGCCCCCAACCTTTACACTCGTGACATTGAATATCACTGAGAGGTTTAGGGGGATTTCATGTCTTGGACTCGGACGGTGAGGGCTGAAAATTAGAAAGCATTCGTCCAGAAGATTTTGGAGGTGGTGTCTTCGTTTTGAAATTTGGAAATGTCCCTCCAATGTCTTTTTTATTCTTCTCAAATGTTTGTTGGACTTCTGAGTGATCAGAGACACTTCTTCCTCTCCAAGAGTCGTATTTTCGATTTTATCCAGCAATTCTCTCCAATCAGCAACTTCACTGCCATCATCCGAGTTAACATCGGTAGTAAGGGCAACACTCTTCTCTTTCGAGTTGGAACCAAGATGTTCCATCTCAAACGTTTTGATCGATCCAACCAAGTGATCGAAGTCTAGATTATCAGTATCCTTTTTTTCTTCAATGGCAACCACCTTCACGCTAAACTTCTTTGAAATAGATCTAAGTAATTTTCCAACAAGGCGTGAATTGGACATGGCCTCCCAAGTTATCCGCACTCATTTGCAATATCCGAAAGTCTCAAGGCATAGTCCATGATGGATTCTTTTTCATCCATCCTCATCGACTCAAAGTGGCAGTCAGCATTCTTAATCTCGACCTCTTCACACTCTGAGTTCCTTCGCACACCCTTTGTAATGCATCCCATGCATCTTTCGCTGACTCAAACTTTTGATTACTTTGTAGTAGTTTAAGCCAACATATTCACAAAGCGTGTTGATGCACTTAGAGTTCCAGTTTGAATTTTCTATTTCATCAGCGGTCTAGCCAATCTCTTTCTTGATGAATGTGTCTCATCAGCATCGGTAACTCGTGGTTTCTCCTATCCAACCAGAATGGTTCTCCACGCTCGTTCATCGATATTCTTGATATGCCACCACATTCTTTGGTTCCAGAGAGAGTAATTCTCTCCGTCGAGGATAAGAGGTCACGGATTCCCTTGAGCATCCATGATAACAATGAATCTACAAAAAAAGGATCGAAATACTTAATGCCAAGTACACTGCTCTGTGCCAATTGTATTTTTGTAGATCTATGATTTTGAAAAATGATTTTAAGTTTCGTGATAACTATCACAAGACCTAACATCAACTAGTTTGAGAAATACGAATTTGTAACACAACGAAAAAAAAAATCCATGTAACAACTACAAACACATTCAATAAAAGCAAACTTTCTTTTTAAAATTACAAACTACATAAATCTCAAATTAATTTAACTAAATCTCAAAAGATTGAACCCTAGGACAAGAAAAAATCAAACCACCCACCACCACACACCACCACCCCCCCACCCCCACCCCACCCCCAAAACTCGAACCCTAAGTACAACGAAAAATAGTAAACAAAACCCCAAAAATTTAAGCAAAGAGAAAGGGTAAAATTTAACCTTTGGAACCGTAGGATTAAAATTACTTGTTAAATTGTTCACCCCTGATGCTCGTGTTCATCGAAACCAACTGAAAAAGAAAGGTAAAAAAAATCGATCTACTGCTGTTTAAAATCCAATAAATCTACATTCGTCGCCTGCTATGCTGCGAGAATCTCTGGAAAGTCAACATCTCTTGTATCTGTGTTCGTATCTAACAAGAAGATGGCCGCCAGTCTATTTACTACACAAATCGAAGAGAGAGGGAAGATGCGACCAAAAAGGTTGGTTCACCAAGAAGAGAGAGTGCTAACCTCAAATATGTGTTAGACGACTTGATACCCTTCCAGAAAGCTCTTGGCGACCTAAACAACCTGCAAAACAGAACCCAAGCCGGACAGCCCCGACGTAGACCCTCCGATGCTTAAGTCAGATATTTTTTAGGAGTGATGTGCGAGAGCTCAGAACGTAGGATATAAATTCAACTTAGAGAAAAAAGTGAGGCATGTGTCCTCTTTATATAAAAAAAGAGAAGTGTTCCCAAAAGCCATGCCCTAGATTGGGATCACTAGATTGGGGACACATGCCTCACTTCCCAATCTAGTGAGCTCAAAAGCCATGCCCGTAACTCTTTAAATATACATCGGGAAGCCTCTTTGGGTCTAAACTTGAGGCTCAGACAAGAATCTTGATCGAGGGTATCCCAGAAGCCATGCCCGTAACTCAACCTGAAGTACCCTCAACTTCTTCACAGCCCAATTTTTCTTTACTAACCCCGTAACTCTCATACCTCCATTGGATCAAGCTGAGCTATCTCCTCTTGCGTGAGCTACTCGGGTAACTACTGAAAACCCCTGGGTACTCCCAGACCAGAGTATGCTCGAGGATTTCATTAAAAGCCTCAATCTTTTGAACTCCATCCGATTTGTACAGCCCGAGGTGAGCAAGAATGATCCAAACCACCCCCCTACAAACCATATTACCATCTTGGATGACCACCTGAAGGCAGGAATTAGATTTCCCTTGCACCCTTTTCTGGTCACTGCATCTGAGAAGTGTAATGTCCCCCTGTTCCAAATGACCGTCAATTATATTAGGTTTATAGCCGGATATATAATTCTATATACATATCATAATGTAGAACCCGGTGTGGATTTTTTTCACTTTTTCTACCAAAAAAAACTAACAGAAAGGTTCTTTTTATCTTTCTTCTCGTCAAAAGACCCCTTTCTGGGTTAGCCCCTCCTCAAAGGTCCACAAGTGGCGATCCAATTTTTTTTCCTTTATTTAGGCAAGCCTTGGCAATTTCTCACGGAATGGAAGGACCCAACCCCTCCCCAAGAGGCAGTGCCCACGGAGAAAAAATGTTCTTCACTCCACTAACATTACTCAGGCTTGCTCAAACAGTGCAGCAAGTTTCCTTGCGACGTAATGAGAATTACAGAGTCAGAGCAGGTGTACTCTTACGTAGGCATCAGTTAGCGACCTCTGCCAATAACCAAGCTCAAATTCGTTAGGTTTAACATATTATAAATCCCCTTTGTTGTCTACCTACATATAAACAAATAATAATCCACTTTTCTTTTCTTACAGAGCACCTTATACTTGATTGTGTATCCTCGAGCTCAGAGGGCGCAGCAATAGCCCAACTAGATTCAACCCCGGTCGTAACCTCCACAGCTTGCATTATAAATACCAAGGATGAAGTTGAGCTCGCCCTAGCTTATAGGGGACAAGTCGGTGGAGGTCTCCAAATTTGACGATCAACTACCCTTGCATGCATCAGTGGGTAAGGGTAAAAAGAAGAGAACAGTCCGTAGCTGAGCTCAAGCACAACCTGCACCTCCTCACCAGAAATGTTTTCATGTTTACGGAGCATCTAGTTTGGGCTCCCCGAACCTAATCAAAGGCCTTTTGCAGTGCGACAGTGCTGAACAGATCCAGTCCTTCCTCCGAAATCAAGTGTTGTCCACGGATAAGGAGTATTTGGCAACCCTTGACATAACCGACCAGGTGGCCCAAACGCTGATGCGCTTCACCCAAGTAACTTATCCTTTAAGAATCCCATATAATAATTGTATATCTCAGTGTATTTCCAATTCACAACTTATTATTATTGCTTTTCGTGATACAGCTACAACCTATGATGGCCTCCCTATCCAGCCACATAATAACTACCAACTTTGAGGAAGGAAATAAATGGAAAGAGGTGTGTGACGAACTGATAGCCCATGTCGACAGACAAACTTAACAGCTGTCTCTAATGCAAGGAGAGATGGATGAAGCTCATCGCCAGATGGAGGCCTAGGGAGAAGAACTGAGTGTCACAAAATGTTAGCTGGAGATAATGAAAGATGAGGTCGCTCGGCTCGAAAAGAGTCAAGTGGAGTTAGAAGGGATTTTGTTGGAGAAGGGGCAGGAGGTAGTTGTTCCACGCACCCAAGGAGTCACTGAAGGTCATCGGACATTTTTTAAAAGCGAGTCAGGTCAAAAGTTCACAGAGGCTTATCGGAACAGCCTGATCGTACCCTACCGTCATACGACAACCTTCCCTCTGAAGATTAGAAAAAGAGTAATTGTGGTTCAAAACAACTGTCAAGCGAGTCAAGGCTCAGCTCCAAATGGCGGAGGTCGACTTTGTGCTGGATGAGAAGCAATTGGAAGCCGACCTACCTCCCATTTACGTTTGGAGTGGCGACGACAAGCAGGATCCTCAAGCTGCCTAGTGGACTCTGTGCACAACTCAAGAAATAATAAAGGCTGGGCTTAGCGCCGAGCTCGACGTTCCCCTGGATGAGCTAGTTCCTCCTTGCAACGTTGTGTGATTTTAACTTGTCCATATTAATGAAACTTTATTTTTATGCACCAAACAAAATTTTAGCACTTCCATAAAACCTATAACTTTAAAAAGACTACACCCATATAAATCACGAAATAAGAGCTACAAGAATATCTCAATTATAAGAATATCTTCATAGCCACCGCCCTATACCATGAAATTCGTTAAGCATCAATTGTTTCATAAATTTGGAACACCATGAAACCTGCCAACCTCATAAATCTTAAGCATCTTCTCATATCCAAAAACCTCATACCACCGTGTATACGCCAATCTAGCACAAGATGTCCTAGAAAATTACCATATATCATAACAAACAGAACCATATTGGTGTAACAGTGACTGAGAAACTATTCAATCTTATATCGATTCACAGAAGACCAAGAAAACTACTCAGTTCCCCATGTTAAAATAATGCAAACAAGGAAACATAGTCGGGTCGCATTATATCAATAAAATTATACCATAAGCAACCAAGAAAACTACTTAGTTCCCCATGTTCAAATAATGTGAACAAGGCAACACAATCGAGTCGCATTAAATCAATAAATTTTCTATATATGCAACCAAGAAAACTACTAAGTCACATCACCACATAATCACATAACCCCAGAATATACTATATACATACCCAACAAAAACAACCTAAGGAATATGTTAATCAAACATATTCAAAACAGAGAACATGTTAATCACACACATTCTCCAAGACACATAACAAAGCAAATAATATGTTAATCCAACATACTCAATAACACACAGCCGAAGGTCGCAAAGAACATGTTAGTCAAACATCTTCTTCACAAACTTAGCCACAAACCATCCATCCATAAAACCATCACTGACCTAATAGAAGCGTCAGCCCATAACCATAAAAACCATCACCGTACTAATAGAAGCGTCAGCCCATAACCATAAAAACCATTACCGACCTAATAAAAGCATCAGTCATAACCATAAAAACCATCGTTGACCTAATAGAAGCGTCAGTCCATAACCATAAAAACCATCGCCGACCTAATAGAAGCGTCAGGCCATAACCATAAAAATAATTGCCGACCCAATGAAAGCGTCAGCCCATAACCATAAAAACCATCGCCAACCTAATGAGAGCGTCAGTCTATAATCATATCCATAAAACCAGCCCATAGTTTGTCAAAAAGTGCATAATAAGAAAACTTAAATCTATCGTCGACCTAAACAAGCGTCGGTCCATAGTAATATAATAGAAAATATAACTTACATCCATCGCCTAAGGAGTTAGGCATAGTATTTTTTAAGTGGCAATATTCCAGCTCATTGGTGATGCTTTTCCCTCTTCATCTTCGAGCACATATGCACCTCCCCTTAATACTTTGATGACCTTGAATGGTCCTATCCAATTAGGATCTAGCTTTTTTGTAGTCTAGATTGCATCAGCCCGCTTCTAAACTAGGTCGACGACCTGGAAATACCTTCATTTTACCCATTTATTAGCTGCCTAAATCCTTTGTTTATATCTTTCGACGCGTTCTGCAACCTTATCACGTATTTCATCAATTGTTTCCAAAGCTCATCTAGCCACTCTCTCATTTTTTTCTTCATTGAAAGTCTCTAGTCAATGAGATCCTCATACTATTTCTATCGGAATGACAGCTTCCATACCATAAACCAAGCTGAAGGGTGATTCGCCCGAGGTAGTTCGCGGAGTAGTTCGATAAGACCATAAAACAGAAGAAATCTCCTCTAGCTAAAGTCCCCCTATTTTTTCCAGTCACAATATAATTCATTTCAAAATAATTCAATTAGTGACCTCAACTTATCCATTAGCTTTGGGATGTGCTACGGAAGCAAATCATTGTTTCATCCCCATTGTTTTGCACCAATCCTGCATCATGTGCCCATTGAATTGTGCATCCTTATCTGACTAACACTCGTGGATGTCATACCTACAAAAATACTGTTAAAAAATAAAATCAATTATGCTCTGCTCATCAATATTTATCACAGCCTCGGCCTCTACCCACTTCGCAAAGTAATCGAGTGCGACCACCAAATGGAGCTTCTTGCAGGATGTTTTTGGAAATGTCCACACAATATAAATACCCCACTAAGAAAATGGGCAGGGCGAGGTCATCACCATCATGTCTTTTGCGGGAACATGGATAATAAACGCGTGCATCTGGCTCGTCCTGTAATTCATAACGAACTCGCCTGCCATACCCTTCATTCCTGGAAATAAAAAGCCAGCTCTCAAGGCCATCCCAACCAACCCCTTGCTCTTTACATGGTCTGTACAATACCCCTCATGTATTTCTTGCAACACCTCCAACCCTCTTATAGCGATAGGCACTTGAAGTACGGCCCGAAGTGCGACCTCTTATACAGACATCCATTCATCAAACAAAATTGTGCTGCCATCCTTGCCTCTTTAGTGGATAAATGTACATTCCCAGCGACCAACTTAACGAGATATTTCCAAATCGGCATCCGCTAGTCTTCTATTTCATCTATCTCCATAACTTCCTTTCCTTTTTCCAAGCTACTGTGAGCTAAATCCATTAATGTGACCCTTCTTGTATCACAAGTACCCAATGTTTCTGCTAGTTTGGCGAGCTGATCTACCCTAGTATTATCAGCTCACGATAGATGTTCCAGACCAAATTCCTCAAATTGAGATACTCCCTCTTTAAGACTCCTCAAATATTCCTGAATTCAAAAATCTCTTACTTCTAAAGACACATCATATTGAGCTACTAACTGTGAATCAGTGTATGCTTTTACTTGCCTTGCTCCTAGATCCACTTGCCATTTAGATGCCTTATAGTAATGTCTCATACTCAACTTCATTATTGAAGGCGTTAAACCCTAGTTTGATCGCAAAATTAAGACCCTCCCCCTCAAGGCTTGTTAGAAAAACCCCTAGCCCTGCTCCGACGTCATGTTCGATCCATCTACGTGTAGCAAACATGCCTTTTGTTCAGCTATACTCTCTGCCGAGCGCACCATCTCTTGTAAAATATCCGATAATACCTGAGCCTTAATCACCATTCTCGCCTCATACACCACATCATACTCGCTGAGCTCAACCGCACACTTCACCAATTGTCATGATACATTTGGATTGCTCACAACCTGTTTGAGAGCTAAATTAGTACGTACCTTAACCTTGTGACCCAAAAAATAAGTTCAGAGCTCCCCTGCCATGTAGATCCATGCAAATACACCTTTGTTAAGCTCTGAATAGTTCAACTCAGCTCCTCTCAACATCCTGCTAATACAGTAGATGGGTTTTTGAACACCCGCATCTTCCCTGATTAGTACTGAACTCATCACGACCTCTCCAATCGATATATAAATAATCATGTCTTCGCCTGGCATAGGTTTAGCTAGAAATGGAATTTCAGCAAGGTATTCCTTAAGCTTATCAAAAGCTTATGCTGCCTCCTTGGTCCATTCGAACTTGTATCCTTTATTCAATGTTCTGAAAAAGGGAAAGCCCTTCTCCACCGACCTGGATATGAAATGGCTAAGTCCTGCAATATGACCAGTTAATACATGTACGTCTCTCACCGTTCGGGGATGTATGACAACTTGCACCCTCTCCGGGTTCACCTCGATACCTCGTTCTGTCACCATATACCTCAAAAACTTGTCTGATCGAAACCTAAAACCACACTTCTTTGGGTTCAACCGCATGCCACAAGCCTTAGTATGAAAAAAACCTTCCTCAAATCTTCCCCATGTGATTCTGTCTTCTTGATCTTCACCAGCATGTCATCCACATAGACCTCCATGGTTGACCCTAACAGGTCCTTGAACATATTGTCTACCAGCCTTTGATAGGTCGCCCTTGCATTCTTTAATCCAAACGGCATGGAAACAAAATTATATGTACCCGCCAAGGTGACAAATCTCACCTTAGGTTGGTCCTCCTTCACCAATGAGACTCGATGTTACCCCTGTGATGCATCCATCATGCTCAGCAGCTCGCACCCCGAAGATGAGTCGACCAGTTTGTTGATGCGTGGTAAAGAGAAATGATCTTTCGGACAGGCCTTGTTTACCTCACAGAAATCTACGCATATCCTCCACTTTTGTTCAGGTTTAGGTACCATCACAATATTAGACAAATACTCCGGGAATTGGATTACCCGGATGTGGCCAGCTTTCAGTATTTTTTATACATCTTCTTTTATCACCTTGTTCAACTTTGCTCCAAAATGCCTCCTTTCCTGTCGCACAGGTCGCTCTTTCGGATCAGTGTTCTAGTTGTGTTGCGCGACCTCGGGAGATACTCCTGCCAACTCCCCTTCTCCGAAAGCGAAGATGTCACG
Source organism: Phtheirospermum japonicum (assembly GCA_014905375.1). NCBI lineage: Eukaryota > Viridiplantae > Streptophyta > Magnoliopsida > Lamiales > Orobanchaceae > Phtheirospermum > Phtheirospermum japonicum. The sequence continues at coordinate 941,214 of BMAC01000240.1, forward strand.
AAATTCTCTTAATAGAGCAATTAGCTCTACCTTCACGCTTTTCATCATTCGAGTTCCTATTCGGGTAGTGCATTCCGTCCAGCCCTCTTCTAATGAAATCTCCATAAGCTCCTCATGAGGTCGGACAAGACTCTCCTCCTCCCTCACCTTTTTGGAACTAAGTATACCTTATTGCACATCGCCGCTTCTTTCCCGCTTTCCCTCGCTCATTCCCTTCCTTACCGTGATCTGGTAACATGGTCTGGTGACCGATTGCTCTGATATTACCTCGCCCACCTTATCTTCCGCTAGATATATTATACTCATGTGGTAGGTGGAAGTGACCGCCTAGAATTCGTTAAGAGCAGGTCGTTCTAATATAACATTGTACGCCGAAGCGGCTTTGATGATAAAAGATTTTAGATCCTTCTTTACTCGTAGCTCGCCTTTTCCCCATGACACCGGCAGTATTATTTCTCCTTCATTGATAACATGTACACCATTAAAAGCGTAAATAGGTGTTTTTATAGGTCGTACCTTTACCTTCAAATTCATCTGATCCAAGCACTCCCGGTAGATGATGTTGACTGAGCTTCCATTGTCCACAAACACCCTTCCGACTGCATATCCTGCAATCTCGACTTCAATCACGAGTGCATCATTATGCTCCACCTGCAAACCGTGTCACTACTCTGGACCGAAAGAAACCACTGGCCCTGATGTAGGAGGTCGCCTGTTAATTGTAGCGACCTCACACGGTCTGTGACGTGCTGCTTCACGTGTCTCTTTCGTGCGTTGTTTGTGTCTTCATCCGTTGGTCCACAAGATATCAGCAACTCCCCCTCGTTCAGCCCAATTTTGCCCCTCCTGTCATGGTTGTCCCTCTTCCTGCGCTTGCGGAGGTCCTCCTGGAGGTAGCAGGGGCAGTGGTCACCCTTGTTCTCGAGGTTCATTGTCGTTGTACACAACCTCTTTCAAGTTTCCCGCTTTAATTAGTCTTTAAATCTCCTCTCTTAAGTGCCTGCATCACTCAGTTGAATGGCCATAATTAATGTGAAACCTGTAAAAGAACTGAGACTTTGGGTTAGTAGGAATTGGTGTATAACCCTCCAGCCACCTGATAGCATCATGTACTTGTACCTCCATGATTTTGAATACCCTCCCTTGTGGGAACGCCAAGGGTGTGAAGTAGTCTTCTTGCCATAATATTCCTCCACTTCATGGTGCCCCCCTACCATCTATTCCCATAGTTAAGAGTGCTCGAGAAGCTCGCCTCATATCTCTCATAGGCTCTGACCTCCTGGGCGTTACTCTTTCTAATTCTGCAACCTCCTGTCTGAAGCATAATCTATACTCTTCTCCAGCCTCCTCTACATGTATGTACTTCACGCACCTATCCAAAACTTACTCTAGTGTATGTGTAGATCGCTTAGTCAGTAATTTTTGTAGACCTTCCATTCTCAATCCTTGGTGTAAAGGTCCCGCCTTCATCTCGTCCGTGGCTGGGAGCACTTACAAAGTAGCCCTAGTAAGCCAAGCCACATAACTCTTCAAAGTTTCCCCAGGTCGTTGCACCATTGAAAATAGAGATTTTGCAGTCTTCGTGTGTAATTTGGCGCTAGCGAAATGCTTTAAAAAAGCTTACTTCATGACATGGAATCTAATGATCCTCCCTGGTGCTAGTTGATGGAACTTATCCTGTGTTATCCCTCTCAATACCGCCTCATTCTTGAAACTCCGCACATGATGGGTGGGGTTTGTTATCCCCTCATAATAGAAATCTAGCTTTTTATATCCATGAGGTAAAGCCGCTCTCAATATTCCTTTTGAGAATGGGTGTCCCCTTGACTCCATGCCTCCTGCTCCCACAACATGCCTCTGCAACGCCCCTACTGCCTCTTGCATATCCCTTAATGCGCGGGAGGCTGGCAATGCCTCGTCCTCGGCTTCCTCTATATCCCGCTAGGCCTGTCATTTATAATATTTCTTTCGCAACCTAATACCCAAGAACTGTATGTTGTCCTCGTCCTCCTCTTCATTAGAAGACGATGGGTATTCTATCGGATATTGCATTCTTTTTGCGGTTTGGATCAACTTGGGATCTAGCTTCCATGGTTCCCTTTCCCTGCTCTTCTTTTGACCTGGAGTTAATTGTGTTGGCCTATACTCCTCATCTTTTTCCTTAACCTCGTCCTCCTCTCTATCATCTTCATCCGCCATGATTTTCTTCAACTTGCTTGGAGATATCGATCCCATCAATCACTCAAGGAGTCCCTTGTCGACATGACAAGTTCTTCCCTTTGATAAATCTTTCCACTCTCTTGTCCTAATATGTGAATAACCTTTTGTTTAATTAATTTAGGAGTCTTTTTCTTGCTCTCTCCCCCTGATTTTCCCATCTTTTTCTTCCGTGGCGATGGTGGTGTTGTTGTCGTGGTCGTTTGATCCGCTGTCTCCCCTTGAGGTGGTGTATGTTCCTCCTCAACCTGTTCCCTTTGTCTAAATCTTTCGCCTTGCTCGTCTCAGATTCAAAATCCAAAGTTTGAGGTATGATGGTTCTTCCCTTCATGTTTTGTTTGTTGAAATTCTCACGTCTTTTGCTCAAGGACTCAATGTCCTTCTATCCCACTGATGACAACACTTGATGCGACCAAAAAGTTTGGTTCACCAAGAAAAGAGAGGGATAACCTCCAATATGTGCTAGGCAAACTGATAGCCTTCCAAAAAGCTCCTGGCAACCTAATCACCCTGCAAACCAGAACCCAAGTCGGACAGCCCCGGTGTAGGCCCTCCGATGCTTAAATCGGATAATATTTAAGAGTGATGTGTTAGAGCTCAAAACATAGGATATAAAATCAACTTAGAGAATAAAGCGAGGCATGTGTGCTCTTTATATTGATAAGAGACGTGTTCTCAATCTTGGTTTCACGTCTTCTATTAAAACTATAATACCATAAATAGCGACCGACTTAGAATTAGAATTTCTCCTATATTCTAAGTAACCATAAGTATTAGAACTCTCGCTAAATTACAATAATAACCATGAGACCATAACCATGCCATGCCTTTAGTCCGTTGGGACCCCATACCAAAATTCATATTAGCCCATTAGGGCCCAAGATCGTGTTAACCATAAAGCCCAGCTCTCAATGTCGAGCTGTCATAATACCATTTACCTGATAAGAGCTCGCCACCTTCATATAAGAGCTCGACATTCTCAAAACAGCTCGCCCCCTTATAAAAATATTGCCCCTTCTAAAAGGGGATGTCGTCCCATAAATTCTTATAAACCTGCATGCTTATCGACCTAAATATTTGATATCGTATCAAGGGCGGCGAGCCCTAGTTTTCTAGAGATTTCAAAGAGAGAGAGAGAGAGAGAGAAGGGAGGCGTTCGTCGGGCAAGAAGATGGTTGCTGACAGTGGATTTTTTTCACAAATTTAACTGAGAGGGGGCAGCAAGCTCCCATTTTGGCTGAAAATGTCGAAGAGATAAAGGGATAAGAAATTGAAAAATAAGAACGAGAAGAGCAAAAAAGAAATTTTAATTTTAACCATATATTTTTTTCCATCTGATTTGTCCTCTTTTTTGGGCCACATAAGTGGCTGGTTTTTTTTCTTATGGAACCGCCGGGTTTGTTTTGTAGCAACACCGATTAGATTTAACTAATTGCATGATATATTGCATGATATGCCCGTGTATGGTATTCATTTTCATGGTTACAGATTCATAAGCAAAAATGTTTTTCGTTTTGAGAATTTATCATAAGCACGCCTAATAAATTGATCTTGTATTGTAATTATTTTAATTTATTTATTCATGTACTTATGGGTGTTTGGTCTACTTGTTTGAGTAACTTTGACTTAAATAACCAATTTATGCGAGTAATATGAGTTTAATTTGATGGAAACATATGTATGAGCCTTATTCGCGACTATTTTTACCTTGTTAATTGATATTAGGGTAAACTGACTTACCTTGATATTTGTTGATAACCTGATCACGACTCTCGTTGCTCATTTATTTTATTCTAATTACCCCTATATATTAATATAAAATCCTCCAAACCTATGTGTCTGCTTCATATGTTTCGTTTGACAAATAAAAGATTTCGGTGCTTGGTTTGCTTATGTGTCATCCGAGCCTAATATTTACCTAATTTAATACTTTTTTGCCAATACAGGTGTTGCCTAGTTCCACTCATTTATTTTCTCTATTCCAAGCAGATGTTGACAATGGACCACGAGACCATGATCCCTATCCGGCTGAAAAAGAGAACGCTATTGAGGTAGATCAGCATCAAGGATGCCACTTTACGTGGGTCAGCACCGTTGTGACCAGTTCTCTCCGTCTTCGTCTCTTTGGTGTTCTTCTCCTTCTCAAGCTCACTGACGAGCAATGACATCACAAGGTTTTTGTTGGGGCTCTTCTTGTGCGTACAATCCAAAAATAGAAACTTGGTTTGTTCTCCCATGGTCGTCAATTGACTGATTTCTTCCCACTGTCCGGCAAGTGGAACAGGAACTCCATATGGGATGGAACAAGCTCCAAGGTGATGTCGCCAAACACCAATGCCTTCTGAGCTTAGTCAAAGTGCTTCATGATTAGTTCGAATGCAATCTCTTGCTTTATTTAGTTTGTTTCAAGCACAAGATCGTCCTTGAAGCATTTTATGAAGCTCCAGAAAACTATCTTCTCGAGGATTTCCCACGTCTAGAGAGGTATGCAGTCCCTCCATCTATTCACAAACTCGCAGAAGGCCCGAATTGCGCATCTTTGAGATATGGTTGGTATCAGGTCGGGATGGTCGTTGTTCTTCTTCACAGTCTTTGGAGCCTTCTTTTTCATTGATGACTTTTTCATGGCTTTCCTTGGCCTTTTCTTTGATTTTTTTCTCCTCAACAGGCCTCCTCTTCATAGTCTCATTATTCACCATTTCGTTCGAAGATTTATCTTCTGAAGACTGCAGAGACGACAAGTTCCTCTTTCCTTTCATTTCTGCACAAGAAAAATAAAAAATAAAACTAAGGTTATTATATTTTTCTGGTAGTGGTAATTCATGGAAAATAAGTACATAAACAAATCAAAATGAACACATACAAAAGTATAGTCGATTTACCAGTTGTGGTAACACACACAAATACTGGTGGTGGTAATTCAAAGTAGACAAATTACAAGGAACACATACAAAAGCATAGTCGATTAACCAAGTGTGGTAACACACAAAATACTGGCAGTGATAATTCATGGTAGGTAAATGAAAACGAACACATACAAAAGTACAGTTTTGTAAGTAAACTAATAGCAATAAAATCATCACTATTCAGAAAATCAAAGACCTAGGGTTTTCCTACAAACATCAACAATGAACATACACTGGGGTAAATTACAGATTCAACAAAATACAGTTCAAGTGATTGTTAAAATAGTCTAAGTAGAAATAAGGAGTGAAGTTACAAAAAAAAACCTTAACAAACAGGATTTGGTATCCAAAACCACCAAAATCCTGATTTCAGGGGGTAAGTTGCAAAAAACGCATAGTTCAGATGGTGGTTTGTCCCAAAAAAAAGTTCGTATGGTAAACTGTTAAAATCGAAATAGTTTGGGGGGCAAAAAGTCTTTTTTCCATGTATTAATATAAGATTTTGATCTAACGGATGATCCGTTAGTCCGACCTAACAAGAGTGTTGCCCATTTTTAAATTATATCAACCGGTAAAATAAAAAGATGTTTGTGCAGTGGGTAAAATAACCTTTGGCCCTGTTTGGCAATTAGTGGATAACTGATAGCTGATTACATTAACTGTTAGCGGATAGCTGATTGCATTAGCTGATTTGACTAGTTGATTATATTAGCAGTTTGTATAAAAGTGTTTGGTATATATTTGAGAGATGATAACTGTTTGATCGGGTAAAATGACTAAAAAGGGGTATTCACACAATTTATTGTTGAGTATTTTTTTATTAATAACATAAATTTATAATAATTGAATAATTAAAGTAACTTTTACAGAAAAAAAATAATCATTATTTAAGAATTATTATTTATAAAAATTTCTTGAGTCGTAAAATTTTAATATATTAAATTTAACTTGGATAATTATTACTATTATTTAATTGTAAATAATTTTGCATGTAAATTAATAATTCTTTTTTTTGGTGATTTGAGGACAAAATTGTCATGTCAATTTATTTTTAAAACCGCTATTCTCAAAAAGCTCCTATATGGAGTTTTTTTAAAATTAGTTTTTTGAACCCAAAAAGCTAATTGTAACCTCTGTTTACCAAACATATCAATTAGAGGATTTGACTGGTCAATCCTCTCAATTGAGTCAAATCTTCTAATTTTAGCTCAATCCGCTGTTTACCAAACAGAGCCTTTGTATTTATAGAATTGTCTACGGTACCATGAAGGTGCAACAAAATAACACGATAACATCTAAAAGAATAAAAAAAAAATCCGAAAGCAACAAGAGACAACAAAACTACCAAACAAGGAGTATGTATACCATGGACCCCGAACCCTCTAACAGGGTGCACCCAATTCAAATTTTTTAGGGTCCAATCCAATTTCACTTGCTCAGTCCCCCACGCGCCTCTAAAATTTCTCCCTCCAAGAATCTGCCTCTTCGACTTGCATTCAGCACACAAAACAAAGCAAAAAACCTAACGATTTTCTCCATTCAGCTCAACACTCATTCATCTTCTCGTCTTCCAGTACGATTTTGTGCGGCGAATTTGTACGGTGATTTTTCCAGCACGATAGCAAATTTTCTCCACCAAATCTCGTCTTTTCCAGCCAGATTTTCATCTTTTCCAACTGTAAGTTTTTGATTATTTCTCATAAATCTTTAGTTCACAACTTCGCCCGTTTCTTTTCCCGTCTCCTCCGTCTGTGACCTAATCTTCAAATTTCCGGTGATTTCCTTCCGATCCATGACATATACTTCCGATTCTTCTGAATCTAGGGTTTAGCAAATTAATGATATTGTTTCATCTGTATTTTAATTATATGCTTTCGATTCTATGATTTTCTTAAAACTTCTCAGTTTAATTTCAGATTCTGTAGTTTTTGATAATATATATATGTTTTGTGATGAGATTTTCATGTTTAGTGTGATGATATGTGAGTGTTCTGTGTGATAATCTTTCCATATTCTGTGTGATGATATGTATATGATATGTTCAATGTGATGATAACTATATGGTTTGTGTGATGGTATTCTCATACTCTGTGTGATATATGTATAAGATGTTTGTGATGATATTTCCATGTTCAGTGTGATGATAACTATATGATGTGTGTGATGATATGTGCATACTCTGTGTGATGATGTGTATATGATATGTGCATATTATGTGTGATATATTGATATGTGCATATTGTGTGTGATATTTGCATATTATGTGTGATATATGTATAATGATCTTTGATTTTGTTTTTATCTTTTTATATTTTGTGCTTAGTTACAGAAATGAAGAAGAAAGCAACCAGTTTACAGTTGGAGAAACTAAATACTCCAATTGTAGTTGGTAATCAATATGGTGTAGGTCTCACTCTGCAAGAGGAAGACTCACAGAGAAAGGTTTATGAGAAAAAGGGAAGGAAAAAGAAAAATCCGATCGAGGCACCTGATGCAACATCAAATATTGATAAAACCAGTTCTGAATTTGATATGGTGACAAAAGGCCATAGAGAATCAGTTAGAAACAGAGAAAAAGACATTGATTGTCAAGCAGCGCAAAACAAAGTTGCCAAAAAAGGATAAGTTAAAAAAGGTTAGTAGTTTTTGTTATTTTGCTATTTTGGCAGCTAATATTCATAATCAAATTCAAATTAAATAGAAAATCTCGTATATTCGCAGGTTGAGGCGAAGATAGACAAATAAAAAGACAATGTAGAACAAAAAATTAAACCAGCTGAGGTTTACCTTTTTTATACCTGATTATAAAACACTATTATCATGTTAGGTTATACACATTGTCTAAAAATTAATAATAATTCTCATTAATTTTATTTCATTTTCAGGTTGTGTTGAATTAGCTGCGTAAAAGAAAAGAATCGGTGAATGATGAAAGCATTCTTCAAGTTGCAAAGAAGAAGAGGATTTATGTTCGAGATGAGAAAAAATTGAGAATAAGAACATCTCCCCAGCCACTCTTCAAGTTGATTTCTGCCCTCAATGCAGAACAAAAAGCAGCTGTAAGAGAAATTGGGTTTGGCCGAATGCTAGAGCTCAAAGTGAAAGAGAACCAGACAGAGTTGCTGAAGTTCTTAGTGAGCAATTTTGATTGCTGCCYGTGTTCAATTAAACTTGTAAATGAGGAATTGAAAATTGAAGAAGATGATGTGGTATCTGTGTTTGACCTTCCGAGGGGAAAAAAACCAGTCAATGATGATGCTGAAACAAAAAGTAATTCCTATATATTATACAAARATTATTTCTSTATTTCTATTYTTTTTTCTATATTTTACACTCTGTTGAATTGTAAAATTAATATTAAATTTTAATGCAGATGATGATGTGTACAAGGCTTTCCTTT
>BMAC01000240.1:951509-969601 GCA_014905375.1 Phtheirospermum japonicum
AGTCGTTTTGGGGAAGATGACGGGTGCTGTGGTTGAGTTTAGAGAAGTTATGGATGGAATAGGGAAAGCAGAATCAACAGTTGATATTCTGAAGAAACCCTATGATATGTTGTTGAGCTCTAAACATGAAGAACTAAACCCTGAGGAGCAAGAACCGACCCCAAAACCGCCAAGCCAAAATTCACCAATCCAGAAACCTAATGATATCTGTGATGATGACTTGTTTGATAACCCAGATGTGGCAAAAGCGATTTTCGCCTTTGGGGATGCATGTTCTGAACCTAATCTGGTGCTGAATAGCAACATATCGAAAAAAAAGATGTCGAAGGGAATATCGTCACCCACATTCTCTTTAGGATTAGAAGAGATAGAAACAATTGTAGATGATTTTCGTGGAGTTGATGATAATGGTGGGGATGATGTAGACACTATAGTGTGTGAGTCTACTTTTGTTGAAAATGAGAAAGAGAACAGTGATGATAATGAGAAGCTGACACCGATTGGAGAAGCAAATTTCAAAAGGTATTCACTGTATCCTTTTTTTAAAAGTAATTTATTACTTTTTAAATTTTAAATATGTAACTAAATTTATTTCTTATTACATTATGTGAAAACAGCCTACTTGAGGAGTCGGAGGATGACCTTGTCGATGTACTGAAAAGAAGGAACCCAACAAGAAAATTCAAAAATCTCCCATTGAAGCTAAGATCCCCTTTCTGGACAACGAACAAAAAACGACTGAATGATCTTGTTACAACAAAGGAAAAGGTTATTTCTGAATATGCCTTCCAAGAATTCACTGGAGAAACGCAAGAGTAAGAAATCTTTTTTTATATGTGGGAATTTGATTATTATATATATGTGATGATATGTACATATTTTACGCGATAATATATGCAAATCCTGTGTGATAATATATGAATTTGCTTTTTTTCTTTAATTATATTCTTCTATTTATTTTCATCACTTTTATTGATCGAATARACACAATAATTATYTCTCAATGGCTCTTGTTTGTCTGATCAGCAAGAAACTATTCGAAGGGATTGGATTCAGTGCAACAAAAAAAGATTTCAGCACTCTTTCAGCAGATCAGTGGGTTATCCAAAACCTTGTTGACATTTGGTGCCTAAAAATGAACTTGGATAATATGAGGAGAGCACCTGGAAAACCAAAGAGGGTGTTTTTCACAACACTGGTACATGTAAGAAGAAGTTCTTCAGGATCAATTTATTTATTATCGTTTAATCCAGTTTTGTTGACAAAATAAAATTTAATTAAATGGCAATTCTACAGGATCAATTGGTAATGGACAGGAATGCTGATGATATTGGTGAGAAAAAGTTCAATAATGTGATTGATTGTGAGCTGGCCACATTGCACGATGATCATGATGGAGGAGAATGAAAGGAAGGAACAAGTGTTAAAAGATGCACGACGTTTTGTTTATCGTCATTAGATTATTTTGAATTCTGGTGTATTGTTGGAAATGAATTATTTGGAGGTAAAACGTGGTGTTAGATGTTTTGATGTGGAGAACTGATGTTCTTAGACAATCACTAAAAAGGTCAGAATTTAGAAAAACTGGTGTGTTGTTGAGATATTTCTAGGGATTGAAAAAAAAAATCAAATTTGTGGAACAGAAATTTGTGGATATTTGGGATTGACAGCTTGACTTAAAGCTGCTGCTGAAAAAACTTTTCATATTGGTATTGATCTTTTATATTATTGGGTTTTAATGATATTAGTTCTCATAGCTTGATCAATCAAAAAATTACCATCACATATCATCTCAAAAATACTGAAAACATATCATCAAATATTTGATGTACACATCATAACAAAAAAATCCCGAATCTCTGTCATATACAGCACACAAATCATCACATATATTAGCAAACATAAACATCAGAAAAAAACTAAATACTAAAACTAAAACCCTAAAATAAAAATCCAAACTTTAATATGGAAAACTTGACCCTAAAACAGAAAATTGAACTTTATATCCTTAATCTTGGTCAGATATCATCACATATACCAGCCACATATCATCCTACACACCAGCCACTTATCATCCTACACAAGAACCACATATATCCTACACACCAGCCACATGTCATCACATATACTAACCACACATAATCACATACACGTCCACATATCACTATCTATACAATTGAATCACCAGCCTTTTATTTGTTCAAATAAATTCTCATAAAAATATAATAGATGCAAAAAACCTCCCTAGAGTAAGAAACAGTCATTACAATATCACTAATAAAAAAAATAGTCATTTTTGTATTCTGTTATATGTTACAAAAACCTAACTCAAAGAAATACAACTTAAAGAATGCGGTAATGGTGGAAGATTTGAAGTCATATTTGGACTAACAACTATGAAATCTGAAGTCGAAGTTGGACCGACACTCGAATGCACAATATAACCGTCTCCGGCAAATGTAGAAATACCATCCTGAAAAAAATAGAACAGAATGAAAAAACGACCACATTACAGAAAAATAATATATAAATTACTGAATAAATACCTGTATATTTTCTACGGCCTTTTTAGTTTGTGACTCGGCAATTTGCGCTCGATTTCTTTTTCCTTTCGCTTGGTTGCACTTCTTCTCAAGTATACTCTTCTCCCTTTTATTCCGTTTACCTTTCTCACGACAACTTTGAGAATTCTGAATAACACCACTCAACGATGGATCAACAGAGTCTTCAAAATAAATGGGTCCGACTTCACGTATAATACTAAATTTAGCACTTTAAAAAGCTTCTTCACACTTCGATCGAGTTTCAATATTGTCTTCACATGCTAAAATCAACTTCTGAAACTTTCTATTCATTTGAATCCTCCATAACGAGCCCGCCATCGATTTACTCGAAGAATCAAATACAGGAATATCATCTAAAACACGATCACTAACAATATCCTTGCGCCATCTTTTTATAATATATCTCTCCGGAATGGCACAAACACAATGTATATTCATTACACGCAAACAATGACAACACAAAATACCAACCTCAAAAAATAACTTGCACGTGCAAGAAACCGACAAATCTGCAGCATTAAAAGTCACTGCATGTTTTATAACATCCCTACCCTCAACCCATACATGATATGTCATAGTATACCCTTCTATAGAGAAAAATGATTGATGACATGCAGTCCCTTTCATATATTGATCTTCAAATAAAGAAAAAACTTCAATTGTATACACATCTCTAGCATGTAAAAGCAACTTCACATCATTTAAGGCCATAGATGGTGTACCTAGCATGCAACGTACGTCATCTCCGTTCTCTTTACTCCTCCATTCGGATACAACTCCAATGAACATGTTGTAGAAATCACAAAGCCCATCCGTCTTTGATAATCTCCTTGTAAGAGCATGATTTGTGCTCTCGCTTCTTTGAGAAGATAAAATGCCACCTGAAAACCAATCCTTACTAAACGCAGGACACCATTTTGCTCGTATATCATAAAGCCTTTTTAACCAAGCATTATTTTGACATCCATAATCTTAAGCATCCTGAAAAAAAAAAAGAAAATCAAGCATTACTGATACATATCAAAACACTTTATACCAAAAAATATCATTAGCAAAAAAGAAAACCCTAAAAACTTGAATCTGTTTCAGATATCATCACACATAAATGACACATTCCTCACACAACACTCATAGTTATCATCACACTTTAATTCTACATATCATTAACAGAAAAGCAAAACCCTAAAACTAGATTATACTTCAAATATCATCACATTACTTACGCAGATATCATCACGCACTACATACACATATCATCACACATTGCTGACACATATCATCACAATTTACTTTAGAAAAAAAGAAAACCCTAAACATGAATCTGTTTCAGATATCATCACAAACTGCTGACATATATTATCACATAATTCTACCACATATCATCATACAATAAGACCAAAATATCATCACATATTGCTGCAATATATTATCAACAAAAATTACCAGACAAGTTAAACATAAAAAAATTTACTTACTTTTCCCAATAAAACTGGAATTCAGCTTCTGTTTCAACATATTTCAGCAAATAATTGAAAAGGTCTATGAAACCTTTTTGACTTCTTAGCGATCTGATATTTATCTTTGAATTTTCACCAATATGCCAAACGCAGAGTCGAGGTCGTGACATTGGAAAAATTTTCGAAATTGCAGCAGCCATGGCAGCAGATTGATCGGTCATWATAGTAARAGGGTGCTTACCGCCCATAGATCTCAAAAAAGCYCCAAATAACCARTCAAATGACTGAATTCTCTCATTCATAAGGAACCCACACCCAAACATTACATTTTTACAATGATGGTTCATGCCGACAAACGGACCACAAATCATATCGTATTGGTTAGTGCGATACGTAGTATCATGCACCAACAAATCACCAAATAATTCATAATCCTGCCGCATACGACCATCTCTCTAAAAAAAACTACAAAGCCCAGACTCATTATCGACCTCAAAATCGAAAAAAAAGTCATTCTCATTAGCTTGCCTATTTCTAAAAATTTGAATTAAAGTATTCGAATCTGTACCGTCAAATGCATTTGATTTACTTAATGCATTATATGCATCTCTAACGCTAAACCCTAAAAAAGGAGAACCACCAGACTGATTTTTCAAAACCCGAACACCATCGGCCACCCCAACACCACTTTTTTTTAATTCTTTAAGGTAAGCAAGTTGATTCGGACAAATTTGCCTATGGGATGGAAGAAGATGACTTGAAGTAGGTGGACATAATGTATGGTTATACTCGTTTTTATGTGCAGTAACAACCCACAAACCACTACGATCAATATCAAACCGAATGAAAGAAGGACAGCCTGTTCTCACATCTAATTTGAAATAAGACCTACTTTTTTTTTTAAACTTGTTTCTTACCAGCCTTAGAACAAAAAAACATTTTCATCGAAATTGAGCCATCAACCCTCTTCCTATCCTTTCCCTTCCTAACACTAAACCCAACCCTAAACGCATGATCGTTATACAAATTATAAGTCTCGTCAACAGAATTCACAATAATGCCAACCAAATCATCATCACGCATTGCTCTCTCAGCTGACTGACTATCATCATTCACTACATAAGACAAAAAAATAAAACAAACCAAAAATATGTGATTAATACAAATGTTAATCACATATTAATACCATATATCATCACATAAAACTGAGACAACTCATCATATATTACATTCAGATGGCATCAAATATATACTGACATATCATCACATTCTACATTCAGGTATAATCACATTGTACATTTAGATATCATCACATTGTACATTCAGATATTATAACATCCTACTTTCAGATATCATCACATATAGACTGACATATCATCACATTATTCTACTTTCAGATATCATCACCTATAGACTAACATATCATCACATTCTACATTCAGATATTATCACGTTCTAATTATCGATATCATCACATTCTAATTTCAGATATCATCACATACAGAATCACAGATCATCACACATTCCCTTCATGAATCGTAAAAGGAGAAATCATATACTTGCTCCTGTAATAGAACTACTTTCATCATTGTTCGAACTCGCACCATTCCAAGAAATCGGAATAATTGCAGTAGAAACACAAATCGGAAGAGCTACAGCAATAAAAATAGAAATAGCTTAAACCTAATTTAATACGAAAATAAATCAACTTCAAAAAACAACTTACCCTCGATCCGATTCGCGTCGATTGGAGCTTGTAACAGGTTCAAGTCCATTTAGAATTGAAAGAATTTGTACAGCAGCAATCGATTCGGAGATAATTGATGATTYTTAAGCAGATTGAAAAACCTCTCGCCGCTGATCGACTGTTAATCGGATTAAAAAACCTCTCGCCGCTGATCGATTGTTTATCAGAAGCAATCGATTCGGATTTTGTTCAGATTGGGGAAAGAATTCTGGAGGGAGAAGCGCGTGTGATAGAAAGGCACTCAAAAAAAAAAAATGAAGAAGAGCGCGTGTAAATGTGTAATTTGACTTTTATATTTGAGAATGGGTGCACCTTATAAGGTGCACCCGGTCCAACTAATAATTTGCCAAGATAACAAAATAAAGATGAAATACAATTAAATATAAAAAGGAAATTTATTAAACTGGTGTAGGCGCGGCGGCGGTTGGAGTATGAGGACTATGGAATGGGCGGCGAGAAGAGATCACCTGGGCGGAATACCACGGAAGATGATTTTCATGGCGGTTGGAGCAGTCGCCAAAGCAGTTGCCAATCTGCTCAATACCACCACTGTCCACAACGCCGAAACCCTCCTTCGCCTCGTCCGACACCGCCCGCCCGACGTCCCTCTTCTCACTGTCAGCAATCACATGTCCACGTCAGTAACTCTCTCTCACTAAACTAGTTGTTTTTGTTGATTATTTTATTTTATTTTGGGTGCTAATGAATGTGTTGATTTGTGATTCTCTGTTTTCTTGGGCAGAAGGTGTATTGGTTTACTTATTTTGGAGTCATTGTGATTGTAAATTTTTGTTTTGTTTTTCAACTGCTTCAGTTTGGATGATCCAGTGATGTGGGGATTCAAGGGTTTCCCCATAACTGATGCAGATTCAGGGAGATGGGTACTTGCAGCTGAGGACATATGCTTCAAGAATCCGGTGTACTCATATTTTTTCCGACTTGGTGTGTAAATATTTTAGTTGTTATACATTTATATAAAATGATAACCGTTGTTGTATTTGATGATTGGCACTCCCTTAGTCAAATCGCTTCTTTTAAATTTGGTAAATTTTGCAAATATTTTTCCAGACAGCAGGAGCTTTGTTGGAGCTGTTGAAATGTATGATACTAATGCAATGACATTTGCTTTTTTCTGCTTTTATCTGTTCTTTTCTTGTAATATCAAAAAAAAAAAAGTGAAATGAAAACAAAATTTTGCAGGGCTGGACGCTTTGGCTACTCTAATTGAGAACCCGAACTTTGAACAAGAGTTTTGAATAGTGATTTATATTATCCATAACTGTTGCTCATTTTCATCTGTTCTAGACTATTTATACTATATACATCACTTCTGCATTTTCATTTAGAATTTTTGTATCATCTTGTGGCTTTGCAAATTCTTATTTTATAGCTTAGATTCAGAGTCATTCTGGTCTAGGTTGGGAATGTTTCCATTCCAGCTATTACTGATGATATCTTTTAGCTTATTCAAGTTCAAGTATCTGCCGCTATAGATTTGTTTTGTTATAGTCTCTTAGCCAGTTTCCTATGGATGTTGTTACCTTTCACCTGTTCTCATTCATCAGTTGGAAAAATTCACAGGCAAATGTATTCCTATAACAAGAGGTGGTGGAATCTATCAGGAGCATATGAACGAGACTCTTGACCGCTTGATTGATGGAGCTTGGGTACTCTTTACATTGTCATACTTATTTTGAAATGCTTGAGAAAACTATACTAGCTTCCTAGTTGCACATGTCTCCGATCACTCTATAAACACACATTCACACACACATACATGTTGATGCGAACATATAGTACTTGGAAAGGGGCATTTATGTATATATTGGCTAATGACTCTACAAAAGTGTTTCTTTAGTTAATTCATGTCTTTTTTTTCCCAATGGCAAATATATAGTTATCTCCTTGTTTGGTTAGAGTTTTATACGAAGGTTTTGTTACTGTAGCATGATTTGAGCATGTCAAATCATGTCTCTCTCTCTCTCTCTCTCTCTCTCTCTCCTCTTTTTACACGCAAAACTTCGAATTCCCATAATTTTTTCGTTCTTATCTATTTTTGATGAATATATATCAAAGTAATAATCTCTCTGAGATTTACAAGTTCACACCCAAATTGTATTTATAAAACTAAAAATACATATTCGAAAAGTTAATTGAGAAAAAGGAAATGTTGTATTTTTTTAAATTTTAAATTGAATAGGTTAATAGGAAGGGTGTAGGTTTTTGATATATGTTTGGAAGGGGATTTGGACTTTCTAAATCCAAATCTGGGATTCTTTAGCCCTAAAAAAAATACCCTTAGAGTTTATCATTATGACCAAGGCTTATTTTATTGGTGTAATTAAAATTTCTTATGTTAATGTTTTGGCATGTCCATGTGTGCTCAGATTGAAATGTTTGGTGTAAGTGAATTTTTCTCACACTGTAACCTGAGAATCATACTTATTCATGAAATAGCTATCACAATTTGACATGCATCATAATTTTTGGTGTAGAGTTAAAAAAACATTTTCCATGCCTCTGATCGTCTGTGAGTATTGAGTTCGTGTACACGGTCATAGAAATAAATGTAGTTGTTTTTGACAATATCATAAACAGGCGCTATTATTTTAAAAGTTTTATTCAGAAAAAAGGAAAAAGATAATAGTTGTTCTGAAGTTTGCTCCATTTTGTTTATGTCAAATGACAGTTGCATACCTTTCCAGAAGGGAAAGTCTGTCAAGAAGATGCACCTATACGACGGTTGAAATGGGGAACTGCCAGTCTCATCGCTCGTGCCCCCGTAACTCCGATAGTTCTGCCAATAGTTCATCATGGTTTTGAAAAGGTATTCCCACCGCAAATTTAATACAAGTTAGCATTGGAATGTAAAGAAACTGTGAGTGTGCAACCATGTATTCCTCTCTTTTTTTGTGTGTGTGTTTGATGAGATATCGTATGTAATAAACATTTTTTAAATTTTTGTATTAATTTTTTAAGGGTATTTATAAAGTCCTAGATTTGGATTAGAAAAAGTTTTTTGAATTGTAAAATCCTTTTCTGGGTAGAGTTTTATAAGAAAGGTTTTGTTACTCTAGCATGTCAAATCATGTCTTTCTTTTTATACTCAAAACTTCGAGTCGCAATAACTATTTCGTTTCTTATCTATTTTAGATGGATAATTTATCAAATTAATCCTCTCTCCGAGATCTACAATTTGATACCTAAATTGTATATGTATATAAAAAGATAAGTACGTATTCAAAATGTTAATTGAAGAAAATGAATGTTGTATGTTTTTGTTTTTTTTTTTAAATTAAATTGATTAGGTTAATAGGTAGGGTAGGATTTGGATTTTTAAGTTTTGGATTTTCAGAGTCCAAATTCGGGACTCGTGAATCCTCTACCAAACATGGCCTCAAAATCTTTTCCTCTACCTGAAGTGTATTCAGCTGGATCATCATTCTGTCATGCTCATATACATCCATTTTTCTCTTTGTTCAGCGAATGGTTTTAGAGTGTGATGTGATAAGTTAGCAAATTTGAGGCCACCGATGAACAAAGTACAACTTCATAACAAAGTAGCTGAGTGTGTGAACTGGATAAGACTTGAGAATTTTTTTTCCTTCTGCTCGGATTTTTGACTTTGTTTATCATCTAGAGTTCTGGTATACTGTGAAGGGAATTTATATGTGGAAGATTCTAGTTATTATATTCTTATTTAAAAGTCTGATTTCATCTAAAATACGAAATATGAATACAAAATATGAATAAATTTAGAAATATGCACTTACACAATGATGTTTAAACATGTCTTTCTTCTATCGAGCGGTGTAGATGTTTAGCTCATGAAAAATCTGGTGATGATCAATTGAAAATTTGAAAAGTGGAAGGAAAGTCTCTGTGATGATTTGTGACACTTCTGTGATGATCTTTATCGTTTTTTTATTGATTCTATAGTTCCGTCATAATTCACAGCTGGTTTAGTTTAGTCAGTAGGTCAAGAATTTTTTTATATGTTTGTCTAATTGGGAGTCCCTTTTGTACTTGCAATTCTATAAGGTGTTGTATGAAAGAGTTTCATAACCATTTTTCTTAAATAATACTGTTAAATAAACAAAGGAAAGAACAAGGTAGATAACATTGGCGTCATTTTTCTGTTTCCTTATAGCTAATCATCAAGGATCTTTTTCATTGTGATTTTTTCCTTATCTTAAAAGTTGTACATTTCTCTCTTTCAACTAATATGCTTTTCTTATCTTTTTTTTTTGTGATTCTCTTCATCTTCAAAATAATGAAATCTTCGAAAAAATGTCTGCTAATTATTAGTAATTTGAGGTTCTCTTGAAATTTGAATAGAAGTGATTGATGGGGGGAAAAGGTGAAAATGAGTGAATAGTGCATTTTCAGATTATTATTTATTTATTTATTTATAAACAATTGCATTTTGGTTAAGAAAGAACTCTAGTAGATCGAAAATGAAATGGAATGGATCCAAGCGCAAACGTACTTGCCAAAATCACAACTCTTGAATGCTCATACATGACTCTTCGCATATAAGATCTTCATAGTCAAATGAAATGCTTAATTATTCTCGCAAGAATGAATGCTACATTAGTTTTTGAAGTAATTGAAACTTTGATATTCATATAACTTCCGAATATAATTTATCCATGTATCTATAATTTTGCATCTGCTGTTCAGTCACGATTTTATCCTTTTTGCAGGTTATGCCAGAGAACTTTATGTTTGGTAAATTGCCTCCTGTTCCTTTGTGTAACAAGGATATAAGGATAGTTATCGGCGAGCCAATATCATTTGATGTCCCTAAACTGAAACAGAGGGCTGTAAAAATGTCGAGGGATCTTTTATATTCTCATGACGGATGGCCCAAGACCGTATGTGGATTAGATGAGGCAGCACAAAGATGTCTTTACACCACCATATCAGAGCAAATACAAGGAGCCATGGAAAGGTTGCGTAATGTTAGCAAATCGTGTTCGAGACAAACTTGATCTTGATGATTTCGGAGATGCCAAGAGGTTAGCGAAGCATAATCAGCAGGTTCTAAGTTATGAATCCCGGTTTTGCATCCAGCCATTCGTAGATATGATTTGAGAGATTTCCAGATGGCTGAGAGCCCCAAACTTCTCATTTTCAACCCCGCCCCCCCAGTAGATTTAGAGCACTATTCTTTGGTATTTATACATTGAGAATTTGAACCAGATGAACGCCCTTTAGACGATTTTATTGGCCAGATATCACATTGTCCATCATTGGAGCAGACATGATGAATATGAACTTCGTCTACTAACTTGTGATCTCTCTGGGGTTCAGTCATAATGTGTGTTTACACAGTTTGGATGTGATTTTCAATCAAAAGTGTGAACAGAAATTTCAGAACTAATATTTTAGTTTCAGCCTGAGTTTGTGGAAAATAATTGGTTGCAGTGAAACCATTTTTCTTTTCATCAAAGTCGTAATAAACCTTGATGCAGTACGTAATGTATTATGATTCATTGTGTGCTGTATACTATCACTTTCTGGGTAACACGTTGCGGGGTTTTTTTCTTTTTTGTAATCATAAAACAATACTATTTACTTCTTTTTTTTCCTTTCCAAACGATATTGATGATTATATTGAAATCCAGATAAAAGAAATGTACAAACCTACGGTCAAAAGACCCCGTAAGCCACCCTGACAAACAAGGGTGAAGGCAGGAAAAAGAAAACGCTAGTTGTCCAGCCAAACCAAAGAAAAAAAACAGAAACAAAACAAACTTAAATTACAGCCAAACAAACAAGATTTAAAACAGTTACACAACATATAAATTTCATTAGCTATAGCCATGGCTGGTTCATTAAAACGCAGCTTGTTCGTCAGCCTCCAAACTATATCTTTCGAATTTATCTCAATTTTGATATCTTGCCATCACATCCTTTAAGCTTCAAAAAGAGCCTTTGAGGTAGCCACCAGAATAGCTTCCACTGTATCAGTAGTAATCTGATCCCTAGAAACTCTCCGAAAGTGCAGCTGCTCCCCTAGGCCGTCAAACACAGTAATCAAATCATTACACACCCCCTACTAAGAAATATTAACACTGACCTTCAAAGTGATTTGTCCTATTGATATCACTTTATCACATAAAGTTGGATTCACTGATTGGTTACTACTATCCTCCACAAATTCTTTACATTTTCCTCCATTTACCACATCACTCACTGTTCTTCTGATCCATAACCAACAAAGCATGTAGACAGATAATTGCATCCTCTCCTCTCCTAAGTCTCTTAATTATAGTACTAAAGATCTTAATCCCCCAATTCCTGAAAGATTCCACCTCTCCCTCTTCCATCAGCCACTTTAAAGGAGCCATTTTCCACACTAGCCTAGGTTTTAGCACAATTTAACAAGGTATGTTCCAGGTTTTCAGTTTTTTCCCCTCATCATGCACAAATAGGATCTACACACCCCCACTTCTCCACCAGCTTTGAGGCCACATGCAAAAGATCATGAACGCATTTCCAAAATAAAAGTTTTACCTTGCCTTTCAAATTGGATTTCCACAGTCTACTCCACATGATCCTATCCTGTCTGCAACTAGTTTCAGGGAGATCTTTTAGCATAGTCCTAGCAGGCCAGATAGCCTGATAGATAAGCAGAGGCAACAAAGAACTTCCCCTTTGGCTGAGGATTCCAAATGATCTTATCTATATACCCTGCATTACAAATGGAAATTTTCACAATAAGGTTAGCATCATTTCCAAGATATATATTCTCCTCTTTCTACATCAAGCAACTCACTCACCCAATTAAAATTTTCCTTATCCACCCCATAGAAGAGGGTTTAAAATCAGCTTCTCCAGGGATCCATGGGGAATCCCAGATTCTGATTGATTTCCCATTCATCACCATGTATCTCAACAACAGAGAAAAGATTACCCTCTGGAAAGTATCTAGCTTTGATCAGTTTACACATACGCAAATTTGGTTGAGTTATGAGTTTCCAAAGTTGTTTGGCAATAAGGGCTTCATTAGAGATTTAAAAGTCATTTAACCCTAAACCCCCTTCCCTCTTTGGTCTACACATTTTCTCCTAGGCCCACCAGTGAATCTTGTTATTTCCCTCACTGTCCATTCCCCACCAGAATTCAGCAGCTAACTTACCCAGAGATTTGCAAATACCAACAGGAATTCTAAAGCAAGACATGACATACTAGGAAAGGGCAGAAGTAACACACTTAAGAAGAACGTCCTTACCGGCCAAACTCGGAAAATTACTCTTCCAGTTCAAATTTATTTTATTTTATTTTATTGTTTTTTTTGGTATTCTTAATCATAAAATTGAATACCTCTTTTTCTAGATCAACTAATAACTAAAGGTCCCAGATACTTGGCATTCCTATGAAATTAAGACCACATAAAACCTCCCTAATTTCATCAATAATCTCAGCAGGAGAGTTTGGACTGAAAAAGATTGCAGATTTTTTCAAGTTGATCAACTGACCTAACACCCTACAATATCTGTCCAATAAACCTTGATAACTCTAGCTTGTTCAGGGCAAGCTTCACCAATTAAAAAAAAAAAAAGAAAAATTTGAGTCATCAACAAAAAATATATGGGTTACAGGAGGGGCATTTCTGCAGATCTTGAGTCCTCTCAGGACAGACCGGTTCTTAGATTGATGTATCAATTTTGAGAGGGCTTCATAAAGCAAAATAAAAATGTAAGGAGAAAGAGGATCTCCTTGCCTAATACCAATGGAGGGGGTGATATAGCCACAAGTTTGGCTACTCAGATTGAAGGAAAAAGAAGTAGGTAGTACTCAGGCAAAACCTATTTCGATTAACAAAATGTCCAGCAAACCCCATCTTCAGAAGCACAACAATAACATAACCGCATTCCACCCTATCATAGGCCTTATTCACATAGAGTTTTAATGCAAAAAAAATATTTCTTCTTCTTCCTACAACTATTAATATAATGTAATACTCATGTTCAACAATCACACTATCAAGTATTTGTCTCCCAGGAATGAATGTGGATTAATTGACACTAATGCAATTATCAAGCTTAATTTCCAGCCTATTTGCAATAACTTTAGAGATGACTTTGTAAACCGCATTGCACAAGCTAATTGGTCCAAAATATACCACAGAAGTAGGGTCTTTATTTATGGATCAAGAGAAATGAGTGTATGATTCATATATTTAGGAATTTTAGCATACTTGAAAAAAATATTTAACTGCAGCGCAATTATTTATAGAAATTACATGCCAAAAATCTTGAAAAAAAAAAAGCAGGATTCATACCATCTAATCCAGAAGCTTTGCAAGGGCGTATTTCAAAAAGGGCCTTCCTGATTTCTCTGTCACTGTCAGGGATGGTGAGCAATTGATTCATTCCAGGACAGATGGACTGGGGTAAACCATCCAAAATGCTTTCATCCGCCATGGGGAAAGAGGACTGGAACATCTTCTCATAGGATTCAGACTTTTATTTCTATATATCCTTTCTATTTTCACACCATGTCCCATTTTTTCTGACCAATCTCTCAATTTAGTTCATCTTTTTGGGTTGAATTGTGCAGGCATGAAAGAACTTTGTATTTTTCTCCTTCTTTCAACCAAAGGTTTCTAGCTTTTTGTTTCCAGAACATTTACTCTTCCTTATAAGCCCCTTGCATCTCTTTTTTTGTATCACTCCACATCCCCAATTCTCTATTGCCCCCAACCCCCAACCCCGTTCTGCTGCTCAATGACTACAACAAAATTGCTTTTCTTGTTTCTACTCCAATTGAGAAGGGCAATCCTACACTGTTTCAGCTTATCTTGAATACTGTCAATATGAGAACCATCTGCATAAGAATCACAAGCCCCTTTATCCACTTCTTGGATCCCTTCCTTCCCAACCCATCATTTATCAAAGTGAAACCTCCTTCTCACTTTACACTCCAAGTTCCCCATCCATAATCAGAAGAGAGTGATCAGAAGAATGCTTTGTCACATGTGTAACTTTTCCATCAAAGGAAAATGATCTTCCAGTTATATGAGCTAAAACATCTATTAAGTCTCACCTCAATAAACTCAGTTCTTGCTCTCAGATTGCTTCAAGTGAATGGATGTCCTTGGAAAGGAATTTCAACCATATTCATTGCAGTAATAAATCTCTAGATATCTCCAAATAGCTTCAGACCTAATTCTTCCCCCACTTTTCTCCTCATTACTCACAATATCATTGTAATCTCCCACCATCCACTGGTTCTTACCCCATTTATAATTAAAAGCCTCTAAAAAACCCAATTGCAGTTTTCTGATACTCAGCTCAGTACTAACATGTATAAAAATCAGCAAAAAGTTCTGCAGACCTGACATTTTACATTCAACCTCCGAACAAAAATCTGAGGTTATAGTGTTGATCATAGTCACTCTATTAGACCAATTTAAGAGCAGGCCCCCTTTTCTGCCCACAGTACCCACACATCGCCATCTATCACCTATATTGATATTTTTACACATGGTTTGAATAAAAAGTCTTTTATTCTTCCACACAAAAGAGAAAATCTGGGAGATGGTGTGTCAATGACTCCTTCACCTGCGAAATTGTGGAGAGTCCTCCCAAACCTCTATAATTCATCGCTCATGTCTCCTTCATTTCCACTCCATATTTTATGTCTCTTTCTAATAAACACACCATCTGGCTCAATGTTCTCCAGTCCCCTCTTTCTGCGCCGTCATTGGGAATCACCTTGCTCAATGGATTGAAATTATATTTTAGGTGGTCCTCCGACTCTTTCTGCGCCGTCATTGGAATCACCTTGCTCAATGGATTGAAATTATATTTTAGGTGGTCTTCCGACCGCCTCTTCCTGATTCTTGCCCTTCTTATAGGAGTTTGATTCTTTAGATAAACCAATCTGTTTGAGAACCTTTCTTCATCCCTCCCAATTTTTTCACAATAGCAGCAAAAGCCCTGAAGATATTCGTACTTGAATCCCATTGCGCACCTCCAATCAACGGGATCTGTACATTGATAGACACCAAGTTTTTGATTTCTTGGCCTGTTTAGATTCTAGATTTGAACCCACGCTGCATCTTCCTTGTTCCATTCTTTTAGAATGAGATATTGGTTGTCAAAAGACCATGTGTTGCCCCTAAGCACTTTGTTATTGTCTTCCATATTTCGAAAGACAGATTGGAAGCAATTGAACCCAAATTCTCTCAACACGAACTGCTCTTTTACTGTCCAGGCCCGGAGCAACGCATTTTGTAGTCCTGTGAAATCGCCCTTTTCTCACCCCATATCTTGCCAAAAAGGCTACGTTCACAATTTGCATCACTCATTTTGATGTCGTTCTCCACCAGACTTATACCCCTTACTCTGTTGTCTTTGGAATTGATGGTTCCCCCAGTCATTTTCCTGGAAATACCAGTCAGCCGGGTAATTTACATAACTACACCTATTTTGAGGGAATAAAACTTTTCCTATGAATGAACTCGTGTCTCGTGGAGGAAAATTAATAATAAAATTAAAATAAAAAAAAAAATTGAGGAAGCATCAATTTGTCCATACAAGACGAAGAGGAAAAAAAATACACAATAGAAGAACCTCTACTCATAGTCGAATTAGGTATGAATTCTCATTGAATATCTATATCAATGAAAACATGAAAAATAAAACTCATTGATTTATGTTTGTTTTTTTTAGTGTATTGATTTTGTTTTTGCAATGACAGTTCATCAGAGTAGTTGATGATAGGATACTAATCCACGATCGTCGTCAGTAAATCTAAAATTGTAATAAAACACAATTTTGTTAAACAAAAATATAGTGTTTATTAGAAGAATCAAAGACGATGATTCGTATAGTTTACCCCTTTAATGTCGTGAATTACTGTTAATTATAGAATATCAGTATATTTATGTTAAATGAACTGATTACAAATCTCAGTTATGTATTTTGTGAATATAAGTAAATTGAATTTAGTATTACTTCAATATGTGGTTATAAATTCTGAAATACACAGTAATTAATATTGAACTAGAATTTCATAATTATTTCATCGTTTGATTAAGGATTGTCGTTCAACTATTTATTTTTAACATGTCTCAAATTGTAATATTATAAATTATATATGATAAATATTGGCAACGTTAGTTTTCACAGAAGTTAGTTGGTTGTTTAATTGGTTTAATTTACTAATATGAACATCAATATGAATGCATAATCATTGATATGACGTAAACAAATATTTCTTTAATGATTAATCAATGATATGATCAGAAAAAATTGTGATGATGTAAAAAGGCTGCATTGATTACAAAATATGATTATGATATTTTTTTAGTGCTCATTTGTTAAGTCATTATGTGCAGAATCACATGATGTATACAATGCTAACATTCGTACACTATAATGGAAAATGGGATTCAGACAATAGTTACTCCAAATTTCAAGTTTTTGGAGTTTTGATGAATCTCCAAATGGATGATCTCCCATGTCAACATGCATTGAGTGTGTTGGCAGGAAATAACAAAGATCCGATCCCATATTGTTCGAGGTACTATCTAAAAGAAACTATGATTGCAACATATGAAGAAGCTGTGTTCCCAATTACATGTTGTGATGTGATGAAAGTAGTTTCAAATGAAGTACAAGAATGCTCAGTCCTCCCCCCTGAAGGAACGATAAGGTGTGGACGACCAAAGAAAAAAAAAACACCTTTCAAGTGGGGAGTTCAAAAAAACAAAAACAAAACACATTTGCAGCAAATGTGGCGAAAAATGGTACAATAAA
Source organism: Phtheirospermum japonicum (assembly GCA_014905375.1). Classification (NCBI taxonomy): domain Eukaryota; kingdom Viridiplantae; phylum Streptophyta; class Magnoliopsida; order Lamiales; family Orobanchaceae; genus Phtheirospermum; species Phtheirospermum japonicum. The sequence continues at coordinate 969,055 of BMAC01000240.1, forward strand.
AAAATATGTCGAAATCCCCACAAACACGTGTAGTTAAAACTCTATAAGTAGTTTTAGTTAATATTTTGTTGGCATTAGGTTTGGCATTGTTACTGTGTACACCTATGTGTTTTTCTCATGGGATGATTTAAAAGTTTGGTTTGTATTTTTTATCTCAATTAATAAACAGTGTATTATGTTTTTTTATTTCTTTAAAGAAAATATGCTCTTTGTGTAATGGGGTTTAGAAGTAAARAGTTAACTAAATTTTAAAAAATGAAGTGTACTCCTAGTTTTTTTGTTGTTTACAGGTTTAGGAATAGTTCACTGAAACCTTGGTTGGTAATTTAAATATATAAAAAACATGTGGATTGATTTTGTAATCATATGTCTATTAAAATTTTCMGATGTTAGAATATTAAATTAAATAAACTCAAAGTAGTTTGATTCTTGAACAAGGAGGGGTTGAATTTGAAATTATTATTCTATTGTAGTTTAAATTTAGAAATAATTAGATTAAATATCATGTATAATTTGTAATATTGAAAGATACTTGGGTTTTTTTTTT
>BMAC01000240.1:981767-1016499 GCA_014905375.1 Phtheirospermum japonicum
AATATATTAAAAACATACACCAAATTTTAAACTAAATATATATAAAATTTGAGAAGTAGGATCTTCTATAATGGGATGCCGATCAAGAAATCTACAGTATTACATGGGATAAGACTAGATATAATATCCTGGACACAATGCAACGAACTTGCATTAAATGCTGCCAACGGGCCTTGGGCGGACGCAGTGAAGCAGCATGCGGCATGGGCAAGCTGAGACCCTTACCAAGTTAGGGATGTCAATACTGTATCAATTAAATTCTCTTAGAGACATGAGGCAACTCTCCACCAAGTTCGGTGTCATTCCGAGTCCGTTTTGGGCAGTATGAATAATACGCGACGATAGGCTGCCATATTGCGCACGGATATGACGGAGTTCGTGTGATCAGACAACTTTACACTTGGAGATTCTTAAAACTGTTCGAATGGAGACTACTTGTGATTGTTAGGAAGATGTCTACCAAGTTTCATTCCAAGAGAGCTCCATTTGAGTGGCGAACACAACGTATGTTCTAGTTGTGGCAGTGAGTGGCATTGTCGTGATTTTTGAATCTTTCCAAGAGCTATTTCACGTACACCAATAATCAGTTGGGGCAAAAAATTTGGAGGTCTTAAGGGTGATGCAAGCTACTATACGGTTGAAGCAGATATGTATTTGGAGATTACACACAAACAATATTAACAAAACAACATGGCTATTTTTCTATAATTGCAAATTGGCCATAATAGTTAACCTAGTTATACCTACTTTCTAATATAATTCCAAACACACCCAGTTTTGAATATGGCCGGGTGAATTCGAAACAATCATTTTATTGTAGTTTAAATTTAGAAATAATTAAATTAAATATGAGGTATACATTATAATTATTGTAAGATAGGTCATTGGTTAGGGTAATTTCTCATAAATTTGAAAGATACACACTAACACTAATTATAAAAACTACCAAAATATTTTTTAATAATTACACAATGCCCATAATGTATAGCCTAGTTATAGCTAGTTTATGAAATAAATCCAAACATGCCCTAAGGTATAACCTATAATATTCCTATACAAGAACAGATAAACATCAATTTAAAAAAAAAAACCCAAACATCTTTCAATATTTTCAGACTGCCCACTTAGTTTACACTAAATATTTATCAAAAAATTAAACAACAATCAAATAAAACTAGCATCTTCTTGAAACATGAATAAAATGGTACACTTGTAAATAAGCAAAAAATACCTTCACATATAACCTAATTACAAAAACATCCCAATCAAGTTTCAATATATTAAAAACATACACCTAAATTTTAAAGTAAATATTATATAAAAATTGAGAAGTAGGATCATTTTATCATGGGATGCCGATCAAGAATACAGTATTACATGGGATAACACAGGACACGGTATCCCGGACACATCCTCGTGTAGCCTCATAAAAATATTATTATTTTATTTTAGTTAAATTTGGTAATAATTACATTAAATATAAGTTATACTTTGCATTTATTGTAGAATAGGTCGTAGATTAGGTGAATTTTTCATAAATTTTAAAAATAAACACTAACACTATTTACAAAATAACAAATCTATTTTTTAATAACTACAAATTAACCATGGTTGTGAACTTATACATACTTTTTGAAATAATTCCAAATCCCAAAAGTGTAACCTAATATTCCTACCCTTGAGCAATACAAACAAATATTAATTTTCAAAATAACCCATAAATAGTTCAATATTTCCAAATTACACACTAACGTTTACACCAACTACTTGTAAAAATAGAAGAACAAACAAAGAATAGCAGCCCTGATTTGAAAACAATAATAAATGTTAAGACTCCTAAATAAGCACAAACTACCATTGATTATAACTTAATTACAAAAATACCTCAATGAAGGTTCAATATCTTTAAAACATACTCCTAAGTCTTAACCTAATTACTATCAAAATATAAAAACTAGAAACAGTAACACAAAAAAGAAAAGAAAAAAAATATCTTTCAATAATTACAAGGTACCCCTAATATTTAACCTAAATATACTTAAATTTAAAAATAACTAACAAACACTAATTAAAACACTCCGGCCATCTTTCAATGAAAATAATCTACAAAACAGATTTTATAAGTTAATAACAAAAAAAAATTAACGATGGATTCGGTGAGACCTTATATACATGAAGTTTTAAAGGCAACAATCCTCTTTCACGAGGCTATCAATGCTAATGTCTCCAACTAAATTTGCATAATAACATAACATATATGGGAACCCGAGCAAAAATAAAGATTACAAAACAAATATTAAGTTATATAATCCTTAGATCAAGATAATATCTTTCTGAATTCTTCAGGTAACATCCGTGGCCTGCTCCTCGCTCGCATAACCATTGTCCAATTTGAATATTCAATGATAGTACAACAAACAAGCAAGTCGTTTCCTGTGAATATTAACATCAAAATCGACCACGGGTATCTTCAAATCTAATAAAAAGTACAACAAACAATCAAGTAGTTTCCTGTGATGAACTTGACGGAATATCGTTACGCAACTAACAAGCATATAGAGAAACCATAAATCATAACCTTGTAATTTCGGACAAAAAAAAAATTAAGAAAATAAGATACAAAAATAACCAACCTTTTCTCACCCCGTGACACGTCGATTTCCCGATTCCAACTCGAGGTAATTTTCCATCCTCATCTCTTGGTTTACGTTGCCAAAACCTCTCTTCCCTATCACGTTGTCCCGATTCAAAATCTGAATCTGAATCAACCCCCGAACCAACAACCTTGAATCTACCCTTATTTTCACTTAACACCTTAAAATTTATTTTTCTCTGAATCAGCTTACGTGACTTAGACACGATAATATTCTTCTTCCTTGAATTTAACTTGGCTGCTGAGTGTTCAATCCGTATATCTTCTCCATCATCGCTGGTTGTGTCCGGTACAACATTCATGTCTTTATATTTCTTGTTAGAAGGCCTAGTTTTCACCATGAAGAACAAGGGCAGATTCTTGCTGAAAAAATAGGTTTGATAATTAAGGTGAAAAACTGTAACGTATAGTTGGAAAAACCATACTTTACACTTCTAATGTACACACGTTCTTTGAAAGTCACTTTCACGACCTCAAAACAGACAACCAAGTATTTTTGTAAAGAAAATTAGTTATTGCCTGAAAAGAAATTAAAATTGTATATTAATGTAAAAATCTTTAACCTAAATGTAAAAAAAAAAGTCTAAAACGACATATAGTGTAATCTTCCCTTACCCCCAGCCCCAAAAATGATATAAGAGAATCAATTCATGGACACTACAAATTATGATTTTATGTCGTGTCATGTCCCCAATATCGTATCTTATTCTACATTATAATATACATTTCATAAGTGTGACCCAATATCGTGTCTCTTCTCTAGTTCGTATCGGTGCAACGTATAAGACAACACAAGCCATTTGAGGCGATTGAAAAAACAACAAAGAAAATCTTATAAATTCGGAATAACTTGAATTTATCAACGAAGGAACCTAAAATCTAACACGGTTAAAGAATACTTAACGACTGCTCATACATGGTTATCATGTCAAATAAATAATTGTGAAAAGAATTACAAAAAAAAATATTGAAAACAAAATTCTAAAATTTTGAATCGTAAGAATTTGAGTAGTCTTTATTACAAGAGGATTGGTCTCTATATTTATAGGTAGAATATTAGGGATTAAAGGCACATAAGACATTCACTAAAATACACAATATACTATTACAATACTCCCCCTTTAATGACCTTAAGATATTGCCCCGTTAAAACATTACCCGCAAAATCCAAGGGACAAAGCCTAATTGAAGGAAAAAAGAGTACAACACTACTCCCCCTGAAAGTCATCATTGTATATCTTTGAGTCGACACATATTGTGTACCAATATTCTAAACGATGACATTGGCGAAGGATTTGAGAATCCGTCAAATTTTCACTTGAGCGAATTTGTTGGATTTCGATGTCATTACTCTTTTAGATATTTTGCATGTAAAATAAACTTGGGAGATATATGTCTTGTCTTGTCATCTTTATATATATATATATATATATATATATAGATAGATAGATAGATAGATATTCATTTGAGTTGTTTGATACATGGAATATATCTTTTCAAATTTATACTGTTTAAGTGTTGTCTCATTATAATCTTGCCAATAAAAAACTGTAGGACAAAAAACTTGTTTAAGGAAAACAATTACAACTGCTCCCCCTGGATTCAATAGGTACCATTTCTCGAGTTCATCGTCTACCATTATTCAATTAATATCTTCAGACTTTGAAATATAATATGATTTATCAATTTTTCATGAGTTGTATACCATATTTTAATGTTTATACATCATTATCATGCAAAGAATATGCCTCATTAAAACCTTCTAAGGAAACATGGGAGGAAACTGGTTGAAAGAAAAAGAGAACATTATTCATTGAATATGCTCACAATGTTGCCTCATTACAAATCCTACTACTAGGAAAATCCAATAAGACAAAAACTTCAGTTAAGGAAAAAAAACGAGTGCAATGCATATCTCATCATATTAACTGACAATGTTACAAATATACTTCAAGTATATCAGAATCCTTATAAGATCATATTACATTCAAGACCTTGTATCTATATTGTCAGTTGAATGAAACTTCAAGTTTCAATATCATCCACCCATACAAAATGCTCTTATAGCATTAATCTTTATTTATAATTTTCTATTTTATTGCCTTGGACTTGTTGTTTGACTTTTCAAATTAGATCAAGACWTCCCTCCTACAATTCCTTATTCATTGAGAAAATAACCCATGGGAAGGACTGATTTGCAGATGAGGAATTAGCATACCGACTCTCTTTCATCCTTCCCGTTCGTAGTCAAGAGAAACTCTTATTATGAGGTGTTGTAACAACTAATGAGTAGTTCATACTTTATAACATAATTGAATATTTTTCGACTCGATTTCAGTATTGACAAAATAGTTCATAGGAATGAACTATTAGTCCAATATAGCAATCTATAATATTTCATCTTCAATCTTGGGTCAATATATCATTCTCTCTATTATTAAGCTCATGAGTATAAATTAAGGCGACCAACTTTCTTATTGGTTTTCTTTGATCTCATTATATAAACATAACTTATAAAGAAATTTTTATTCTGAATTATAATCAGGTACTTGAACTCTCTTCAAGGGTTTATGATTCATTATATATGTTTACTCACAAGGGTATAACGCTTGAAAAAAGATTATCATAAATAATTACTCCATATAAAGGGATAAATATTGGATTTAATCATTACCATGCTTTAGGCATGCCATCTAAGTTCTCTTGTAGGATTTTATATAAATTTCAAACTGGAGCCTTTAAAATTGAAAACTATTGATAATCTTAAAGTTAGTAAAATTCCTCTACAAACTTCAGGTTTGCTTTAAACTTTGTGAGGATTTTATATATGCATTTCATAGTTTTGGTTATCATAACATATATTGAGAATATTATTTATAGTACAATAACTAATAAATTATGCGAAAAATGTATTTTTACTTGACATGTTCTCAGCATTCGCTACCTATATTGACATGTGGTGGGGCGAGTATAAACGCACTTATTAACTTTTAATGGAGGCTTATGACTGTAAGTCATTGACAAGGGTAGCACATATACTTTCATATTTAGCATATCTAATGTAATTAGAGAAATATCAATTTTATCTAACTACAAAAATTGTTCTTATCAAAAGATATAACTAATATCATTAGACATATCAATTTCTTTTGACAACCATAGTCAACTATACATAATCATCAATTTTATTAAGACACAACCGAGTCCGAACTTTAAAACATCAGTGTAGATGATGAAACCTTGAGCTCTGTCAGGCATAACTAAGGTTGGCGTCGTGACTAATCTATTTTCTAGCTCCTGGAAAATATTCCCACATTCCCCCATTCATTAGAATTTTATATCCTTTCGGGTTAATCAAGCCACCGGGCCAACAAGTTTGGAGTAATCCTGAATGAATCGTCTATAATAGCCTACTACACCCATGAAACTCCACACTTCATTCACATTTGTTGGTATCTTTTAGCTTAGTACTTCCACAACTTTAGTCGGGTCGACTTCAATCCCATTAAAAGTGATAATATACCTTAAGAAAGTTACTTGATCTAGCCAGAATTCATACTTTCTAAACTTGGCATATAACTTCTCTTGACTTAAGGTTTCTAAAACAATCTTAAGGTATTATTCATGTTGTTTGTTACTCCTGAGTATATTAGAATATCATCGATGAATACTATAACAAACTAATCTAGGTATGGGTGAAATACTATATTCATCAGATCCATGAAAGCTCCAGGTGCATTAAATAATCCAAAAGCCGTAATTGTAAATTCGTAGTGTCCATATCGCATTCTAAATGTTTTCTTGAAAATATCAGACTCTTTAATCCTTAGTTGATGGTATCCCGATCTCAAGTCAATCTTCGAGAATATGCTAGCACCTTTTAGTTGATCAAAAAGATCATCAATCCTAGGTAATGGGTACTTATTCTTGATACTTAAGTGATTAAGATCTTTATAGTCTATACACATTTGAAGTGTCACATGTTTGTTTTTCACGAACAACAGAGGCGCTCCCCAAGGAGAAACGCTAGGCTTGATGTAGCTCTTATCCAGTAATTCTTGGAGTTGAACCTTTAATTCTTATAGTTGTCTTGGCACCATTCGATAGGGTGATTTTGATATAGGTGATGCTCCAGGTACCAAATCTATTGTAAACTCAACTTGCCTATTAGATGGAAGTCCTGGAAGTTCATCCGGGCAAACATCTCCTTCATGGATGTTATAATTTGTACTTTTAAATTTGTCCTTGCACCAAAGAAGGTAAATTTAGGCTCTCCAGGTCGATGAAAGTCTATTTCTCATTTATGACAGTAAATTGCATCACGGTTCCTATTTAACCAATCCATTCCTAGAATCACATCAAAATGCTTCATTTCTAGAACATGTAAGTCAGCCTCCATGTCCTTACCACTAATTTCCAACTTTACTCCTTTTACCATAACGTTAGTCTTAATGACTTTTCCCGAAGGTATACTAACATCTAGTTTGATACTATCAAACTCACAATTTAACCCAAGCTTCTTCATAAAACTAGCTGATATGAATGAATGTGATGCACCAGAATAGAAGAGGTAAGCACTGGAACACTAAACACAAAGTAACATACCTGACATAGTTTCTACTTTATGTTGCTGCTGGTCATGAGTCATAATAAAGACTCTAGATTTTTATTTCTTTTTTTGGGTTTGGGTTGTTAAGTTACAGATAGTTTGGGACTCGATGTACTATTTTATGACATTTGAAATAGATATCAGTCCTCATAAGATAATCTCCTGAATGTAATTTCTCGCATTTTGGACAAATTAGGTTGTTTGTTGAAGGTGGTGCTCCAATTGATCTCCACTTCTTAATTTCTTTTTCTATTTGGGGAATCCCACTTTCTCTTAACTCTCATTTCTTGTGGTTTTTTTGGTGATGATTCTAGATTCAAGCTGGTCGAAACTACTTGAGCATGTTCAAGTAACTCTCTATAAGTTGTTAATTTAAGTCTCAATACTATTCTCCTATCTCCGGGCGTAATCCCTTTTCAAATACCCTTGACTTTTACCCTTCCCCTACCAGCCAAGTGTGGGTCATAACGAGATATCTGGTTAAAACGCCTTTCATATTCCATTATTGGTAAAGTTCCTTGCCTTAATCTTAAGAGCCCCATTTCCTTCTGGTCTCGAGCATGTTGAGGAAAATATCGATCCATAATTGTCTCTTTAAATTGAAATCAAGTTAACATTTGCTTTTCTTCCTCCGTCATCATCCTAAACTACGATGCACACTAATGTCCAACATCCTTGACAAGTTGAAAACTAGCACACCTCACCTTTTGTGTATCAGTACACTCCATGTGGTCAAAGATACGCTTCAGTTTGAGCAATTATTCTTATGTTGTGATAGGCCCCTCCTTTCCTTTAAGTCTTGGTGGTGCGAAATGCCGAAATTGTTCGACAACCTCATTTGTCCGTGTCTCTAGTCGTTGTTTGTTTTACAAATTATTAAGGTTGTTTTGTTGTTGTAGAAGACCCTATAAGGTATTTAGAAATTTCCTAGAAAAATTCACTCAAAAATCATTTGCAGCAGCAACCGCTCCTGTTCTTGACCTTCTGACATATCTGCCTTTATTAAAGAAAATCTCTAATATTAATTACATGAATAATACAATAAAGGAAACATACTTAAGAAAGTAATAATTATAAGGAGACAACTATATGCTTATATATGAGGGTTTATGGGTTGTCATTATTGGGTTAATGTTACTTCTTCATGTATCCTGCATGTGTTTCTTGAGCTCGCATATTTGTTATCTTAGCAATATGGCTTAGGGAAAATATGCTTCCTAGGTTTTACGTGTATCATGTACCTAATATATGATCAATGAGCCTTATTCCTATTCCTCATATGCACTCTAACTACAGTTATTATCAACACATAAGGAAGAATAGGCTCTACTTTTACTCACACCTGGAGGACAAAATTACTAAAGCTACTTAGAAATGTTTCAATGCATCACTATAGTCTTATCATGAATAAAAGAATCATATATCATAAAATAATTGCATCAAAACTATAAACATTCCATTTCACAATTCATTTCGTATGACTTGTCATTTGATGCGATCAAACATTTCATAAATCACACCATCAATTATGCTTCATAAATGCAAAAACTTTTTAAGTAATGCGTGCCTTTGGAATAGTTGCAGGACTGCAAACACGAGAACGATTCTCCCCCAACTTTATTTATCATTAGACTCAAAAAAATATTAATTTATAAAAAATAAAAAATAAAATAAATTTTTTCAAGTCCTCAAAAGGCAGACCTGGTCTGATACCACTTGTGATGCCCCAAACCCGCTAAACTTAGGAACGACACCTTCTTAAACTCACTGATAACTTAATACAAATTTATTAGCGAAAACGTACAACACTAGGGATTAGAATAAGACCATTATATATATAATAAAAGAATATTAACCTTAAAATATTCAAGTTACATCACATCTAATCCCGAAACAAAAAAAATTTGTTCAGAAACCTTAAGTAAAACATTGCACACTTATTACAAAATAGGCCTTTTAACAAAGAGATGGGTTATAATCTCAATCTCAGTGTCGTCAATCCAGTAGCTCTATTCCTTTACCTGAAATAATTACAATGAATGTCATGAACATAAAAACTCAGTGGGGAACACCATAAGCAGTTATAACCAATTGTCACATGCATTAATCCACTCTGTGAGATGGTCCATAAGCTAGCATGAATGATACGATTATATCATTCATTTTTTGACCAAAACCACTCTGTGAGATGGTCCATAAGCTAGCATTAATCCGTAGGATTTTTTCTGAGTGTCCCGAAGGAGACTTCTTATTTGACTTCCCAAAGGAGAGTCCATTTTTGATTTCCCGGAGGTGAACCCCATTCATTCATTCATTAGATACATATAAATAAACCTATGACTTAACAATGATTATAACCACGTACAACATGCTTATAGATTAGAAGTTGCTCCACCTTTATGCAATAATCTAATGATGTTGATGAAATTGTATGACTAGATCCAATACGAACATACTATTTTATTTCCTCTTATTTCTTTCTTTTTTTCTGTTTCTCTCTTTATTTCTATTATGTATATATGATTAGATATATAATCTTTATTTATCTCTTTTATATTTATGTATATGCATTTGAGAATGAAATGAAATGAGGTATCATATATATTGGTGTGAATGCCGACTTTAAGTAGGTTAGTCACCATTCCTTATGAATTAAGGAATTAATCAAAAAGAGTTCATGTAGAAACATATGCATCCATGAGTTTTATCTCTTAACTTTCTAACTAAACAACTAAGTATTCATATTAATATATATATATATATATATATATATATATATATATATATATGGGTGGGTTCTAATGAGAACCCTCCCTTATTTGCGAACCTTCGAACTAGTGCTTTTATTATACAATTACAGTGTTTTATTAATACTTCAATTATATACACCAGCAATGCTTTTATTATATAATCCTAATGCTTTTAATTAAATAAAAAATATAAAAGAAAATCTGGTCCATCCATTTAATTAGATTTAAGACCCATAATTACCTTAGGTTCACAAACAAGGACATGATTTTCATTTGAACATAATCATATATATATATATATATATAGGGGTGGGTTCAAATGGGAACCATATCATTATATGCGAACCTGTGAACTAGTATTTTTATTATACACCAACAGTGCTTTTATTATACAATAACAGTGTTTTATTGATATTTTAGTTATATACACCAGCAATATTTTTATTATACAATCTTAATACTTTTAATCAAATAAGGAAATACACAAAAAATCCAATCCATCCATTTAATTATATCTAAGCCCATAATTGACCCTAGATTCACATATAAGGACATGGTTCTCATTTGAACCTAATCCTATATATATATATATATATATATAGATAGATAGATAGATAGATAGATAGATATATGAACTATATCACTAAATGCACACACTTAAGTATATATAGAGAAATATAACAATACATATATCTTATATCTACGTAAGAACATTCAAACATATTTCTATGTATACATATATTATTAATTATATACATGTGTAACACAAATTTGTTTTCTTTTCCCTTTACTCATAAAATAGAATTTCAAAAAATACTTTTATAGATTTATATAATATAAAAACATACTAAACATATTTAAGGGAATAAAAATAACATGAGAATATCAACATGAAAATCTTGACAATGAGTTTTTTGGGTCGTTACATGATTGATCAGGAAATTATAATTTGGAGATGATATATTAACAAAGTGATTTTTTCGATGCCCACCAATTAAAAATATCAAACTCGTTGTCGGTTTCATTTTCCCCAACGTTCCATAATCAAATGTCGTTGTTGGATAAGCTTCATGTTCACGATAAGGGTTAGAACTGAATGACTAATCCGAATGCCCATTCGTGATTTATTTTGATTCAAAAAAAATTGAAATCACTTTCATCGTCACTATCACAACTTCCAGTTGAAGTTTGTCACCCATAAGTACTCATAGGAAGAGGACAATCGAAACTTATACTATATTCTTTAAATATATCAAATAGAGACTTTTTCACATTTTGAATAATATTTTCAATGGAAGGATATTCAAACTACTCAACGTCAATAAAGTATCATAAAAACTGTTAAGATAAAGTTCTAAACCACTTTCTCTATTATTAGGATCTAATAATGTAGCAACTAAAAATATATTTGGAATGTAATAAAATGCTTCGACCATTTTTGTTTCATAAAAAAAATACATTCTTGCAATTGTTCATTTTTCATGCACTCCCTAAAGATAGATACAATTTTAACACAATATTCAAGAACAAGGTGAGAGTGGGATAATAAACATCGAAAAATAAATTAGAAGCATCATCAAACATCTTTAAAAGTTTTTTCAAATAATTAAATGTAATTCATTGGTTTGTATATAACATAATTCCAGTTTGTTGTTGGCAAAAAAATGAACACAATAACTCTCTATACAAATACGTATCTTTCAATAATTTATATGTAGAGTTCCTACGAGTAAACACATCCGTTGAAAATACTTTTTCTTCAAACCCGTTTTCCTTATAAAATCTCATCCATTTTCGTTGCAAAGACTTATTTCTACGAATACATATATGACTGTCATTTTAATAGGAGAAGGCTCATTTTTAAAGCATTCAAACCATCTTGATCACACAAATCCAAAACATGACATATGCATAAAAAATAAGTCACCAATAGATGGTTTAGAAATATTAATAAACTCATTAATATTCATCGTATTAGGAGTAGCATTATCAAATGCAATAGAAAATATTTTTGCAATTCGACCACATTCTTGACAAATCGAATGAATTAATTGACAAATACTATGTGCATTATGAGGAGGTTTAAAATATCTAAATGCAAGCAAATATTGTTGTAAATTCCACGACTTATCAACCCAATGGCATGTAAGAGCTGTTGGGTTCGCTATAATCGTACGGGGCTTACGCAGCGGAATTTAAAAATTTTTTATTAATTAAAACAATTATATATATCAAATATATATAATAAACCCCGTAGATTTTGTAAGCGATTTTAACGATCGTCATTTTTCATTATTATGTATCTAATACAAATGTTGATTCTTATAAAATAAATAAATTAATACCTCGCTTTCGATATCTTCAAGCGACGATTGAGGGCGAATCAATTCCCGGCTATGTGGCTAACACCGAAACTTCTCGCCTCAGGAATCCAAGCGTATCCCCTCCAATTGAGTCCACCTTTTGATTGTGACACCGGAAGAATTCTTCGCTAGTAAAATCATTCCGTTTTCAAATTGATAGGAATAACAATTAATCCAACAATTAACAATTGATTGAAGATTAATTATTGTAGATGAAAAATTATTAATTAATTTTCATCTACAAATTGAAAACTTAAATAAAATATAAAAGAAATTTTCTTCACAAAATCTCGGGCGTCTGTAGCTTCTTGTTTCAAAGAGTTTTTCAAAAAAAAACAAAAAAACTTTCGCCCTATTTTTGAAAAGGACGGCTGCTCCCTTTTTTAAAAAATAAAAAGAAACATTTTGTTTCTTGTTCTTAAAGATGAACAGAAGGCTGCTACTTCTTCTTTTCTATCTTTTATATATATATATATATAAGATTAGTTAGGTTAAGATTAGGTCTAACCTTAATTAACTAATTAATATAAATAATATATATATATATATATATATATTTATTTATTTATTTTAAAGTCTTCAATCATTCTAGTGGGCTTCTACAATTAGGGCCTACTAGAAAATTACATGAATTTGGATTTAGAATCCAACTAATTAATTAATTCAATTAAATTAATTAATCCCATGAATTTAAATTAATCAATCCAATTGACTAATTTAATATATTCCTTTAATTGAGATTTCTAATCAAATTAGATTTAATTACATAATCAAATATATAATTAAATATTTAATTCAACAATTGAATTAAAATAAAATCTCATTTAATTAATCTAAATTAATTAATTATTCCAACCATTGGAGTTATCAATCTTGAAATGTCAACAACCAAAATTATGTGTGACCCTTTTAGGTTCACGACTAACACTAGCAGTAGGCTTATAACTTTTATAAGTTTATAAATAATAATTTATTATATTAATTAATCTAATTAATTAATTCTCTTGAAATTAACTCTTTAATTTCAAGAACCTACAAATCATGACAACATCTAGCAAGTAGCATGATTACCCAGTGTTAGGTGAAATAGCGAGTAAACCTATTTCAATTGCAAGTCCATACATGTACGATCCTTTCGACAACTAGTTTTCCGATTAAATCTTGGGCATGGATTTATAAGTCGAAACCCATTTGATTTAATAACTGTGATTTCATTTCAAGTTTAAGTAATTCATTTATGAATCAATATTAATCGTGCTCTGGCCAAGGTCTTTGAATCACAAACTATGAAAATTCACAGGATACTCTCTTGTCCATAGACAAGTGTCGATATCTATGTTGGCTACAGACAAACCTCCATGCACATGGATACAATACCCAAAATACCCCTTTTACGATTGTCAGGCAATCAAAAGATAAATCTAAGTATTGCACAATATGCACAAGGCTACCATCGTACCTCAAGTCAAGGACTAATCATGTACTATTGCAATATGGAAATTCTTATTCGACAGACAAATCTTCCAGTTAAGAATTRCCATCGGGTCATGTTCAATGAACTTTTTCTCCAACAAGCACCCACATATATGCACTCCCGTCACAACGCTAATGTTAATGGAATGCAACATCCTTGTCTTACAAGCATGCATCATATGCGCAAGTCTTACTGGGCTATTCAATGTCCTATCTCGAAAAGCCCATTGACTTGGAACAAGTTTAAGACCGAAACCTTAGAGACATGTTCCATGATTGCCATCGTATGCGCAACCATATCCCATAGTTTAAATTGGTTTAAGGACTTTATCATATGTGCAATTATAATAAAAGCGAAAACATAAGATAAAGAAAGTTGCCTTTATTAATATAATTCCAATAAAATCATTATACAAGTAGAATGAAATCCAATCTAATTGGGACGTCGGGCACTCTACTCTAACAATCTCCCACTTGCCCTAGTGCCAATTGCCCATGTATCTTAGGCCCATCTTCTCAAGATGCCCGTCGAATACCTTTTGTGCTAAAGGCTTAGTCATAGGGTCTGCTACATTTTCTGCCGAAGCGACTCGATCCACAACGACGTCGCCTCTACCAACGACCTCTCTCACCAGGTGGTATCGTCTTAAGATGTGTTTGGATCTTGGATGAGATCTCGGTTCTTTTGCTTGCCCTATAGCCCCGATGTTGTCACAATAAATTATTGTTGGATAAACAGCGGACGGAACTACATCTAACTCTTGGATAAAGTTCCGCATCCAAACAGCCTCTTTTGCTGCATCTGATGCAGCAATATATTCAGCCTCTGTAACAGAGTCTGCAGTCGTCTCTTGTTTGAAACTTTTCCAACTGACTGCTCCTCCATTCAAGATGAATATATATCCAGACATTGACTTTGAGTCATCTACATCGGATTGAAAACTAGAGTCAGTGTATCCCTTTAGTTTCAATTCTCCATTGCCGTATATCAAGAATATATTCTTAGTTCTTCTCAAGTACTTAAGGATCTTCTTAACGGCGTTCCAGTGTTCAAAACCTGGATTCGACTGATATCTGCTTGTGACGCTCACAGCATGTGCGACATCAGGTCTAGTACATAGCATTGCATACATAATGCTCCCGATAGCGGATGCATAAGGTACATAAGCCATCTTTCCTCTTTCTTCAGGTGTGTCTTTGGAGACATAGCCCTAGAAAGTGGATCACTGCTCATTGGGAGGTATCCACGCTTGGATTCCTCCATGCTAAACCGTTTTAGCACTTTGTCTATGTACATGGATTGGGATAGTCCGATCATCTTTCGTGATCTATCTCGATAGATCTTTATCCCAAGGATAAATGATGCTTCTCCCAAGTCCTTCATGGAGAACTGCTTAGACAACCAAGTTCTTGTTGATTGCAACATCCATACATCATTCCCAATGAGTAGAATGTCATCAACATAGAGTACAACAAAAGTAACTGCCCTCCCACTAACCTTCTTATAGACACATGGTTCATCTGGATTCTTATGAAAATCAAACATTTTGATTGTTTCATCAAATCGGATGTTCCAACTCCTCGAAGCRWGRTTYAGKRKATAAATYGATCTCTGGAGTTTGCAAACCTGTTGCTCACTCCCACTAGATATGAAGCCCTCTGGCTGCTTCATATATATCTCTTCCTTAATATTTACATTAAGGAAAGCAGTCTTCACATCCATTTGCCATATCTCGTAGTCATAATACGCAGCTATGGCTAACAGGATTCGAATGGACTTAAGCCTCACTACTAGTGAAAAAGTTTCCTCATAATCAATGTCTTGCTTCTGAGTATAACCTTTTGCAACCAAACGTGATTTAAAGGTACTTACCTCTCCATCTACTCCAAGCTTCCCCTTGTAGACCCACTTGCAGCCAATGGGAACAATTCCCTGTGGTGGGTCCACCTAGGTCCATACCTTGTTGGAGTACATGGAGTCCATTTCGGACTGCATTGCTTCTTGCCAATTTTTCGAGTCAATGTCAGACATTGCCTCTTCATAGCTTCTTGGATCACTATCCAAAAGGAGTCCCTCTTCTTTGTTCTCTAACAAAAGGTTCATCCTCTCACGAGCCCTTGAAACCCTTACGGATTTTCGAAGAGGTTGTGCTACAGATGGTCCAGCCTCAGCTGGTGCGCTATTTGCGGTAACCTGTGGGATACTTTGTGGTTCTTGAACTTCATCAAGTTCTACAAATCCGCCACCCCTTTCAAAAAGAAACTCTTCTTCCAGAAAAGTAGCATTCCTCGAAACAAACACCTTTTGTTTCGAAGGGTCATAGAAATAGTATCCTATAGACTCTCTTGGATACCCCACAAACTTACATAAGATGGATCTCATGTCCAAATTATCTCCCACTTGACGCTTAACATAAGCATCACACCCCCATGCTTTTAGGTATTTGTAGGAAGGTGACTTCCCATACCATATTTCATAGGGTGTATCGGGTACGACTTTACTTGGAACCCTATTTAATAGGTATGCCGCCGTCTCTAAGGCATAGCCCCAGAATGAAAGAGGTAAGGAAGTGCAACTCATCATTGATCGAACCATGTCCAACAAAGTTCGATTTCTACGTTTCGAAACTCCATTCAATTGTGGTGTTTTGGGAGGAGTCCACTGTGAGAGAATACCATTCTCTCTTAGATAATCAAGAAACTCAGTTGATAAGTATTCACCTCCTCGATCTGATCGAAGAGTCTTAATACTACGATCACTTTGTTTCTCTACTTCACATCTGAATTCCTTGAACTTTTCAAAGGCCTCAGATTTATGCCTCATAAGGTATACATAACCAAACCTAAAATAATCGTCGGTAAAGGTTATGAAGTAGTGATAGTTCCCTCTCGCACTAACACTTAGCGGACCACATACATCTGTATAGATCAAATCCAATAGACCTTTGGCTCGTTCCACTTGTCCAACAAATGGTGATTTAGTCATCTTTCCTTCAAGGCATGACTCACATGTTGGCAACTTTTGCTCTCCCTTAAGGTCGAGTTTTTGTCCCAACTTGTGTATACTCTTTTCGGAAATGTGACCTAATCTAGCATGCCAAAGTATGAAAGAACTTTGATTATCTAACTTCCTTTTATTTTGTTGAATTGTGAGAATGGGCTCACTAGGGGAAATGGTGTATAAAGAATTCGTCAAATAAACGGAATATATAAAAGAAGAGTCTTTGAAAATGGAACAACTTCCATTCTCAATAACAAGTCTAAAACCCTCTCTGTCCAAAACAGGTACAGAGATAATGTTTCTGATAATATCCGGAACATAAAGACAATTATTCAAACATAATTTAAACCCATTATCCAAAGATAAATAAACAGTCCCTATTGCTAATGCAGCAACTCTTGCTCCATTCCCCATTCTAAGGACCGTTTCCTTTCTGTCCAACTGCCTAATTCTTGACATTATCTGCAAATCATTGCAAATGTGTGAGCCACAACCGGTATCCAATACCCAAGAAGCATCATTAACAGATAGGTTGACTTCAACAAAATATATACCTGAACTTTTCAGGCTTGCAAGATATTCCTTGCAATTCCTCTTCCAGTGCCCTATTTTTCCGCATTGAAAGCACTTGTCATCAACTTGAGAATTAACCTTTTTCTTACCATTGTCCTTTGTCTTCTTGTTGGGTTTAGAGGAACTCTTTCCTGTCCACTTCCTTTTCTTTGGCTTTACAGCCTTCGATTTGGAAGAGGATCCAACAAGCATGACCGGCTTATCCTTTTTGATGGTGGATTCAGCCGTCTTCAACATGTTCAACAGTTCAGGGAGACTATTCTCCATGTTGTGCATGTTAAAGTTGACAACAAATGTGTCATATGAAGGAGGCAAAGACTGCAATAAAAGGTCCACATAGAGTTCATTATCCATAACGACTCCAAGGGACTCGAGCCTTTCAATAAGAGCTATCACCTTCAGCCCATGGTCTTGGACTGAAGAGCCCTCAGTCATACGACACCTGAAAAACTCCTTAGATATCTGATATCTTTCTTGCCTTTTTCTCTCACCATACAACTCTTGCAGGTGAAGAAGGATCTCAGAAGCATTATCTAAGGCTTCATTCTGCCTTTACAACTCATTTGACATCGATGCCAGCATGTAGCATCGAGCATGCAGATTGTCATCACTATGACGGACATATTCTGCATACTCATCTGATGTCTTATCCTCGGGCTCTGGAGGAYGCGATTTGTRAAGTACATATGCCCTTTTCTKCAAGCTCAGGATAAGCTTAAGYTTTCTTAGCCAATCGACAAAGTTCGGGCCAGTTAGTTTGTTTTGATCAAGTATGGATGCAATTGGATTTTTAGCCATTTTAGTAGAGTTATCTACAAAAATAAACGAAGTAGAAAATGTGTGAGTTATCGAAAATTATATTCATTTAACATAAAGTCTGTAATATTAAATGTCTCCCACTATTTTATTCAAACTTTATTAACCCCATGATAAAATTCGGAAAATCTAATTTTCTTAGTGGGCTTGAAGTCCAATATAAATGTTTCACACCCCAATAATATGAGTCCATGAAAAATTCATGTCGGTAGTCAACTCTTTGACAATTGTATCAAATACAACCTTCAAGAATATTTTGCCTCACTATTTCTCATACACCCCAATATTATGAGCCCATATGGTACTAAGTGTCAAACATAACCCATCAAACATTCGTGTAGATGGAGCATCAAGATGTCCCAAGACTCGTGGCCAACATAAAAGACGAGTCCACCCCACGAGCATCTCAATGCATGGTAGAGATCACAGCTTTCCAACACAAGATCACTCCATGACTCATGGCCAGTGACCAAGTGCGGTAGCATCGTCATGTCTTCTACCTTTGATGGAAGGCATGGAACGATATGTCCAACATAACTTGTCCATTTAATTTGATATAGAATTAATCAAAATTAAATTATTTTAAGTTTCAAAAACTTGGGGTTTACTTTGTAAGACCTCATCAATCTTAATTATTAGGTGGGTTTTTCTTTAATGCATTATTCATCATATGAAGCGCAAGCATAAAAAATTAAATAAATCTAACATGCATCCTATGCAAAAAGCGGTGGGATGATCATGACCAGCCTATGCGACCCATTTGAGCCAAAAATGGGTCGAGGTTAATCTAAGGGGTTAAAATGAATAGAACTACTTCTATTACATTTCATAAATAAAACCCATACAAGCATGGGCTTTGAATCATCTATTCTATTACAATTGTAAAATTACCCACACAGGCGTGGGCCTTTGGCATCGAACGTCCTCCAATCAAAATTAGAAAACTTTATCACCTAATCTACTCTCGATACAAAATTTAAAACTTTTACAAATAATAGAATAGGAGGCTCGCAGGCCCCAAAAAAAACCCAAAAATAAAAACATACAATCACATTGGATATAGGCATCATCCCTAAATAAATCATGCTAACATTCATCACATGAATTTAAAACATATAAATTTACTAATTTTGTGTGTTGATTTAATTTTGGGATAAATAAATTAATATATATATTTTATCAATATAAATATATATATATATATATATATATATATATATATATATATTAAAATAATAAACTTCAAAATAAACCTTTTAATTTTGAATAGAATAATTAAAGGATTTTATTATTAATTTATTAATAACCTGACCAAAAGAATTGGTCAACAATTCAGTAATCTTTCTTTTGAAAATAAAAGGCGTCTGCAATACCTTTTCCCAAAAAGCATGCAGTTTGAATCAAAGGCATTGACTTGCAGCCTTTTACATTCCTTTTAAGTTAGTAGAAAAAACTTTTGTTCTTTCTCCTTTTAAGGACGGCTGATTTCATAATAAAATAAATTTCGAAAATACTTATGTTTTTCTTTTTCAAGGGAAACTGCAGCCATCACTTTGATAAACAGCAGAAGCCCATTTTATTTATATATATATATATATATATATTCACACACGTATAAAATTAATCTATCATGTATTTAACAGATTAAATCAGTATTCAATTTTCTTTTTAATTAAATACAATTTCTTTCATATTATAAATATGAAATTAATTCATCCCAATATTAAATCACATAAAACCAATTTTATCACACACAAGGTAAATTGTTTTTAACAATTAAAATATGTTTATCTTATAAACATAAATAGAATCAAAATCTAATAATGAAAATGAAAATCGTGGCTCTGATACCACTGTTGGGTTCGCTATAATCGTACGTGGCTTACGCAGCGGAATTTAAAATTTTTCGATTAATTAAAACAATTATATATATCAAATATATATAATAAACCCCGTAGATTTCGTAAGCAATTTTAACGATCCTCATTTTTCATTATTATGTATCTAATACAAATTTTGATTCTTATAAAATAAATAAATTAATACTTCGCTTTCGATATTTTCAAGCGACGATTGAGGGCGAATCAATTCCCGGCTATGTGGCTTACACCGAAACTTCTCGCCTCAGGAATCCAAGCGTATCCCCTCTATTTGAGTCCACCTTTTGATTGCGACACTGAAAGAATTCTTCACTAGTAGAATCGTTTCATTTTCAAATTGATAGGAATTTTTCATATAAATCATCATTGGCAAAGTTATCATCATAGACATAGTTAAAAGGGATAGACCTAGAAAAAATAAAATTTGTCAATTCATTTCTATGAGTTACGTCGAAATATTTAAATAAAGAAGAGGAGTTCTTACTTACTTGTTCTCCTTATAGTTGCGTTTGAGTCTTATCGATATCGAGTTTTTCGGGATATTTATTGTTGAGATGGTTGTGCATATTCTCATATCCTCCTCCTAGGAATGGGTAAGATGCTTTACAATAGTTGCAATTGACATGTTACCTCTTTCTTCTTTTTTTGCCATCTTCAGGAGGCTGCTCGTTTGTAGTTAGCGGAATCTTAACTTTTTCAAAATTTTAAATATCGAATGTTAACCTCTTGTTGCTCGAGAACGAGTTTCTCGAGTACGGGGGCTTGGAGGCAAACCACCGAGCTCCACCTCCTCTTAATCGTGTATTTCTTCATCGACAAAGGCGGCGGCGGCTCGATAAGTTCGATCAATGTCGACTCCAATCTTTGCCAATATCGATGGGATTGTGATTGTAGTACGACCCAAGGAGTATTGCCTTGTAAGAATGGGTGGACATTGACGTCGCCATTGAGTGCAATGCTCTTCTTCTTATCGGCTCGACGAGAATGAGAAGAATTTTCACAACTCCCTACCTGCCCTATTTTTATATAGATTAATACAAAAATAAGAAAGAGTAGTAAAGTAGGATTATAAAGTTAGAATTAATTAGAAAGTAAGAAATACGTCTGAAATTATAACACTAAACATAAAATTTTATGTACCAACTAGCCGATTTCAGTTCAAACCGGCAGTTCGAGGCAATGGTCGCTTAATCTGGACCATTGTTGATCCAGGTCACTTATCATGACCACTGATTTCAAACGAAAATTTCACCGTCCCAATGGCTATAATTCAACAGTTGAACTGCCGGTTCATTCAACGGTAACTTTTATTTTTATTTTAAACCGCCAGTTTACATTTGGAAAAAACCATAAATTGGAATCGATCCGCCTTAATTACGATTCTGGTTCGAATCGTGGTCAACAGTTAAGCGAACCGTCGACCACCAATTTGAACCGGCGGTTTGGGGGATTTGCGCAACCGGTGGGCACCTCTATCTCCTAATAATAATAATAATAATAATAATAATAATAATATGGGAAAGTAAAAGGAAAGAACTTCCAAGCAAGAACTCAAAATAGATATTAAAGAATTTAGCTGAGAAATACTTAGGCACAAAATTCTATTCTTAACCAAACAAGACAACAAAGTTCTAAAAAGCGAAGCCTGGTAAAAAATGATGATCCTCAATCTTCAGCAAATTCCCCCTCCTTTGCCTTTGGCACCCAATAATAGTCGTGTTATCGCCTTCACCACCCCTCGAAACTACGCCGTTAGGCTCTCACAACTCATCCATCTCAAGGGCTGGGATCCTCTGTGGTGCCCTACCATCACTGTCGATTCCACCTCACAAACAATCTCATCCATCCAACACTACCTCCTCCCACCCAATCCCCCTCTCCGCCATTTCTCCGCTGTCGCATTCACTTCCAGAGCTGGGATAGCTGCCTTCGCCGATGCCTTGGCTGGCATCGCTACACATCCGTTACCCTCCGCCGGAGAGATTTTCACAGTCTCAGCTCTGGGGAAGGACTCGGAGCTTCTGGATGGATCCTTCATTGGTGGATTATGTAAGAATTCGGGAAGAATTAGGGTTTTGGTCCCTCCGGTTGCCACGCCGACTGGGATGGCGGAGGCGTTGGGGTTGGGTCAGGGGGAAAAGGTTTTGTGCCCGGTACCGCTCGTGATTGGCTTGGAGGAGCCGCCGGTGGTGCCTAGATTCCTGGCGGATTTGGGACGGAGGGGGTGGGTCCCTATCAGGGTAAACGCGTACGAGACGCAGTGGCGCAGCGGTGGTGCGGCGGAGCTGTTGGAGGCGGCGGGCGGTGTGGATGCGATAGTATTCACGAGTACTGGAGAGGTGGAGGGGCTTTTGAAGGGTTTGGCGGAAGTGGGATTGGATTGGGGGATGGTGGTGGGGATGTGTCCACGGATGGTTGCGGCGGCACACGGTCCAGTGACGGCGGCGGGGGCGGAGAGATTGGGTGTGGGGATTGATGTGGTGAGTGCCAGGTGTGAGAGTTTTGATGGCGTTGTGGATGCGCTTGATCATATATGGAAATCTTGTGTATATTGAGTTTTTTAACTATCACAACACAATTATTTAATTAAGGGGAAATTTTCTCCATTTATTAGTGTATTTCTGATAAATATGGTATTATATTGGAAAATTATTACTGAGATCAATTTTACCTCGTTTGTGTACTCTAGAACCAATGTTGGATCGGTTCCGATTGTGAAAATAGTTTGGTTTTAAATGAGCTCTAATCCAAGATCCGAAAGATTTCGGTCACAGGTATTCTTTGAATATTTTAAATTTTTATTTGTTACAATATTTAGAATATTTTATTTTTAATGTAGATGTTTAATGATGTTAATGTCAAATAATGTTTGAAAAGTATGTGGTAATATATTATTTTATTGTATTTTATGTCAAATTATGTATTAAAAATGAATTACATTATATTAATATTGTATTTGTAATATTTAATTGTACTTGTGATTCTAGAAATTTATATTTAAAATTGTGGGGTATTCAAAATGTATGAATAGTTTAAATTCTTGTTTTTCTTATAAGATTTGAATCATTTAATTTTTACTGTAATGTCAAATAATGTGTGAAAAGTGGATGACAATATATTATTATATTGTATTTTATGTCAAACGTGTTTGAAAAGTGAATTATATTATATTACTATTATATTTAGTAGCATTAATTAATATGATAATATATAATAGAGATTGAGTGTAAGAAATTATTGGTTGAGCATTTGATATTTTTTTTTTTTTTTTACAATAGAATACAGGTATTTGAAATACCAATTTAGTGCTCTTAACCCTAAATCAAACAAGCCCTTAAAATTTATCGCACCTCGATCTTAGGCCAGTCTTTTCCACTATGAGGGATAGCCCGAGTGAGAAAAGAGCTACATAAGGATTTGATAACACACTCCACAAGAAGCTATTAGGAATATGTTAGAAAGTTTTGAAGACCTAAATGCGTGTTTTAATAATAATATTTTTTACTAATTTTAGGCCCGCGTGTTACGCGAATTTTGAGAAATGAATTACAAACTAAATAAATATTTATTTGTTTATAAAATATATCATTCCCGTAGCACAAAATAATTTCTAATAATTTTGACTCTTTATTCTCGATATTTGAAATAAAATTGACCCGTAAGTTATACGAAAATTGTAAATGACATTTTTTAAAGTTTGTAATAGTTACAAAAATAGAAATATATAAATACATGGGTAATTTAAAAAGAATAAGAATGTCGTATTTTCAAATTGTGTCGTACATACTGGTGCCTATTACCAATATAAATATTCCAAAATTTAATATACTAATTATTTGTGATATTAAATTATAATATTAATATTCTACTAGTGTTGGGAAATAATTTTATTATCATTTTAACATATCGTACCGATTGTCCGCTATTGTAAATGAGGTGTGTTTTATCATGCATAACTTTACGTATCCCCTTTTAAATGAACTATTTGCATGTTTAGATTACTTTTTTAGTAATTATTAAGTAAATATTAAGATTACAATGTAATTTATTTATATCATTTTTCAGATTTATGAAATAATTATTTAAAATTAATTGCACTTTATTACATTCTTATAGAATAATAATAATAATAATAATAATAATAATAATAATAATAATAATAATAATAATTATTATTATTATTATTATTTAACTCTAATAGGGTTAAGAAGGAAAGAAAGAAATGGAAAGAACTTGGGTTGCCTCCCAAGAAGCGCTTGTTTTACGTCACTAGCTTGACGTACTCCCTTTTTGGTCAAGGTGGAAATATCACGGGAGGGTCCACCAATACAATCTCCTCCTTGTCGGGAGGATCCATTCCTTGGAACGTCCTTGGCGCATTGCATATCTCATATAAGATCCGCCAAAAAGAAAACGTTCTAAGCGGGCAAACGACACTCGTCTCGGCTAGGACCTCGGGTGGAATGGTGACTTTAAAGTGACCCGAAGACTCATCAAAGGAGCGGTAGGAGTAATGGCCGGCTAGATTCTTCAACCTTTGATCGACAAACGAGGGAGGAAAATGATCTCTCTTGGTAGCAGCACTAAGCTTCTTAGAACCGATCAACATCCTCCATCTCGTCGTAGCCCTCATAGACAACAATTCTCCTTCTCCATCCTCAAGAACTAACAAGCCACTCGTCTTGGGCACCATGTGAATGGGATTCACCCACTCACTCCCGGCGAGTACGAACATCAAACCCTCCAACAACAACCTCCACATCCCGACTCTCATCATATCATCAAAACTCGAATTGAAAGAACTAACTCCCTTATTAACTCCCTGTATCCAATCCATAGCACCCTTAAGAATTGTAAATCTTTCAACCATCCTCTCCTCTTCACATCGGTTCGAGTTTTCCAAGATGATAATATGCTTGTTCACCTCTTCCTCCTCAAGATAATCATCAAGCTTTCCAATCCCATCATCAACAATCTCCACCCTAAGCGAGGTTTCAAACTTCTCAATAGAATCGACTCCCAACCTATCATCAATAACCCCCACCTCCCCCTCTAAAAAGTCGTCGTTTCCCTCAACGACCCATAAAACATCCTTATCACACAAGTCTTGGGTACGTTGGAGCACAACGAATTTATCATGTAGAACAAGGGGCTCAACAACCTCGCAACAATCCTCAATATCAACGTCCGGGCCAACCTCCCCCTCATGGTAAATATCCTCCATATAAGCTTGTTCGATCGACTCTTGGGCCATGTCCATGCGTAAGCAAAACATCAAAGGAGAAGCTTGATGGATAGGGTATAGGGGCATCGGGAATATTCTTTGCAAAATTAGGGAGGGTAGAATCGGGAAAAGGAAGAATACTTGTAATAGAAACCACCTCCACCTCGGACGGTGGAGAAACCGTATTATCAACCACCCCACCACTTCCAATGACCGTGACCGCAAGAGGATGCAAAGGTTGGCATGGCAATTCGTCTTCCTCGTTTGCTTGCTTCAACATACTCACATCACTTTCCATTTGCACAAGTGTAGCTTCGAAAGTAGTAATATTAGTATCAAACGAAGCCAACGTGATGGAAAGTGTTTGCAATTGTTGCAAAATGGCCAAGAGAGTCGGATCGGGGGGCGGAATAGGAGCATGCACCTAAATATCGAAGGGGGTAGGGGCGTTTTGGTCATTGGAGCTCAAACCCCCAAAGTACGCATACGGATCGGGATCAAGAGTGCCATTGGTGGCACCAAATGGGGCATAATCAAAATTGGAAGGGAGAGAACCGTCATATAGTCCAGGATTCGGGCCCGGCATAGTCGGATAATCTGGAGGAGAGCCATAGCCATACGAGCCAGAAGTTGGGGCTTGCAAGTTCGGATAGGAATATAGAGCATGCATGTTCGAATAGGAATTTGGAGCTCCATAACCACCCAAGGAACCATTCATGCCCGAGAAACTATCAACCCCGACAGGGTTTGCACCATGCCCTCCCATGCCGGGTTGACCATAACCAAATCCACCATTGGCAACGTGGTTTGCACCATGCCCTCCCACGTTGCCAAGGCCATTATACAATATCTCATTCCCGACATGGTTTGCACCATGCCCTCCCATGTCGGGAATGTATCCACCAAAGCTAGAATTACCTAACATACTTAACAAAACGTCAAATAACAAAGCAAGCTAAAAACACCAAGAAATAACAATTAAATCGAAAGCCTTAACCAAGCCGAGTTGCAACGACGCCATTTTGAAGTTATATTTTTTGTGTGTTGAAATAAATTCAACGAGTTCATGGCTCTGTATTATCGGCAATCGAGTCAATTGTAAATTTCAAGGTGTTTCAAGCTTGAAAAATAAAAGAAAAATGAAAATAAAGCAATTAAACTAACTAAACTAAGCTAAGAAATGAAATGCAAGTGGGTAGTATGCCTCGTCGTATGCCTCAATAAGTAAATGCAAGCAAGTAATGAAAATAAGCAAGAAAATACAAAGTTTCACCAAGTACAAGCATGCATGCACAAGGTACAACTATGCATAAAAACTCAAATAAAGCAAATTAGCAAAAATTGAAGCATGGATAGAAAGAGCATTGAAACTTGACATAAAAGTTTAAAACTTTAAGAAAAATAACAAGCAATAAAGAGTAGATCTAAGATTAAACCTAAAAATATGCATAAAAATAAAATTGCAAATAAAGCATAGCAAAATCTCAAAATCAAGACGATCCAAGAGCCGATCTATGATCTAGATGTTTCACTCATATAGATCTCATAGCCAATTCATAAGTTTCATTATGAATTCAAGGTGCTAAGACAAAAAGCATAAAATGAAGAACAAACATGGAAATGAATAACAAAGCATGAAACTAAAGCATAAAACATTAAATTGAAAGGAAACTTACTTGAATTAAAGGAAAGAGTAGCAAGCTTGAATTAAATTGCATCAAAGTAACAATCCAAAGGAGTATTTGGATTCTTCTTAGGCTTACAAACCCAAGGCCAAGCATGAAAGTAAATCTAAATTTAGAAAAGAAATTACATCAAAACTTGAAATTGAATCTAAAACCTAAGAGAGAAATTAGATCTTAAAAACTAGAGAGAGGATTTTTTTTAATCCCAAACCCATGCTTGGGTTGGGAGAAAATGAGAGGTGTCTTTTTACAAAATGAAAGAAGTCACTTATTTATATTACATTTAATTGGGTTTAAATGGGCCAAAATAGCCCTTAAGGTTTCAAAATCTCGATTTTGACCAAGTTTGACCCGGAGGCACCTTCCTAAACCCTTGGCTCGACCCTGGGCTCGACTTGGCTCAAGATGGCTCGGTAATTGCCGAGCCTAGGCGCGCATGGCTCGACAGGTGGCTGGCCTGGGCGCTGGCTTGTGCAGCTGGGTGTGGCATGGGCGCTGGGGCTGGCGTGAGTCCTGGCAAGCGCCTGGGCGAGAAGTGTGGCAAGCGCCGGGCGCTGTGTGGACAGGTGCTGCGCGCGGCTTGCGACAGGCGCTGTCAGCAGTTGTGCGCGGGATGTGGGCGGGCGCGCTCGGCAGTTGCGCGCGGTTCCTGCTAGGCGCTGATCGGACAATGGGTAACCCAGTGTGGGCAGCGCTACCCAGTGTGGGCAGTTTGGCGTGAATTTTGGCTAGTATTTTGGCAAACGCCGGACGCAGGCAACTACCTTGGCGAGTTGTGGCGCGAGTTTGCTACTATACCAGAATGTTTGGGCATTTTTGAGCCTCTTTTGGCTTGGAGTTTGGTTTTCCTTGGCTAGTACTTTTAGCCCTCAATACCTTTACCTATAAAAATAGGAATTTTAAAACATAAAAATTCAAAATTGCACCAAACCTCCAATTATTTTAAGCCATTTAACCCAATTAAACGTAAAATTAACAAGAAACACAAAAAACAATAAAACAAGAAAAACAACCTAAAAGCCTAACGAAAAATGACTTATCAATATAGAGATCTATCTAAAAACACAAAGAAAAATACAACAATTACATGCAAAACAGCCGTCCTGCGCATGACCATGGCGGAGTTCATGTGAGTAGAGGACCTTAGACTTGAAGATTGCTGGAACTGTTTAGACGGGGACTATCTGAGAGTGTTAGGAAGATATCCACCAAGTTTCATGGCTAGAAGATTCAGTTTGAGTGGCAAACACAACGTACGTTCGAGGTGTGGAAGTGTAGTGGTTCGAGGTGTGGAAGTGTAGTTGCATTGTCATGATTTTTGAATCTTGCATGGGCAATTCCTCATACACTGGTGATCGAGTAGGGATGAAACTTTGTGAAGATCTTAAGGATGGTGTAATCTATGCTACGGTTCATGCAAATATGTATTTGGAGATTGTATGTGGGAGGTACACACATGGATTCTTATAAAAATGATTGTTTTATTATAGTTTAAATTTAGGAACAATTTGATTAAATATCAGTTGTACTTTTGTAAAATAGCACGTGGGTTATGTTAATTTCTCATAAATTTTAAAGGTACACACTAATACTATTTAAAAAATAATAAAGTTAGTTTTCAATAATTACAAAGTACACATAATGGTTAATCTAGCTATATCCAATTTCTGAAATAGTTCTAAACACGCCTTAAGGTATACCTTAATATTCATACATTTGAGCAGCACAAACAAACATTAGTTTCAATACTAACCCAGACATCTTTCAATATTTTCAAACGACCAACTGAGGTTTACACTAACTATTTATAAAAAATAAAATAACAAACAAACAAACAGTATCAACCTCATTTTGAAATCAGGAATAAATGGTAGACTTCTAAATAAGAGCAAACTACCTTTGAGGTTTAACCTAAGTAAAAAAACACCACAATCAAGTTTCAATATATTTCAAAAATACTCTTAAATTAACTTAATTACTATCCAAATCTTGAAAATGTAGAAACAGTAATAAAAAAAAAGTCATCTTTCAATAATTACAAGCTACCCCTAAAATTTAAAATAGCCATCTTACAATAGTTATATTTAGGAATAATTTCTTGTTTGTTCGTGTTTGCAAGTTTTGGAATAGTTAGATTAAACCTCAGTGGGTAGTTTGATAATATTATAAGCGGTTGGGTGATTTTTGTAATAAGCTATTGTTTGTTTGCACTTTTAAATTTTATCAATATTAGATTAGCCTTAAAGTTAGTTTGTAATTATTTTAAAATGGCTATTTTTTTTTTTTGCTCTCAAAATTTAGGAATAATTAGGTTAAAATTCAAAAATAGTTTGTAATTTTGAAAGATGGTTGGTTGTTTAACTTAGTTTTTTCTACATTCGAAAAGTATAAACTAACACTAATTACAAAAACAATCCAACAATCTAGGAGAAATTAAGTTAAATAACCAACCAACCAACCATCTTTCAATAATTACAAACTATTTTGGTAGTTAGTGTTAGTTTGTACTTTTTCAGACTTGGGAAAAACTAAGTTAAACAACCCACCATCTTTCAATAATTACAAACTACCCACGAATGTAACCTGTTTATGGAAAAGTCTACGGTGCCTTTAAGGCACCATACCCCCACCCCCTCCTGCATTTACAGCCGTAGATCTTTTAATATAAAAACCTAAAACTGATCTAATGGTTACTATTGAGCTTCATGAAATGATGAATGGTTCCATGAAGGCACCGCAGAAGTTCCCCCTATTTATACCTAATTTGAAAAGTACGTACAAATAATAATCACACAAACAACCCGACCATATTTAAAATAATTACAAACAACCATTAAGGTATAATCTAATATTCCTACATTTGAAAAGTACAAAAAAAATACTAATTACAAAAACATCCTAAACATTTTTTAATATTTACAAAACTACCCACGGAGGTTTAACCTAATTATTCGTAAAAATTGAAGAACAAATAAACAAGTAGTAGCCTCATTTAGAAATATGAGTAAATTGTACACATCTAGATGATAACAAAAACTAACCCTACAGTTGATCCTCATTGCAAAAGCACCCGATCATCTTTTAATATTTACAAACCCCCATGAACTTTAATATAATTAATATCCAAATTTTGAAAAATACAAAAAACACTAGTACAAAGAAATAATAAAAAGAAATCCATCTTTCAGTTATTACAAACTATGCTTAATATTTAACCTAAACATATATAAATTTGAAAAGTACAAGCAAATACTAATTAGAACACCTCAAATATCTTTCACTAATTAAAAACTATATATTAAATATTATAAATTAATAAAAAAAAACAATGGATTCGTTGACACTTTATAATATATAAAAGAAACAATTCTTTTTCTCCAAGCTAACAATATTATTGTCTCCAAAATAAAAATGCAAAATATATACATAATATAGCTTTAGAACCCAAGACAACATAACTATACTAAAGTAATGATAAATACTTGGGTGAGACCGGTCTCATACTATAAGACCAGTTTTAACCCAACCCAATACAGTTCGCCCCACCCGCCTACCAGACGGCACAGGATGAGCGGCGTAAGGAGGTGACGAAAGAAGTTGTATAAGGGGATGACGAAACTTGGTGCCGATTGGGGATTTGGCGTGAGGGTTTTGCAATTGGCCGTGGGTTCGGACTGGGTGGTCTTGGGTGGTGGTTGCGGTGGTCATGGGTTTCCGACGTGGGGGTTGTCTAATTGGGATTGAGGATTCAATTACCTCATTGAGGTTTGGATAGTTGGAATTATGAAATTAATGTGATTTGTATTTTTTTTAGGTCGCAAATTAGGAGAGGTAGTGTATATTTATACAAGCTGTTCCCCATGAAAAGAATTTGTTGTATCTCTTCAAAGATTTATACTAGCTGGTTTCCTTGTCAAGTTCTCTTCATATTTTACGTGTATTTAGTAGTGTATCTATAGGCTTGAGTTTCAGAAACAGTTATGTCCCGTGCAATTTTCCTATTTCTCGAAATTATACTCAGACGGACATTTTTAGGCTCCATTGGTTTTGTGGGATACATCATACAAATTCACTGGATTCACAAAACATGGCTATAAGTTACTAAATTCTGTTTATGTTGTTTATTCTGTACTAATTCTATTCTCTCTAGACTGCCTTTTTTAATTTTCTTTCTTTTTAATTTTTTACTGATATACTCGTTGGTTGCTTGAAATATAGCTAAAGAAATTGCATCGCAAGAATGTTTTGAAGATCTGGAGTTAATTATGGAGAAGAAATACGCACAACTGGAAGAACTTGAAGAGTCTTTAGTAGGACAGCGAATGGATGTCTTGCAAATGGTATTTACTGCTGTATAACCAAATCAAAGGAGCATACCTTAACCAAGTACCAAACGGATACCATTCAGTGAAACTAAAATCTGCAGGGATCTTGAAAATACTTGCCCCAACTATTGGTATAAGGAGTTTGCCCTATTTTAAAATTTGCGAAAATACTTCAAACGGATTCATATATTATATCTTTGGTCGAATTTGCCCCATTTTAAAATTTGAGTTTTGTTATATAAGGTGTTTGAGTGAGTTTTCTCGACATACATGCTAATGTAATCCCAAGAAATGACCCATTTAAATCTGTCTTTTTCAATTGCTTGGATCTCACTTTTTACTTTTGCAGCTGTCGACGGTGTTTTCTGAAACGAGTACAGATAGTACATGATGAGCTTTTACGGCGAGAACGAATACGTGATAAGGTTTCTTCCTCGAGGGTTTTGACAACAAAGGGCTAGGTCGCAGTTTTGTTATAGTTAACGACATATGGTTTCATCTTCATGCGAGTTTGTTGTGTTGTGGTGGTTCGAGTCCTATAGCAGTCGCAGTTTAGTTGTTATTTGTTGCTTATTACCCCGTTCTTGCGTCTATATGGTGTTTGTCAGTATTTTATATAATTCTATAGTGTCAAGGCGGTCGCATCAGATCCCCAGATCAGAAACGTCCGCCTCAAAGTGTTGAGGCGTACGCCTTGAGGCGCTTGAGGCGTACGCCTCAGTTTTTATGCAGTTTTGAGGCAGTTTGTATTTATTATTATTTATAAATGTATAAAAAAATTAATATAAATAGAATAATATAAAAGGAGGTAAATATAATCAAACCTGTCGGCCAAACCCTACGCTTTTTTCCCCTCCCCACTCTCTTATATAACTTCTGATATTAAGAAATTAAAAAATTAAAATTAAAAATAGCTTCTGAAGTAACTTCTGATATAACTTTTAAAAAATAACTTATAATCTATTTTTTTTAAAATAAAATTTCAAAATTATAAAATATAACTTCTGATATATATATATATATATATATATATATATATATATATATATATATATATTACCCTTTCTCAGTAATCTATTTTTTAACTGAAAATAGGTATTACGCACATATTTCTAGATATTTTTAATTTTAAATTTTTTAATGTACAGAGAAGGTGGTGTTTAGTGTATAAATATAAGCTAAATTTAATTGGTCAGTTTATGATGGCCGACAAAAAGGGGTTAGGAAGAAAAATAATGGTTGTACATTTTAATTTAATATAAGCTAAATTGAATTGTCTTCACATTATTGTTTTTTTTTTTTATCACGAATGAGTGCTTAGATATGCCAACGACTCTAATGATGATCCTTTGAGTGAGGAGGAAGAGGAAAATGAAGGACATAACGTGTTGTTTAGACCATTGGACACAAATAATTTTCTATTGCAAGATTAAAATGACTATGAGAACTTATTTTTCTACTTAATTTGGACTTGTATTGTTCTTAATTGCTTTGTGTTGTGTTTTAGGTGAGATGAATTTGTGGTACTTATTAGGATCGATATGATTTTATTCTTATTTTTGTTGAACTATTAGAATAATTAATATGTATTGTTGAACTTTGCGTAATTTTATTATTTTGGGTTTTAATATTAATTTTTCAAAATTTTTTTTGAGGCGCACGCCTCGTTCCGCCTCGCCTCATCCGAGCAAAACGCCTCGTTTTCGCCTTTCATTTTTTAAAACATTGACCATGTACTCATATATTTTCTTGCAATTAGCACCAGCTTTACAGACTGCCACTGACACTGCCCAGTTCACATTTCTAGCAAGCTACAAAGTCCAAAAATATGAATGCAAAACAGAAAATAATTAAAATATATAAATGAAGGTAAACATAATAATTAAAATAACCTTCATTTGGGTTCGCTTGTTCTGGAACCAAAATTTAATCTGCAAAGGTTCTAACCCTAACCGACTCCCGAGCTCTTTTTACTGTTTGTCGTCGGAATGAGGGCTTTCCTTAAAAAACCTATTAATCACGAAATTTAATTAGAAAAAAAGAGAGAAGTTTTGATAAAAGATACATAAATAAAAAATGCTAGTATAATTAAATTGCTTTTGTCACATGAGTTGGGTAAACGAGCCCGTACGATTCCATTTCCTGGATTTGATGTTGCGTATGGCGGTTGTATCATTTCCAGCAAAACTGTATAATCAATGCAAAGATATATCATAAATAAAAAAAGACCAAGAAAGGATGCACAACAAAATCCATCATTTCATTTTCCCCAAAACAAAAATAAATCAACAACCTATCTGTCCATTGTTTATTCAAAATCAACAACTTTTATATTCTACCATAACAAACTCTTGCATAAAAAATTTACAAGTTGTAGTCCAGTGACTAATCACTCTTCATAATAGATCATCTACCAAGTAGGAAAAGGGGTTTACCAACTAAAAGTTGGTAACCAAGCAAAAAACAAACATTCCAACTTATAGGCTCATAAGGCCCAAAAACTATCATCAAACACAAAAGAAATAGAATCAAAAACCAAATAAAAAGCAACTTGAGTTCTGAAACTGTAGTAAAATGCTACTAACAATTCGTAAGAATCAAGGTAACCGGACTTAACATCACGGAATAAGCCCATTAAACGATATCGAATATCAACTTAATCAAGAACACCCTTGTTACAAAATAAATGCAAATATGTTAATTACAAAATATAATATTACAATTGTTTGATTACCATCTTTCATGGATTTTTTTCCCTAACTCATATAGTTTTGCATTTCGAAAAATCTAACAACCTTGAAAATGGATATTTCTATAGAGCAAGGGGTACCTCTTTCTTTTTTTCATAGAGTAGAAGCAACGATTGAACAGTCACCTCGATCATATGCTCCTGGTCACCATCCAACTTCACCAACACACACATGAAAGATTCAATCCATGGCCTCTACCACCTCCTCCACTGAAACCCTAAAATTGAAAATTTCCCCATAATCCACAGCCATGAGCGTCCCACTCTATTAATAAATGAGATTTTCGTATAATTTGGCTTATTTGAGGATGAAATCCATCTCTCCAAGGACGAAGAACAGTCGTTTGGATCTCAGGCCACGAGCATCGCCAACTCGTGGGCGCAGAGTGGATTGAGTGTCTCCGATTTGTGTCTCTTCATGTATGTATATTCACTAATTTCCCTGTTTTCTGGTGGCCATTAGCTTTAAAGACAGAGGGAGAGTCGTTGCGGCAAGAGGGAGGTCAAACGGTGGTCGGCGTGTGTGTAGGATAGTGAGAGAGATAGAGAGGGTGGGGGGATGCACGAGTGTTGAGGAGTGCTATTTTTTCTTCTTCTTCTGTAATTAGTGTGATTGTGGGGGCGGGGCAGG
>BMAC01000240.1:1019279-1029465 GCA_014905375.1 Phtheirospermum japonicum
GATCGATTTATGTATATGATTGAATTGAGATGTCAAGTGGAGTTTTATAAGCTATCGAAAATGAGTTGGGGATGATTGTTGAACTTTTCACAGAGGCAAATGGTACTCTTCCTCAATATGTGTATTTTGTTTTAACTTTCGATATTTTTGTTGATTTTTTTAAGTCTTCTTTTTTATGTTTTGATGAGATTTTCTAAATTCTTGAAAATGCATGTTTGTTTTGTGTYATTTTGGGTTTATTGATAGACCTTAAATAATTGTTAAGATGAAATTGACCTTTATTTTTAGAATTCATAATGGTCCGTAATCCAATTTTTAAAATTCTTCATTTTGCATTTGTTCCCATTATAATCTCCACAAGATGCTTATTTAAATTCTTATCGTATACTGATTTCTTGTTTCACATGTTAGTTACCTATTTTGAAGGTGGAACATATATTTATTTGATTTGTTGATATTATTTACAAAATGAAAATGCATGATACATTTGGAATTTTTGGGGTTATTTCAATGGGTCTCAAATTGTATTATGATATGATATTAGACATTTCGAGATACTATATGTTTTCAATTTTGCTATTTTTCAACTTATTTGAAATATGTGATATTTTCTTTATTATTTGCAAAATATGATTTTATTTTGAATAAAATTTGTTGTATGTTGTTTTTTTTATCAAATATAAACATACACTCACCGTTATTTTTTATTAAAATCTTTCAAATAATATAAATTTAGAAAAAAAATCTATAATTTTCCTCTATTTATTTTTATTTTTCGCAATAAAATAATTATCTTTTTGCAACTTTATTTGGTGTAGTATTAAAAATATATTTGATTATATTAACATTATACAACAGATAAATATCTCATTTRGGTTGTGCTACCAATTTTTAGAAATGGCCTACTTTATGTTTCAATGTCAGGAATAAAAGTAACAAATGATTGAAAACACTCTATTGTGATAATGACGGTAGATATATAAATATAGTTAATAATATTTTTTTAAAAAATTACGCATATAAATTAAATAATATATTTTTAATTATTATTATTATTATTTATTTTTAAAACATATGTGTTTTTAATACATTCAATATTTTAATATGTGTGTATATATATTCTATACCCGTGTGTTGACATGGGTATTACGCTAGTATATTACTAATTGAGTGTAGATTTACAATCTCCTACTTACACGTGTAAGTTTTCCTACGCTTTGTTTTACCATGTCTCTGTGCTATTTACTTTGTCTATGAATAAACTACTTTGCTTTCCACTCTTTCATTATCTCTTTATC
The DNA here is from genome assembly GCA_014905375.1 of Phtheirospermum japonicum. Taxonomy (NCBI): domain Eukaryota; kingdom Viridiplantae; phylum Streptophyta; class Magnoliopsida; order Lamiales; family Orobanchaceae; genus Phtheirospermum; species Phtheirospermum japonicum. Next base: position 1,020,578 of record BMAC01000240.1, read on the forward strand.
TTTTTACTTTCCTTCATTTTCAACGAAAAAAATCCGATGGAATAAAATTTTCCGGCCAGAACAAAAATCTTCAAAGATGGATTTTTAATGAGGTCTCGAAGAGTGAGACACCATCGATAGTGTTAAGGTCAAGATTCCTTTTTTTTTTTTGGGTGATTCTTTTATCTTTTATTTTGTTGTTATTCTTGAGCGCGAAGTTGATGATTCTACTTACCGAATTGGTTTTTTGTTTTCATTTGATTGCATTTATGGTATTGGCAGAACTTGGGTTTCAGTTTTTTATTTTTAATTTAATTTCGTCTCTCGCGATTAGATTTTTTGATTCGTCTATTGTTCATGAAAATAACTAAGGTACATATTAATTAGTTTCTATTATTTATACATGTGAAATATTAATCAGGTTGAAACTCCATGTCAAAATTTATTAATTATCAGATGCTCTTTAAATTATTAAGTAACTCCATCAAATTTGTAATTCAAAATCACTTTTCACATGCTTTTCCACTTGAATCTTTCTGGGCATTATCCCAAATTTTGTAATGTTTTTATGATCGTAAAGTAGTGTCAATTTGCTTAGGCCTGAAAGCAACATTTATGTGGGTTTCAGTAAAAATTGGACCGAGTTGAGAGTATCTGAAGCAGTGGAGCCTGATCTCACTTGATCTCACTGTGACACTGAATTGGTTGAAGATGCCGTGCATGTTTTTTATTGGATCAGTTCCTCCAAAGACAAACTACAAAGTCATGAATGGTTCTTTGATGATGATTGGGCCGCAATCATCGCCAAAACGGTAGCATTTCTTCCTCATTAATTGTTAGTTTTGATTTTTATATTTATTTTTGGTTTACTGTGGTATATTTTTTAATTCATAAACAAATGAGTTTTTTTAATGAGCTATTTTTGGGGAATTTGAATTATATTCGATAATTTTGTTGCTGATGTTTGTGGCTGTTTTCTTCCTTGCATAATTTATTTGGGAATTTTTATCTAACAAACCACGGGGATAAGTGCGTAATAGAGGATACTGTTGAAATCTTGATGACAAGCACACCCAATATTTCTATTTCTTAAGGGAAAAATTGCATGTCAGCTGAGATTGCCCTAAGGTATGTTGGTTTTTGAGTTCTTGGAATTTTGGGGTTCATAGTTTTTAATTCAAATTTCCTTTTCGATTTTGTGTTAATTTGTCTAATATATACGGTGGTAAGTGTTTTATTGAGTTTAATTGATTTTTCTGTGCAGTTTTTGATTTTTTTTCCTTCCCGTGTGAGTTTTTGAGTTTCTGGTTTCAGGTATTATGAAACAGGTAGTTTTGGGTGGTTTTTCTTTTCTTCTGCTTTTCTTTCTTGCCCATTAGGTGTTCTTTCTTTCTCTCTTTTTTCTTTTCTTGTGGAAGGATGAAAAGTAGTGTTAGGTTTTAGAAGAGTTTATTACTTTTATTGTAAATTCCTGGTTTGAGGGTTACTGATTAGCGTAGATTTATCCTTATTTTTATTAGCTTTTTAGTTTGTTTTTGGTATAAGTTGGGTGATTTAAGATTAATTCTGTATTTTTATATTTCCAGTTTATTTTACCGTATTTTGATCATAATTGATGAGAATAGGTGATTATTCATTGTTTTTCACCTTACAGCTAAGTAACCGGAAGAGTTCAGCGCGTAAATAAATGAAGTTCGATGTTCAAAAGTGGAGAACGAGCTTTCTGGTGAACGAGTAGCAAAAAGATCGAGAAAATGAGACAGACCCTCAGTAGCGTCGATCGACGCAAGCGTCGACGCTACGTCGACGCAGACCCCTATACGCGACGATCGACGCTCAGTCGACGCAAGGCCGACGCAACTCTCTGAAGCGTCGATCCAAGAGTGCGTAAGTCGACGCCAAGTCGACGCAATTCTCTGAAACGTCGATCCAAGAGTGCGTCAGTCGACGCCCCTGCCCAGTCGACGCGAGCACACAGGCAGCGTCGACGCCGAGAGACAGCACGCGTCAGTCGACACGACGTCAACGTGGCTGCCCAGAAATGCGTTTTTAGGGTTTCTTGTGCGCCAAGACATGCTATATCTATAATTACCCTTCATATTTCGGATTTTAAGCAGACACACGACATCCTAGGGTATTTGGGCTTAGAATAAACATAACTCCACATCTTATAAAAAGATTTGAAGACCGAGATCAAGGATCGAAGAACAACGAGTCCGAGGCTTCGATTTCATGTTCGGGATTCAATCTTCGCCCAAGATCAACGTTCAACTGCGGAATAGCTGGAGATTTTCATTGCTCTTAATAGTTCCAATAAGTATTCTAAACTCTTAGTTAATTTCGTAGTTAATTTCATAGTTAATTGCTTAGTTAAATTCTTAGTTAATTCTAGAATTAGTTTAATTAGTTTAATTATTTCATGCTTGGGTATTAGATTTATCTAGTTTATATATGCGATTTGATTTATGCTTAATTCTCCGTTTTTAGATTCGTATGATACAATTGCTTCATGATAATTTATTATATTCATGCTTTTAGATTCGTTGCTATTAATTCCTAGTTTTTAAGTTCGAGTAGTTTAATTGTTGCTCTTAGTTGGTAATCTAGTTTAAGATAATTAGTTTAATTAGTTTTAAATTCAATCTTGCTTTAGTTTTAATGATCAAATCAATTATTCAAAAAAACCCCGATGTACATGTATTTATATTACTTGAGAAAAACATCCAAGATACCGAACAGTTGTCCTCGAGAGAATCGACTTGAGTCAAGCTCACCACCCTACAAGTTCCTCGTACTCTTGCGAGCAAACTTACGTATTTTTAAATTAAGTATCTTAAAAGGGGTGCACAAAAGTTAGGATCAAAAATTTGGCGCCGTTGCCGGGGACAACAAGTAGGATTCAAGGATGTTTTTCGTTTTATTTTCTATTTAGTCGTTATTTGTATAATTGCACTGGGTTTGGATCTTTGCCTTTTGGTACGTTGATTTGTTGTCGAGTTTATGCAAGGTAGACGATTCACTTCAACGCGACACCATTCTTTGACGACACCCATCGTGCGAATCCATCAAGACCAAGACCCATTTCCGTTCCCGAAAGCGTTTCTTCTTTAGCTACTAATATCGTGTGCGACGAACACTAGTGCAGAAACTGCATATCAAGAAGGGTAATTCTGCCTATTCAGAACGCTTTTCTGTACCTTCTGTAGTGACATAGTTCTGGATTGGCAGACTCTCCAGAACGCCTTTTTTTTACCCTTCTGGATTGACAGACTTTCTAGAAGGGTAAAAAAAATTGTTCTAGAAAATAATTTTTCTGTTCTAGAATGGTACCATCCCATGTTCATCCGCCACTTTCCAGAACGATTTTTTCAAATACCGTTCTGGAAAGTCACACTTTCCAGAACGGTATTTTGAAATATCATTCTGGAAATCGCCACTTTTCAGAACGGCATTTCAAAATACCGTTCTGAAAAGTCTCTCTTTCCAGAACGGTTTTTTCAAATACCGTTCTGGAAATCGCGACTTTTCAGAACGGTATTTTGAAATACCGTTCTGGAAAGTATAACTTACCAGAACGGTATTTGAAAATACCGTTCTAAAAGTTCGACTTTCCAGAACGGTATTTTTAGTTATTGTTCTGGTAAGTTATACTTTCCAGATCGGTTTTTTGAAAATACTGTTTTGGAAAGTCCATTTACTAGAACGGTTTTACAAAAGTTACCTTCTAGAAAGTTTAAAAAAATTTAAAAAAAAATGAAATGAAAGCAGGAATACACCAAAATCAATAATAATAAATACTGTGATTATATTAATTATATTACCAAATTTCAATAGAATCTAAGACACGGCAAACTAAAACTAATATTAATACAATAATTACAACCTCTAATGCAAAAAAGGAGCATAAAGACACACTAAATAAGAAATACTATTGCTATTAAACATACTTTACTGAGCATAGGGGATGTCGATCTTATTGCCCAATATCAAGAATGGGACAGTAGCCAAGGACTCGTCGGAGAGAAAAGCGTCGAGCTCTTTCTTCGACTATGCAAACCTCTCCTTGTCGTAAGCATCGACCAAGTAAACAACAGCGTCCACCTTAATATACAATAATAAATTGTAAACATTAGAAACCACATACATATATTTAATCCCATTTTATGATACTAATACTCATCTGAACATAGTGCATAAAGATAAAATWAAWTTATAAAATACCTTCACTTTTCCTTAATGTTTTCAAATTTTATGATTTGTTATTTCTTAAGAATTATTTCTCATTAATTTATTTTTCACAAGTCATATGAAATAAAAAGGTCTTATGAGTTAAATCAACTAATCTAAACAACCAAATCATCAACAAAAAGCAAAAAACAAAAGGAATGTCAATTATAAACACCAAGTGAGATCAGGCCCATCAGTTGCTTACGATTAGATAACGTCTTATTGTGCTTTACGCATTTTTAACGTTCTCTTCTCATCAATAAATATTATCTATCAGTGAGGTATCTTGAAACACATTAGTTAAAATGAAGGTGTTTTTAGATTCAAAGAACTCCCATTTTTCATTTAGGCCTTCCATGAACTGATTGAATTAAATAAACATGCAAAGATTTAATTTGCGACTACGAAGGCTCTATCTGCAGCATAGTCCACATCAGTTTATCACAGGACTCACCAGAGAATGCATAGCTTCTCATAAGAAGATTTCACGTGATAGAAATATTAATGACAAGGAAATATCGGTTGGGAGAAAAAATAAACAACAATATAAGTATCAAAACAAGTTTTTATTGAATTATATAGGCTACAACACCAAAACATTGGACAGAGATCAAATTATTTTATTTTGAAAGTAATGGTATACTTCAACTAGAAACAACTAGAAACTATTTCCTGAAAAGAGAAAACAGATGATAACCTATAGGTAAAACAAGGATTCAGGCTTAAAACATCAAACCGGAACGAACCCCTAATGAACTTTGGTACAAATATATGAGAAGAATTACTAAACATTGACAAGAATCATATAATGGGGAAAATAATGGCTAAAATTTAAACATAAAGTATACCTTGGCATAGTAATCTTTCCAAACTCTGCGGGCAATCTGATGTCCTCCAAAATCAAAGGCCTTGAACTTGATTTTCCCAATACTCAGCTCCTCAGAAGTTGGATGCTGAGTTGGCTGGTGCTGCACCAATCTCTGCGCATATCGAACATTCTAACAATCTTAGATTCACTTCCAAACACAGTCAATTTGCTCAAATTGATTAAATATCCACTTCAAGGTTTGCAGATCGTATGGATAGAGACATTAGCTTACTGRCTTAGCACCAACCCAYTCACACCTATTCAGCTTGCATTAACKAGAAATCTTAAAAATGGAATAATATTTGAAAAAATATTTAATAACAATACTAATTCATGAAAAAATAGTTTGCATAACAAGCAGTGAAACCGAAACTTCAAATAAGTTCATAAACATAAATGTACCGTGATTTCGCCAAAACATGCCTCTGACTTAATTCCCTCAAAATATGATYAAGCACAAAGCCAGAGTAAGTTCCTTCTTRACTTTTTTGGCCCTAATGCTGCACATAAATGGACAAGATGATCAAATACATTGAATAATTCCAAATCAAAGGAATTAATTTGCGAAGTAAAGACATGCTGGAAGAAATTAAATAAAAAAGAAAAAGAATAATGTTGACAACAAGGTCAATCAACTAGAGTTATAAATTTGCTAATATTCTATTCACACAAATACCCAAAGAAAAGCAACTTAATCCCTTTAATTTTTATTTTCTATTTCTGTTCTTTAAAATAACAAAGAAAGTAAAATCTAAAATCTTGGGCAGATAGAAGTTTGCTTATTTTCTCAATCCATACCCAGATTTTTATCCCCTTTTTCTTTTTTTTTGGCTATTTCCATTTTGCATGATTATTATGGATCTTTGGGTTCGTAAATTCCTAATAATCACACAAGTGACCCAAATGTTGCACTGTCCAATTCTACTGCAATCAATCAAGTTCCCAGGAGTTCATGCAGTATTTTACCTTGAGCTGCTACCTTTGAACTGATGCATAATATCATCCAGTTTTTCAAAGTCCAAAGGTCTACTATCCCTGGACCTAGCTAAGCAGGAAAGTAAGAAATCATTTAAAAAAAACAAATTCAGTTAGAATTAAACATCTAATAATAAGTACAACTTCGATTAATATATATATATATATATATATATATATATATATATATATATATATATATATATATATATATATACATACACTGAGAAACTCACAATGTAGCTTCGATATTTTGAATAAATCGTGCCGAATCAGTGTAAAATAGCTTGACCACCTCTTCCAAAAAAGTGGGGTTAGCTTCGTCTTGCAAATCTTCCAATTCCCTCAAAAGATGATATAGCAAAAAGCCGAATGTTAGCCGGGTGATTAACCATTTCACTAGAGGATGAAATACTTTCATCCGGATCAACCGACCTCGGCCGAGCATCCGGGGCATTCCCCGTCTCCAACAGGATCCTATCGACAGGAACCGACTTCTACATCCACTTCGCCTTGCTCTCTTTCATCGTCATCAAAAACCCGAAAAACGAAAAGTAAGCCTTGAGGCTCAATAACTGGGAGACCATCTCAGTGGAGCCCAGATACGAGTGCAATATCACGTCGCTAGGAAACGGGCCAACCGGTTTCAGAATTTCGAGAAGATCGCCGAAAGCCCGGACGTAGTGGACAAATGCCGGCTTTTGAAGCTCCTTCGCGAGATGAAGCTGCTGTCTGAAAACTTTGACTTGGTCCGTGAAATCTATTTGTTTTCTGATTGAGCCTCTATCCAGACCGATTTCTCCGACGGCTGCATTAGGGTTGGCAACGAGAAACTTTTTAAGAGTGTTTAGCCAATCGGGTGATCGGCCGGATATGAACCAGGGATGAAGGCCAAAATTGGGAATAACGGATGGATAGGTGTCACTCATTTCTTTGACTAAATGCCAATCTTTTTCGGACACTCCGTTTACAGCGAAATGAACGACGCCGGTGTCGATGGCCTCTTTTATGAGCTTAGGGGCCATGTTTAGGATTCTTGGATCTTGTAAGTGACAGTGAGAATTGAAGACTTTAATCATTGTCCCGAATCTGCCAAAAATAAAAATAAAAAATAAAAACCCAGGTAGTGAACATCAGAATGGATTTCCAAATGATTACACAGTGGATCCTTATTTAGTAGTAATTATTAAATTTTCACTGAAGCTGGAATCTAATTTGGGGAAAATGAAAATAGAATTTTGAGAGAACGCAATAAATAATTCATTTGGATTCCTAAACATTTGCAGAACACTGATATAATCTTCCAAATAAATAAATATTGCAAAAATTACATGATAATAATGAATACATTGGAAAGCACAGGCAGAGAAGGGAGAAACCTAGAAGAAATCGAGTGCAATCGCCAGTCGGTGTTACTTCTGGAGAACTAAGTTGATTTCTTCAAATCCCGTCTCACTTTCCCGGGCCGCAAATCACATTAACCAATTCGCCGCCGTAGATAACGGCTCCTCCACTGCCGTCGCCTTGTACTTGCAGCGCACAGTCGACGCCTTCAACCACTTAGTATGGTTCCACAAGCGCTCCAAAAATGGTGACGTCGATAGAAGCTCGGGTTGGAAGAGGGCCCGAAATTCGGGGCAAACCCTAATGAGAACAAGGTGAAAAATTCAAAGATCGAGGAGAAAGAGCGGAGAATCCTAGATAAAGAAACGACAAAAGTCTCAAGAAGGAGAAGGAAAAAGGATAAAAATATTGTTAACGAGGTTGCTGAGACAAACCCTAATGATAATGGGGTTTTGGATTTTGGTTAAGATAAAGTAATAGCCAAGTTGTGAAAAGCTTCATTTAGCCGCCCCATTTATCCACTTGTTCTTGTCAAAATATTTGAAATTGGTAAAGACTTTTCAGATCGATATTATTAAAAATACTGTTTTGGATTTTATTTTTTTAGAAAGGCATTCAAGAAAGGTTTTTTAATACCCTTCTGGATTGAATAACAATACAGAACGGTAATTATAATATCGTTCTATTTCGGCAATATTTAGAGAACGGTTGTAACGCCCAAGTCTTTATTTTATTGAGCCAAAATTTTCTTTTTATTTTATTTTAATTTTAATTTTATAGTTTATTATTTCTTGTCCAATAAGACTTTTATTCAAATCCAATTACATTATATTTATTTTATTCTATTTTTACCAAAACCAAATTTAAACAATATTATTTTTATAATTCTATTTTAATAAGGCCCAAATTCAACATCATTTTYTTTTGAAAATTCTAACCCAAGCCCAATTCAAACCTTATAACTTGGCCCAAGCTCGTCGCCATAAATGAAGTTTCTTTTTTTTAAAATTTAAAGAATCTAAGAATTCTATTTAAACGAGTTTATAGTTCGTTTTCAATTAAAGATTTTATTAAAAACTTTAAAGAAACAATTATAATTATTTAGTAATTTATTTATTTATTTACTTAAATTATATTTCTCAACTTTTAAGAAACTATTATAATTATTGAAAATTTATTCATTTATCTAAATCTAAAGATACCAATCCATAGAGAAGAAAATAAAATAGCATTGAAAATAACATCTTCGCATCCACCGCCTCGTACCACGTCCCAACTCCTCAACCTGAAAAGTTTGATAAAAATGGGTGTGAGCTTTCAACTCGCTCAGTGGGGATTTGTTTGTCAATATTAAACACAAATCATACAAACCATAAATGAATAGCTACAACACACTGTCAGTCGTTCATAGATTCATAGATGTTGGCCAACCATAGATTTAGCTCGAAAGCTACTATTGTTTTAGCCCGAAAGCTACTATGGAATGTTGCATTGA
>BMAC01000240.1:1031238-1077049 GCA_014905375.1 Phtheirospermum japonicum
AGTGTAAGTAGATAAGGTTGGATGTTTTCTTTATGCACCAAGACAAATTTTATTTTGAAATGATAGGGTTGGTGGGCTTGGGCTTGACATTGGGCTTAGTTAAAGGGCTTGCTTAAAGTCCAAAAATCAAAAACAATTAATCACGACCCAATAGATTAACCGAATAATTTCATAGCCGACTCAATAGTATTTTTGTCAAGTTTAAAAACAAGATTGAGACTTGTGTTTCCTTTTAAAACTTCTTGAATAGTCGAGTACTACTATTTGATGCGTTAAGTGAATTTCCTGTTTTAAATTAATGTTAAGTTTTATTCACGCTTCCGCTCAAATTTATTGTGATTGGGGTTTATTGAAAACTCATGCCCTTGTTCTTAGAAGTTTTAATTATGAAAAATCAAGTTTTACACTTTTCAAAAATGGGGCGTGACAACGGTATTCAAGAACGGTTTTTTAATAACCTTCTGGATTGAATAACATTCCAGAACGGTAATTATAATACCGTTTTGTTTCGGCAATATTTAGAGAACGGTATTTTAAATACCGTTCTGTATCGTAAACTTTCGAGAAGGGTACTTTTTTACCGTTCTGTATCGGCGAATACATCCACAAGGGTTTTAAATATACCGTTCTGGAAAGTAAAAATATGGGAGGCAAAATTTTTTTATTTACGCGGCATTAAATTGACCAAGACATTTGAGAACGGTTTTATAAATATCGTTCTTGATCGGCTTCCAATCCAGAATGGTATTTTAAATAACGTTATGGAATACACACTTTCCAGAACGGTATTAAAATACCGTTCTGGATTGTACACTTTCCAAAACGTTATTTAAATACCATTCTAGACTGACTCATAATCCAGAACGGGTTTTCAATAACCGTTCTGGAATGTATACATTCCAAAACAGTATATGAATACCGTTTTGGAAAATTGTCAATCCAGAACGGTAATTTCCAAAACTGTTCTGGAAAGTCTAATCCACAACAGTATTTTAAATACCCTTCTAAATGCACTAGGATGTTCTGTTCTAGAATGCAGTTTCTGCACTAGTGGAAATTCCCGAAAATATGGCTAGAAGAGAGAATCATGAGGACGATCACAATGAGTTGTTCGATGCATTAAACAATGAGTTACCTTTACAACCTCCACGAAGACGTGGGGGAGAGTATGGAACCAAACCGCGATACTTTGGAGGTCATAATCAACCACCAAACAATCGGGCCCCACTACAACTAAGACAAGGAAATAGAGGAAGGAACGCTCAACATGACGAGGAAGTGTATGAAGATTATCCTGACAGACCAATCCCTCGACGAGAGTTTGTAGATAAAATGGTTCGATGACCAAGATTACGAAAGAGATTATGAGGCTGCCTATCATAGAGAGAGAGAGCACCGAGACACCCCCGAGCACCTCGACAACGAGATTTGGCACGCCCGAAGGTTGTGCCTTATGGGTCTGCTATTGTTCTGGGACTGACTACAAGGGAAGTAGAGATTAAACCGCATCAACTCAATTTACTTCTGACTTTTCACGGAAATGCCCATGAAGACCCTCTAGTGTTTTAAAACTATTTTATCGATGAAGTGGGCAGATTTGTAGGTAATGGCCTTAACCGGGAGGAGATGCAAATGATTTTCTTCCCCTATAGCATGAAAGACAAGGCGAAGACATGGTTACTATCTTTAGAACCAAGATCATTAACTGATTGGGAGATGATAAGCGAGAAGTTCCTCAATCAATACTATTCAGCACAAACAATGGGGCATCTTCGGATGAAGATTGCTAACTTCGAACAAGTGGAGGGAGAATTATTTCATGAAACATGGGAGCGTTACAAAACACTTTTACAAGCATGCCCCCATCATAGCAAATCCCCTGAGATAATTAATCAGTTTTTCTTTGATGTTTTATCGCCCATGGGGAAAAGTCAAGTTGAAATAGCTGCAGGAGGAGATTTCAGAGATTTAACGGCCCGCGAGGCACAATGAGTATTGGAGAAACAGAGCAAAAAATCTAGACAAACCAACTCTCAGCCTCGTAAATTAAAAGTTAATGAGCTGTCCATTCCCGATCCTGATTTAGATGATGGCAAACTTGTCAAAGCGAAGTGCGAGGAGATATTTGATGAGACATTGGCAGCTTGGAAGGCCGAGCGAGCAAGCAAGGCCTTTTCAAGGAAGATTGCTGCGACGTGTCACCAATGCGGATCCTACGAGCATTTAGCCGATATATGCCCGTTCAACAATGAACAACGAGGGGACGTCAATGCCATCCAGTATTATTCAAACCAACAACATTCAGGGCAGAGACTACCACATACGCAAGCACCACTACCACCGCCCCTGAATAATTTCCATGTGCAAGGGCAAACGCCTACTACAGTTCAGTCAACTGATCAACTTTTAGTCTGGCAGCAAAACCAAGTCCCCGAAACTATTCGGAATCGAGACGGCCTCACACATGTTCAGGAGGAAATGAAGGGAGTTCGAGATGATATAAAAGAATTGAGAACGATGATGACTGAAACGGTTAAAAGCACTCTTGAAAATTCATCAGGACTAAGAAGATTGGAGATGATGGTAGGACAATTGGCAACTGACATGGCATCATTAAAGAAGGAGAAAAATACTTTTCCAAGCCAAACAGAACACGCCTCAGCTATTCATGTGCTCAGAAGTGGAAAAGAGGTAGATAACGGCATAGAGCTAGAGAAGGAGAACGACAAGAAAGATGCCGAAACCCAACCACAAGTAGATGCAACCAAATCAACCGATCTAGTGCATAAATCTTCGAATCCAAATATTTCGGGGCCGACAGCAACTGAAGACCCCATCGATTCCTTAAATGCACCACCGAAGAATTTAACTATTTATGATCATGTTCCCTTCCCAAGCCACCTACTTCTGGCCAAGGAAAAATAAATTCATGGAGCTATACAATGTATTGAAAAAGGTTAATATTAACCTTCCTCTGCTAGAGGTGATAAAGACAATACCAACGTTTGTGAAGTTTTTCAAGGATCTAGCATCAAGGGAAAGGCGTTTGGCTGCAAATCAACATGTGGCTTTGATAAGAGAGGATAGTGATATATTTAAGAAACCATTGCCACCCAAAGAGAAGGATCCCGGGAGTTTTTGTATAACTATTTCTCTCGGGAATGGACAAACGACAAGGGGGATGCTCGAACTTGGCGCTAGCATGAATTTGATGTCCCATTCAATTTACAAGGAGTTTGACCTAGGACCGCTGAAACCGACCACGATGAGATTATAATTGGCGGATAGAACGATAAGGCAACCCTTGGGGATTGTGGAGGATGTCTTAGTACTAGTAGACAAACTAGTTGTGCCGGTGGATTTTGTCATTATGGACGTTGGTGATGTACAAAGAGAGAATCGAGAACATACCATTTTGTTAGGACGTTCATTTATGTCTACAATGCGCACGGTTATCGACGTAAACAAAGGGAGGATGACTATGTCCATCTTGGGCGAAACGACGACGTTTTCACTTCAAGATACTCATAAGATTCCTGCACCAATTATAAAGGACGAATGTTCTACTGTTGATTTAGGAGATTCTTGCACGAATGAACTCCTGAGCATTAGCACGATTGAAGAGTTTGTTAATGAGGATGGCGAGGAACACTTGAGCAGGGAGGATTTGATGGATTTGCTGGGAATTGAGTTATGTGATATTATGGATGGATTTAATGATGGAATGCTCGTAGAGAATGACGCATTTAAAAATGAGCCAAAGGTGGAGTTGAGGCCACAACGAGGTCGTTCGAAGTTTGAATCCAAGAAGGAGACAAAGCCACCACGTAGAAATCCAAATAATATTTTCCCCGACCCTTACGATAATTTTAAACGTGCGAAGAAAAAGGGCGAGGCTAATAGCGAGGATTGGATGAAGAAGAAGAAGAATTCGAACGAAGTTTTTGACAAGAAGTTTAATGATGGGAAGTTGAAGGTTGGCCGACTAGTGCTATGTAATTCCGATCGTAAGTTTGATCCAACCAATTTTAAAGTCGTGTGGAGTGGACCATTTTTAATAAAGGAGATGGATGAGTATGGAGTAGCCACTATTTTCGATGAGAGTACAAAGACGAGATTCCAAGTCCACAAGCATCGACTTCAACCTTATTACGAGAAATATACGAAGAATCGAGATAGAAGCAAGAAGGAGTTCGTGGACCCACCACGAGCTAGGAATTAATCAAGCAACTTGCATCGAGCTTTCGACGTTATACAAGCGCTTCTTGGGAGGCAACCAAACCGTTAGTTAGTTTTCGTTTTCTTTTATTTATTTTCTTTTATTTTCTTTTTGTCTTTTTATATTGTGTCAATTGCCTTGGTACGTTTATATGTGTGTTGATGTGCAGAAAATACGATAAATCGCTTATTCTGGACAACTAATGGTTATATAGCGGTAGCTCGCTACTGCAAGGTCTTACCATTAGTTCCACTCAAGGCGTTAACAATAACGATCAACTGCTGAACTTACCGCTAGCCGCAACAATCAGGGATAATGATGAGCTTACTGCTAGTAGCATCTGCCGTCTGATTTTCGTCGATAGAGGTCGCAATTCGACCCAAGTTAGCCGCAATCCGGCTGTTTCAAATCCCAAAAGACATGACATCGGGCACTTGCGCATAGCAATTGATCACAATCGTGGCTTGTTTTGTTTATTTTTATAGGGTTGTTCAAGACAATCTAATCACGCGGTCTGAGACGAAAGATAATTGCACAAGCATTTTTGGAGAGACTCGACTATCGCATTTTTTAGGGATGTTTTCTCAACTCCCTTGCTCTTATTTTCTTTTATATTTATGACAATCAGGAGATTGCTGAGCTTTTAGGGAGGGGGTGGTTGAGTATGGTTTATATTTATAGTGCAATTTGATGTCTTTGTTTTGAAATGCATATTTTTAACGTGATTGATCGCTATTCCTGCGCTAAAATTGTGTTTGTATGGCTTGCCTGTCGAAGTTAGCTATGAATGATTTTATGTTCTTGTCTTTGAACGTGTATAAGTGCGTAAATACTTCATGTAAAATGGTACTTGGACGCAATTGATTTAACAAAACCTTAAAAGTAGCGTCAATTCAAAACTCTTTCATGCGAAAAAGCCAGTAAGTAGCCTGAGTGATTATCATCTTGAATGTTCTTGAATAAGTTTCACTCTTGATATCTCTTTGAAACCGCTGTGTGTAGTTGACTTTGAAAATGCGTTAAGGCACAAATAAAACCCTATTCCGGCCATATCCTTATATTTTTAGCCACTATAAATTCCGAATGAGCCCCTCATAGCCAAATAACCCATGCCTATAGCCATGAGTGTTTATTGAGTAGACCCCTACAACCCATTAAAAGCGTGGGTAGGAGTTAGTTAGTTTTTATTGGTTATTAGAGTTTTGGAATTTTTATTAGGAATTTATGATTTTATGAATTTTTGTAATAAAAGGCCACCATCAGAAAAAGAAAAAAAACGACCCCATTAAAAAAGAATAAAAGGGGGATAAAAAAATAAAAAATAAAATAAGAAAGGATGGTGAGTCTTGTTGAGTAATTGCCTACGCGCTTAATTTAAGGCATGAGTTTATTATTTATTTTTGCGTGAAGCCTAATGTTAAAAGGCAAAGAGTTGTGTTGTAAAACAAGTGTATCATGAGCTTCAATTTCATTTAAGTGGTTTGAGCGACAAGTCGATTTTGGAGTAACGAGTTGAGAAATAGACCAAGTTGAAGGCTACGTTATGAGTGTTTAGTGAGGTTTTTATTTTTGAACGAGGTGAAGCAATTCTGCTTCGTGATTAGAATAGGTTGGGTGAGTTATTGATCATCATGTTAGATCATGAGTTAGCCACACAACTTATATATTCCATACCCGTCCAAAGAGCCTTACACTACAACCCGAAAGGACCTTTTCCGATTCTTTGTTGATAACACATTTAATTTGTGATTGAGAAGAGATTGATTTTCGGTTCTTGTTTATTGTGCTTGTATTTGAATGATTTGAGCGTATACACGTCCCATGCAGAAAATGCTTGAGTGCTTTTGAGCGTACACCCACATATATATTTCCTTTTGAAAGGATGCATGATTTTGTTTATGAATCAACGATGTAAAGGTGGAGTGTTTGACGTTGCATGATTTGTACCTATATTTTCAAAATTATGTATGTAGCACGACACGACTCATTGCTTGGACTGATTTTCATACTTGTTATTCTTTGAATTTATCGTTTGTTCGAGAACGAACAAACCAATTAAGCGTGGGGTAGTTGATTAACGTAGATTTGTCCTTGTTTTTATTAGCTTTTTAGTTTGTTTTTATATTTGTTTTTGGTATAAGTTGGATGATTTAAGCTTAATTCTGTATTTTAATATTTCCAACTTATTTTACCGTATTTTGATCATAATTGATGAGAATAGGTGATTATTCGTTGTTTTTCACCTTACAGCTAAGTAACCGGAAGAGTTCAGCGCGTAAATAGATGAAGTTCGATGTTCAAAAGTGGAGAACGAGCTTTCCAGTGAACGAGTAGCAAAAAGATTGAGAAAATGAGACAGACCCTCAGTAGCGTCGATCGATGCAAGCGTCGACGCTACGTCGATGCGGACCCCTGCACGCGATGGTCGGCGCTCAGTCGACGCAAGGATGCAACTCTCTGAAGCGTCGATCCAAGACTGTGTCAGTCGACGCCCCCGCCCAGTCGACGCGAGCACACAAGTAGCGTCGACGCCGAGAGCCAGCACGCGTCAGTCGACGCGACATCGACGTGGCTGCCCAAAAATGCATTTTTAGGGTTTCTTGGCGCCAAGACATGTTATATCTATAAATACCCTTCATATTTCGGATTTTTAAGAAGACACACGACATCCTAGGGTATTTGGGCTTAAAATAAATATATTTCCACATCTTATAACAAGATTTGAAGACCGAGATCAAGGATTGAAGAACAACGAATCCGAGGCTTCGATTTCACGTTCGGGATTCAATTTTCGCCCAAGATCAACGTTCAACTCCGGAATAGCTGGAGATTTTCATTGCTTTTACTAGTTCCAATAAGTATTCTAAACCTTTAGTTAATTTCGTAGTTAATTTCCTAGTTAATTGCTTAGTTAAATTCTTAGTTAATTCTACAATTAGTTTACTTAGTTTAATTGTTTCATACTTGGATATTGGATTTATCTAGTTTATTTATGCGATTTGATTTATGCGATTTGATTTATGCTTAATTCTCCGTTTTTAGATTCGTGTGATACAATTGCTTCATGATAGTTTATATATTCATGCTTTTAGATTCGTTGCTATTAATTCCTAGTTCTTAAGTTCGAGTAGTTTAATTGTTGCTCTTAGTTGGTAATCTAGTTTAAGATAATTAGTTTAATTAGTTTTAAATTTAATCTTTCTTTAGTTTTAATGATCAAATCAATTATTCAAGAAACCCCCGATGTACATGTATTTTATATTACTTGAGAAAAACATCCAAGATACCGAACAGTTGTACTCGAGAGAATCGACTTGAGTCAAGCTCACCACCCTACAAGTTACTCTTACTTTTGCGAGCAAATTTACGTGTTTTTAAATTAAATATCTTAAAAGGGGTGCACAAAAGTTTGGATCAGTTACATAAATTTTTTTTTTACTACCCAAATTTGTAAAATCTGCTTTTGTTGTTCGGAAGACAAGAAATTTGCTTTTCCTAATGCATGAGTCGTCGTGTGTAAGCTACTCAAATCAAGTTAACGAGTTTCAGAGAATGTGTCTCTGTGCGTGTCTTAGCATTCTCTTGTTTAGAGTTGCTTAACAGAATCCCAGCTTCTGTAGATTAGTTCCCGTTTTTGAAATAATTTGTGTATTTATAAGTTCAAGTTTTAGACTTAAATAATCAAATTTGAAAAATTCTTATGAGTTTGTTAGTCCTGTAAGTACCTGCATACATAAAAAGTATGTATTTTTGTTATAATGGAATTGGGTAGTTATTTATTGGGAAAAATATTAACAAGTGAGGTTTTTTTTTTCCAGAGTTCTTTTTTGTGATTTCTTTTTTCTGAAACACTTTTGTTTTTCCAAAATTTAATAATTTGCCTTTTCTTAAAAAACTGAATTAAATTTTTTTAATAATTTGATTCCAGTTGTTTTAAATCTAATGTGTTAGTTAGGGTGAAACTGATTTCTTATGGATATCCCATAGGTCATTCTTTAATTACATCAAGTTCATTCTTCAATTTCTCATGAGTCCCTTCCCTCCCTTCAGTATGTACTGATATTAGAAATGTTAGTTTTTTGCTTGTGACTTTTGTGGTCTTGATTGGAAATTTATCAATGTGACCAGGTTAGATGTGAAGGAGTATGTGACCGGCTTTGGCAATCCTAAACAGGCGAGGACACATTCGGTAGATACATTGAATGAGTTGATTGTCCTATTCAGGCTTAAAGAAAGCACCACTTGTGTTGGTAAAACCATAATAGATGAAATGACTAACAAGTGCTCATCATTCAGTTTTAAATACATGATATTACTTTATCAACTTAGATCATTCTAACTAATAATGTCAATTCTAGCTAAGCCAATACACCGAAAAATATGATTACAACAGTTTTTCTCTGTTTTATGACACAATTAAGTAGAATCTCAGTCAGTGAGAGTTCTTATTAATGGAGACGTTAATCCTTCTGTGGCTGGTAAATCAGTATTCTTTTCAAAATATTCAATTCAACCTCATTTCACAAATTGACGTTATTTTTTTCTTCATATAGCGTTGAGCCAGGGTGCCCAGGTTTAACTTATTTGAATGATAAGGTTCAGATTATCTTTGCAAAAGATTGAAGGGCGCCATAAAGGTAAAAGTCTTGCCAAAAAAAAAAAAATCTAGGTTGAAATTACAAGCACCCCGAGGCTTTAACCTTATTCACATGTATTCTATATTTTGTTCTAGGTAAAAATTTGAAGTCGAAAAGAATTACATGACTGGAAAGAAATAAATAATGCCTGGAAAACCTAATAAAAAAGTGGTGATGGAGGACATGATAAAGAATGTGACAATGACTTTCTATGAAACTTTTTTACTTCCCTGATTTTATTTTATCAACATTGAGATTATAATGTTCTGTCTTTCTTAATTTTTCTTGGGTTAAATTTATAGTTTAGTCTTGTAGCTATAGGTGTATTAACTCGAGGTAATCACGACTAAAAAATGATTTAAAAAAAATATTGATTGCAAAATATTGGAAAAAAAATCAAAATTGTTTTTTTTTCTTCTTCTGCTAAACCTGTTGATGTACAAAATCTTGAAAAATCACTTCGATGTCTATATGAAAGTTATAGCATTGAACCAAGGGCTCCCAAGTTTTATCTTTTCTAGAAAATTGATTATTTAAGGGCGACATCAAGGTAAAAAGTCTTCTAAAAAAATCTGGGGTGAATTACAAAATCACCTCGAGATTTAGCATTATTACAACCCCACCCAACCCACACACCCACACAAAAGAAAGGTTTTGAAAATTATGATGAGCCCCTTTATATTTGATTCTTTTTCAATTTTACCCCCTTAACACAGAATCAAACCTCAGAACAGTTAAATTTAATTTCGAAACTTCTATGGCTTTTTTTGTATTTACCCCAACCTCAGGTAGTTTTTGTAATTTCAAGACTTAAATATTTTTCTTTTGTTTGTATACTTACCCTAAACCTCAGGTAGTTTTTATGATTTGCCCAAAGTTCAATTCAGTGAGTTTTAGGTGAATTTATTCTGAAGTTTGGATCATTCTTAAGAGAGTATCCAATCTTACAAAAGAGGTGAAGGAAAATAAATTGAAACGATGCCGTTTTGGTGCACACCACACACCACTGTATTTAGGCGCACAACAGAGAACCCGTTCTCCTTTAAGAACTCTTATTAACCAGGGTTCATTTAAGATTTACGCAGCTTCAAATGCAGCAATGATCACAACTTGCAACTTGAATTATATACATATGGTTATTTTTTTACCAAATGAATTTTGATTCAGATTTTTATTTTTTGATTGCCGGTTCAGTGTTCTGGAAATACACAAGAAAATAAAACTGTTCTTTGTAAACTATTTTTGGTAATTATTATTTTGTGTATTTGATAAATCAATATTATTTCTGACTTTAGTTGGTTTTTGATGGACTCCATGGAGCAAGAAAAAGGGATAAAAGCTGGAAAATAAAATGAGTAAAGTGTTTGTAGCTATATATTCCAGTATTTATGTAATGTTTATACTTAAACGTTTGTGCCTTATAAATGATGAGGCACACGCGACTCTGAATGATATATATGTTGATGTTGTAGATAGTTTTAGGAACGCATTGGATTTGGGAATTAAATGATGGTTAGTTGCATCTTTCCTTTTCTCTCCCTCGCGCACAGACACACATGTGAGAAAGTAAAAAACACTGTAGATGAGTTTTGATTAGTTTTGTTATAAAGACATTAAGAAAGGAATTTGATTGCATTTAGTTTTATTTTTAATTGGATCAACTTTTGATAAACATGACATGATAGTAGCACATTTATTTTCATTTATAAATGACGATCACTTTCTTCGCTTACACACAAGCATTACATTTAGTACTTTTTTATACTCACTTTTATATAAATCATTTTCAGCTATTTTTACTATCACGATAATAGATCATATCCTTTCAAAGCAAGTATATTGCAAACACTCTTCAGGAGTTTTAGCTATATGTGTTGTTTTAATTTATTAGGAACAATAGATTGTCCCAACACTGTAAGGCAATACATAGATTTTGAAAAAAGGTTGGTCCTCACAATGATTCTTTTTAGGCTACCAATTCGGTCAGCAGTCTTTCTTTATTTCCAAAAGGTACACAATCCTTTTGTTCAAGGTACATGGATTGAGAAAGGAAGCATCTTAATCCCTTAAGGTACTTGTGTAAAGCCTTAGTTCACTTAGTTATGTTATCTATTTATTTTATGTTTAAATGTGTTGTTTTTTATAATACTTGAATGATATTTTCTCCAAATTTCATTAATTTACTCTTTACCAACATGACTACCAGCACAGAACACGTTATTGTTTCAATAACATTCAAGTGGATCAAGTTCCCTTAGTAGAACCTATGGACCTTTAATACAACTTCTATAATTTAGTCCCATAACATGAACTATGGTATAGAGAGTAAGGTTCGATTACACGAGGTTCCAATAATCAATGGAACAAGATTAAAAAAAAAATAAATGAAGTTGCATTTGGACTTTCTCTTAGCTATATGTTTATCTTCATAATTGTTTAACAGTATTATAAACCTTCATTTTGTAGGAGCCTTTTTGAATGGAAGAAGGCAGAAGAGTTTTTTCGTGCGCTGCGGTAATGAGCCGTGAGAAAGATGAGCAGGGCATTCATTCCATCGACATAGTTATTGTTTATACTACAAAAATATACATTTATTTGAGATTGATTCTTTTGGTAAGATAGAAAGTTAACTTGGAAATTTTAGTTTGAAATGTAATAGTGGTGGATTGGAAAGTTGGCAACTTTGTGACAGTTTTGTGTGATCATGTTTATTTTACATTAAGAGGTGAGTATGCCATTAAAAATAACTTGGAAAAATGGTTTGCAAGCATGTTGCCTACCTTATTTATCAGCTTATATTTGTTGTTCTTGAGCACTTGAGTTGTATAACTTTTGAATATGAAGATGAAGGAAAATGATTATTATCTTGGTTCTAAGGACTAGACTTGTCAACATTGATATTACACCATAAATATTTTTGAGGAATATTGCACTAATCTATATGGGCTGATTCGATATTTTTGCAGAGAAAGAAATTTATTGATACTATTATCATTTGTCAATGGAAATTTATTTATCTCCTAATTATCATTAAGAAAAGTCTCAAATATTTTGGTGGGTCCGGCTGTGCATTGCACAGCCTTGGTTTCCTTGTGTGTGTATATATATATATATATATATATATATATATATATATATATATATATATAAAGAACTAAACATAAGATACAACGTGTTTACCACAATCTCTAACAAAAAATTATTACAATTAAAAATAGGTAAATCTATTAACAAAACTTGAAAAAAATTGGTAATTATGAACAATATAATACCCTGGTCATTGGTGGCAATCTCTCGACAAAGATAATATCAAGAGGACCGTTACATATGTTCCACGTCTAAAGCCAATTTTGGCAGAATAATAACAGAATCTAAAGCCAATTTTGGCAGAATAATAACAGACTCTGAAAAACAAATTGGTGATGAAACAACCTAGAAAAATACTTTCAATAGATCATTAATAGTATTCACATCAATGGCCTTATCTCTTTGTTTCATATACAAATCATCAATGGTTGGGACAGCTCTTGGTGTGACCTTGACGTAGCTAACAAACATATTGACAAAAACAAATAAACATAACTTCAAATTGTATTTTAAGAAGAAAAACTAGCAAGGAAATATAGGATACCAATAAATATATAATGATCATGTGATTCCTTCATGCAACATAAAGTCGATTTCCCGTATCTAGTGCTGTCAAAACGGGCTAAAGCCCGCGGACTGGCCCATCAGCCCGCGTAAACGGGAGGTTTGGACTTCCATTTCCCAGCCTGTTTAATCACGGGCTCTCTTGGACCACCCGGTTAAACCCGCGGATTTTCGCGGGCGGGGCTGGCTGGCCTTTTTTTATTTTTTTAATTTTATTATAAACTTATAATTAGAATTTATATTGGTTAAATTTGAAAATATATTTGTATTCTTTTATTTCCTATAAGCTCGTCAGAATACTTTAAATATTATTTTTATTTTTAACTATAATTTTTAACATAAAAATAAGATTTAAAAAAAATGAAAACAGACCGGCCCGCGGGCGGGATGCAGAATTAAGTTTTTCTGGCCCGCATAAAAATGGACCAGGCCCTCCTCGCCCCATTTTAGGATGGGCCAAGTGGGTTGGCCCGTTTGATATTGCTACCCATATCCAGCATGACCTTTTCCCCTCTAAACCTCCCTGCCTTATCATGTTGCCCTAATTGAGAACTTGAATTGAAATCAACCTTTGAATCAATAACCTCGCATCTATCCTTATTTGCGCTTGATACCTTTTTTATTTCGGTCAGCTTGATTTTGACACATTTACATTCGTCTTCCTCGAATTTAACTTGGCTACCAAGTGTTCAACCCGTATATCTTATTCTGTTGTTAAATTGGATTTATTCTATTTGATGGTGCAACAAAAATTCATTGTAACGAATTGTATAGGATTGATCTACGTGTCGTGTAGATAATCATAGCATTTTTGAGTTTCTAAAATCCAATTATTGGTGAGTAAGAAATAATATTTTGAAGTTGAACGGTTGCTTAAAGTGCATTATTGTTTATCCCACATTGATTGGTAATCAATGTGGAAGGGAGTTTAAAAATAATTTCATTTCATTAGTGGACATCAAGTGGGCTAGCAGGTGTTGTGGACTTTGTGTGAACAAAGCTCACGCGGGCTCTTGGAATTGGGTTCACCCGTCCGCCTTTGGTGAAGCCGAAGGTGGAGCCGAGCCCGATCCCGAGCCCGGACCTTGGACCTTGGGCCTGGGACTTGGGCAATTGGTCCGAATTGGCTGGTCCGATTGGGTGTCCTGGTTCAACCTAACTAACTTTTTAACCACGTGCGTTATGGGCCCCTGAACTATCTGTGTACGTTTTGTTTTTAAACTTACACTCCTGACCGTTCAAGTACGTTTCCAAAATGTACGAAAACGTCATGCATCTGCACGATATACCTGTCCAGGTTCATGCTGCAAGGTATGAACGTCTGTCTAGGTTCATGCTGCCGTTTGAACGTCATAATGAGGCTTTATGGACGTCATTACAACCCCTGGTGGAAACCCCTATATAAGGGTGGGTTGTCCACACTTTTGACACACCTGAAACACCTGCAAAACCACAGAACATACTTACACTACATTCGACTTCTACACTGTTTTCGTTTCTTTTTCCATAGTTCAGTCCATATTCATTTAGTTCATCGGAGCTCTGGTATTAACGGTGCTGTTATACAAGAGACGTTAGTCGTTTTATCTTTGGGGACGAAATGCCTAACCGAAGAGCACTACCGGGATAATTTCATCTTGCGGAAAGAGATACTCTCGACTCGACTATGTAATTTTGTTTTTCTGTTCTTTTTTCCAGTTTTGTGATATACATAGATTCCCTATTTGTGCTCGTTGTATCTCCTACAATCGTAAGACGAAATTTCTGTATTTGTAATTTTTATGTTTTAATATCCCTACTGAAAACATGTCGACCTCTAGCACTCCGACAAGCTCGACTGCTCCTGCCATTACCTCCACCATGTCAACGACGACCACCGCCCCTGCAGTCACGAACACCTCAACGATTGGCGCGTCTACGGCAAACATGAACATGAGTCATGCTGACTTTATCCTCAATCAAGGAACCTTCGACACCCTCCTGGAGGCAATGTCGAGGCGCATCTCAGAAACCAACCAGAACTCAGGCACTGCTTCAACTGCTGGATCGTTCCCTTATAGGATGGGGACTTAGGTCCAAACTGTGTTAGCTTCGAATGTGAACCATCCTACTGGGATGACGAGAACTTCGGTCCCAAGTATGTTTTCTGGATCATTCCCTTATGGGACGGGGACTTCTGTCAAAAATGTGTCAACTTTGACTTTGATCATTCCTACTGGGATGACGGGAACTTTGGTTTCAAGCATGTTCGCAACGGCTCCGCCGACGTACTCTTCTATTACCCATTCAAAGGGTATGATGGGGACATTTGTTCCTACTATGACCGCTCCGTTGCATTCCTCACGGATTATGCCCGCCGCGGAGAAGCCTCGATTGAGGTGCATGCGGGGCTATAGTTTGAAGAATTATGCCACTTTCGTTGCACAACTCCTCAAATGGAGCTACGTATTCCCCGCCTCTATCACTTCGAATAGATATGATTTTGCAGTTAAGTTGATTTCGGCTTCACTCTTGAAGTTCTTAAAAGCTTCAATAGCCTCATCTTTACCTCTCAAAAGATAAAGATAACAATACCTTGTGCAATCGTCAATAAAAGTATTAAAATACTTTTTGCCACCTCAAGTTTGCACAAACTTCAAATCACATACATCCGTGTGAATTAATTCTAGAGGTGTTGTGCTCCTTGCTATCGATTTAAAGACTTAACCAGTTTGCACACATTTCTTTCTTGTCCAGGTTTTACAAAACCTTCAGGTTGTTCCATATAGATTTTCTCTTCTAAATCGCCATTTAGAAAAGCTGTTTTTACATCCATTTGGTGTATCTCAAGATTGTGCAAAGCAGCAATTGCTAGAAGCACCCGGACTGATTCTCGTCCAGTTATGGAACAAGTTCAATAATTCTAAATACTGGTGAATGACGTCCACACCGAGGGGATGGTACTTCTTGATGCTTTCACGGCTTCTGCCATGATTGATAAGCTTCCTCCGAACTGGAAAGACTTCAAGACATATCTCAAGCACAAGCGAAAGGCGATGTCTCTTGAAGATGTTATCCAGAAGGTACGAATAGAGTCCGAAGTTCGAGTTTAGTACCAAAAGTCAAAAGGTTCATTTGAAACCAGGTTGAATCTACTTGAACAAGGATACAACTCAAAGAAGAGGCCGCGTCCTGGTCTGTCGCAAGCCAAAGCCAAAGAAGGCCAAGCCGAGTGCCCACTTAGCCGAGAAAGAGCTAACTAGTGATGATCTTATTGCGGTTATCACTGAGGAAGCCAATATGGTCGAGAACCATGGTCAATGGTTCATCGACACTGCTGCAACCGCCCATGTGTGTGTAGACCGAAGCTTGTTCTCCAAATACCATCCCTGTGAGGGAAGAAAGTTGGACATGGTAAACCAAGCTTCTTCGAAAGTTGCAGGCGTTGGTTCGGTTGACCTCAAAATGACCTCTGGCAAGGAGATCACTCTGAATGAGGTGCTGCATGTTCCGGACATCCGGAAGAATTTAGTCTCTGGTTCAATACTATTTAGTCGTGGTTTTAAGCTTTTATTTGAGGCTAATAAAACCATTTTGTAGTCCATGAAATTTGTGACTACAAATTTGTTAGTACCAGCCTCGTCAAAGCTGTACTTGTTCTCGAGTGCCTCCCAGATTTTATTGGAGGTCTTTACGTCCGAGTACACGTTACTCAAACTATCTTCTAGGCTACTAAGAAGAAAGCCTTTGCACAGATAGTCGTCGTTGTGCCAGTTATCGTAGGCGGCACGAACATTGAAGTTGGTCTCGGACTCGGCCGGAGTGGGTGGTTCATCTTCCTTCACGAAGTTAGCGAAGCCAAGCATCGTAAGGTAGAACAACATCTTTTGTTGCCACCTCTTGAAGCAGTCACCATTGAATTTTGATGGTAACTTTGTCAATTTTGCTTCTACAAAAATTTCACACTTACTTTTATTAACAAATTCATTTACTTTAAGAAAATTGAGATTTGACAGTCATTTTATTGCATTTAGATTAACGTGGCCTAATCTACAATGCCATAAACTGGAGCACTCGGTCAAGTAAGAGGAATCAGAAGCAATTTTATTAATGATAGGTTTTGGGCATATAGCCATTACACTGAGTTTGAACAGTCCATCAGTAAGGTAACCCTTACCCAGAGGTGTTCCAAACTTAGACAATACAAATATGGCTTGAAACAAGAACCTTTACAATTGCACTTGAAATTTGATGAAGTGATGATGTCAAATGGATTCAAGATAAACGAGTGCGACAAGTGTGTCTACATTAAGAATACTAACGACAGATTTGTTATCGTATGTCTTTATGTAGATGATATGTTAATCATGGGTAGCAACCTACAAGTGATTAACGAGACGAAACTCGTGCTAAAAAGAAATCTTGACATGAAGGATCTTGGAGTTGCTGACACAATTCTTGCCATAAGAATCATCAGAAATCCATATGGAATGGTCTTATCACAATCTCATTACATTGAGAAAGTGATCAAGAAGTTCAATGCTTACGATAGTCTTCCAGCGAAGACACATATGGAACTCGATGTTCACTTAAGTAAGAACAGAGGTGACCCTATTGTTCAGGAGGACTATGCTAGGATCATTGGATGTCTGATGTTCAAGTCTAAATGTACATGACCTGATCTAGCTTGCTCGGTAAACAAACTGAGTCGATATACAAGCAATACAAGTGGAGAACACTGGAAAGCACTTGTGAGGGTTTTGAGATACTTAAACTATACTCTGAACTTTGGGCTACATTATGGTAGATACCCCAGGGTACATGAAGGTTACTATGATGCAAACTGGATATCCGACTCAAAGGACTCGTTGTCTACAAGTGGATATGTGTTTATAACTGGGGGAGGAGCTGTTTCTTGGAGATCCACTAAATAGACATGTATTGCACGATCCACCATGGAGTCTGAGTTTATCGCTTTGGACAAAGAAGGTGAAGAAGCAGAATGGCTTCATAATTTTTTGGAAGATATTCCATGTTGGGAGAAACCCGTGCCGCCAATTATGCTTCACTGCGATAGTCAAGCTGCTATTGGAATGGCAAGAAGTGGTTAGTATAACGGTAAGTCTCGACATATTCGTCGGAGACATAACACTGTAAGACATTTATTATCGAGTGGGATTATCTAAGTTGACTACGTAAGGTCGATAGATAATCTAGCGGATCCATTCACTAAAAACATAGCACGAGATCAGATGTATAAGTTGCTTGAAGGAATGGGAGTGAAATCCACATCTTAAAGATGATTATAGTGGAAACCCAACCATGATGAGTGGAGATCCCACAAATTTGGTTCAATGGGAAAACTAAACTATGAAAGTCTGGGTCTTTGACTTGAGTACGACAGAATACTTGTTTAAGAATCACCTATGTAAGCGAGAAGTGAGGGCCGCTTCTACTGAATGCTTATGAATCCAAAGAAGATGTCCATGGCCATAAATGGACACAAACATGAGAACGGAATAATTCTGAGACCTTAGTGGGTTGGTACTATTGCCTAGTATACACAAAGGGGAATAGTTCAAGAATTATGTTCACTAATCCACCGGTATGCTCGGTAGTATTAACTAAGGAGGGTTCAAGGCCACAAGCCACTTATCCCTATTCTCTATTGTCTCTTAAGGACTGTGCTACGTATTTGCATACATTGTTTTGTTTTTGGATATTCTCACTCATGTGGGGGATTGTTGTTAAATTGGATTTATTCTATTTAATGGTGAAGCAAAAACTCGTTGTAACTAATTATATAGGCTCAATTTACGTGTCGTGTAGATAATCGTAGCATTTTGAATTTCTCAAATCCAATTATTGGTGAGTGAGAAATAATATTTTGAAGTTGAATGGTTGCTTTAAGTGCATTATTGTTTATCCCACATTGATTGTTAATCAATGTGGAAGGGAGTTTAAAAATGATTTCATTTTATTAGTGGACATCAAGTGGGCCAGCAGGTGTTGTGGATTTTGTGTGAACAAAGCTCACGCGGGCTCTTAGACTTGGGATCGCCCGTCCGCCTTCGGCGAAGACGAAGGCGGAGCTGAGCGAAGTCGAGAATAAAATAATAATTACAATTAAATTGATATATGATTCTCGATTTACAATAAAGATTAATAAATTTGGACAAAAAATAATAATTACCTGAAACATGTCCCACCATAATGCACGAGTCTCCTTATGGACTGCCTTAAACTGCCAACCGGCGGGATGGAGCTCATTCTCCATGATCTCTCGAAATATGTTGGTCTTCTTGACGTCCCTACTATGTATCATGTAATTGTGTTTGTGGTTATAAATATAATTTAATAATCACGATGATTAAAATTTTAGGATTATTATTTTACTTACTTTATCCCGGTGATTAAAACAAGATATCGCCTCTATAGTGGTCCCAGTTCCTGTTGGGATGTTCCCGCATCGAATGGTGTCGGTGTCGGTGTGGTGGTATCCGTGGTTGGTGCTAAATGATTAGTACCAATGCCCACGTAATCATCATCAAAATTATCTAAATGATTAGATGACCTCACATCCGATCAACTTAGGCTGCTAAACTCACGACCTCTCGGCATCTGATAAAATTATCTAAATATTATGAGCATTTTACAAAATTCCAATATATATTATATATCAAATATTTTAATAAAATCCAAACATAAATAAATTAGTTAAGAAAAGAGTGTTTTACAATATGAATAATTTACATATATTTCAACCAAACTAATCATCTTACCAGACACTTTCACTATTAAAGTTATCACCAAACTCATCTTCGTTTGTGTCTTGATATGTATCTTGATCGGTGAGTAACTCTTCTTCTGCATCATCATCTGCCTCTTCACCAAGATCATCAACGTCATTATCATTGGGTTCGTGCAACTGGAAATCAACATCGTCCAGTTGAATTGGATTGCATGTATCTACAGCTTTCTCTTAAAATAATTACTCAGGTAGAGGATCGATAAACTAGACATTTGATCTCGCCTTGATTATACACGTTGCCCACCAGTCCAACTTGTCTCATTTTAAACTTGGGTACGCATAATAGTATACTTATATAGTTTGGGTAGTAAGTACGAAAGGTTCATATCGATTGAACCTACGCTTATGATTGATATCGATAAGCTTATAATGTGGATGAACTTTTGTGCCTGTAGAAGTTGGATCTAACCAGTCGCACTTGAACAATAGTATGTTTTTCTCCATTCGGCCGGTGTATTCGAGTTGCAAAATTTCTATGAGACAATCGTAATAATCATACTCGGTTGCCCAATAGTTTGATCTTTTAATGCATACTCAATTGCTCGATGTTGCTTTGTTGGATCCGTGCTCGATTGTGCAAAATCTATAACCATTTACCTTACATCCAGTATACGTTTTCACCAATCGTGATGAACCCTCATCTAGGATGCTAATGTTCACGTCGATCACATTGTTTGAATGATCTCTAGCCTATGATGTTGAAGAATCATTTTTAGTTTAGGAAATATACTAGATAAATACATACAATAATTAAAGGATACGCATCTCGGTATCGAACGTCTTACGTAATGTTTGAATGAATTGGCAAATCCATTTTCCAATTTTTCGTTGAGTCTATCATCAGTAATGTTTGGTTGGAGATGTTGAATGCTCTTCGTATAAATACTACATCATTCGTTAGACAATTGGGTAAACAATATTAGTGTGTGTGTGTGTGTGTGTATATATATATATATATATATATATACAGTATAAACTGAAAAGAGTATTCGTACCTAACATATTCTTGGACCTCCTCACAATTTAGCAACACGTATATCCTTGCAGCGTTGTATTCTAGTTTGGTTAGGAATCT
This sequence comes from Phtheirospermum japonicum, assembly GCA_014905375.1. Classification (NCBI taxonomy): domain Eukaryota; kingdom Viridiplantae; phylum Streptophyta; class Magnoliopsida; order Lamiales; family Orobanchaceae; genus Phtheirospermum; species Phtheirospermum japonicum. Next base: position 1,051,611 of record BMAC01000240.1, read on the forward strand.
TTATCCATTTGTACCAAATGTCTCCATATATTTTTTAAAAACCAGGGAATTTCATTAGTGACATCTACACCATCCTGGCTGTCGTTATTATTAGGCAAATTTGTTCTTTTAGTTAAAATGTGATCTTCAAAATAGTAAGAACTAAAAGTTGATGCCTCTTCAACTAGATATGCGTTAGCTATCGACCCTTCAATACTCGCCTTATTTTTCACACTGTTCTTTAGTTTGTGAAGAAACCTCTCAAATGGGTACGTCCATCTATACTGCACTGGGCCAACAATTCTCGCTTCATACGCAAGATAAACGGGCAGATGCTCCATTGAGTCACAAACACTTGGAGGAAAGATCAGTTCTTATTGATACAATATTAACGGAATGTCACGTTCTAGACGACTCATATCTTCGAATGACTATTGACGTGAGATCCTTGAAAAACAGGCTCAATTCGGTTAGAGCCTTCCACACATTTGAAGGAAGCAGTTCACGAAAGGCTATTGGTATCAACCTATGCATGAATACATGACAATAATGGCTTTTCATCCCGATCAAACACAATTCCTTCTTGTCAACGCAACGCCATGAATTTGATGTGTACCCATCTAGAAATCGAAGGGATTTAACCCAATTGCACAATGCATCTTTCGACAACTTATCAAGTGTATAATAGACTTTAGGAAACTTTCCCGATCCTTCGAGCCCAAGCTCCGAATGATTACAATACTCATTCAACTCTTCCCTTGATTTGGACGTGTCCTTGGTCTTCCCTTTGACATTCATCACCGTGTTAAAAACATTGTCAAACACAAGTTTCTCTATATGCATAACATCTAAATTATGGCGAATTAGATTTGTCCTCCAATATGGAGAATCCTAAAAGATGCTTCATTTTCTCCAACCAGGCGTTCTTGATATTGTGCATTAACGAGTGATGCATATAGTTCAGTGACTTTTAAAATCCCCAATCTTCCTGTCTCTACCAAAACTTCTGCCCCTGAGCGGACGTTCGACGGTGGAGTCTCGACAGATCTTCTTTTTCGAAAGCATCTTTCATCCTTTCGAAAATGGTGGCCGCATTCAAGGAATTTCCGGTGATTGTCGAACCACGATTGCTTCCCGCTGCACTCAAGAGTGAAGGCGTCTGGCCGTTCCATACAGTAAGGACAAGCTATTCGACAGGTCGTACTCCATCCAGACAATATAAAATACGCAGGAAAATTGATAATTGTCCACATAAGGGCTGCTCGCAGTTAATTTTTTTTTTAGATATATCATACGAGGGATCCCTAACAATCCATAACTGATTCAATTCGGTGATTAGAGGTTGCAGAAACACATCTAGTTCATCTTTCGGATTCTTTGGCCCTAGTACAAGAACGCTGAGGAACATGAACTGATCTTTCATGCAAATCCATGGAGGCAAGTTGTAGGGTTTAACTACGACAATCCACGATGAATACTGTGCACCAAAACTTTCAAATGGTTGAATACCATCTGTATAAAGACCTAATCTCACGTTTTGAGTTTCAGCTGCGAAATCTGGATGAGTTTGATTGAAATATCCCCAAACTTCTGAGTCGGATGGGTGGTGCATAATATCATCTTCAACCACGTGTTCAGCATGCCACCTCATCTCTTTTGCTGTAGCATTAGATGTGTACAACCTCTTCAGATGAGGAGTTAATGGAAAATAAGATTTCAACTTGCGATTCAATGGGGCAAACAAACCTCGATTGATCTAATATTTTGTAGGCAGACTCGGTATTTTTGGTGAAATAAATTGGAATTTTTTTAGGTTGAACGAATGTCGGATCTGGTCGGAATCGACGCCGCAAGTTCCTAATTTCCTGTGTGAAAAAAATATAAAATTAAAACTTTGCCGGGCAATTCAACAGAGCAAACAGACTCTGATTGGATTGAGATTTTTCATGTAAACTAAAAATGATAACATAGATTCATGGTAAAAATTTCAGGTTAAACAGACTTCGGATCTGGCCGGAATTAACGCAGCAAATTTCTGATTTGCTGTGTAAAAAAATCATAAAAAACAAAACTTTGACTGACGATTCAACAAGGCAAACGAATTTCGATTGACTTAATTTTCCTGGTGGACTCGGAATATCAATAGAAATTAATGGAAAAATTTTCAATTAAACAGACGTCGGAGCTAGTCGGAATCGATGCCAGAAGTTTGTGAGATAGGTGAGAATGTGAATTGGATATATGAAGGGTATTCTTTACATATTGATATAAATTGTAGTTAGTGGGTAAATAAAAAATAAATGAAAGATAAGTGGGCAAAAATACCTTATTTTTGTATTTCTTGGTCAATCTCCCTTTATTTTTACAACATTTGAAAATACTAATTAATCTTATTTATTTATTTTTATTTTTTGCTTTTTTGTGTTTTGTAAATTTATCAACTAATTATATTTATATATTTATATATTTTTAATATTTTTTCAAATTTATTATATATTATTTATATTTTCTATTGATTTCTAAAAGTCCAAAATCAAATGAAATATTTACAAATTAATATTAATAATTGATAAAATAAATATTTATTTTCAATTTTATTCATTTAGATACCTGTACCAAAAAATGTCTGACATACTTTTTCACTCGTGACACTTTAGAAAACTTATTGTAAACATCAACATATTGCGGTTGGACATCATAATTGCACACTTTTGTATTAAACAGCATTAATGCAACACCGATTGAATTGGTGGCAAAGATCTACTACAAATAATATACTGTACTATATAGCTATGTATACCAGATTAAGTTTCACACGTCTTCCGAGGGTGTTCTTTGTGTTATGGTACTACTATTGGATAATATTAAAATTTGAAAAAGCCACAGAAAAAAAAAGAAAAAAAAAAAAAAAAAAGAAAAGTCTTGACATTGTTTCTACTTGAAGCTATTAGAGCTGTTGTGATACATTTGGGCGCCTTCTATTAATTCCTTGTCAAAATATAAATAAATGGTTCATGTTCATGGGAATGGTGACTGAGTAGTGGTGCAGGACCAATTCTCGTGACTTAATTTATTTGGCTTATCATTATTCCTTTTTCTTTTATCCTGGTACAAACAAAAAAGAGGTTTAATTACATAAATAATATATATTTAAATATTAATTAAAAAAATGTGTCAGTTTGAAAACAACTTACGAAAATGTGTCGGGACGCTTTTGGGAATAGCGTCCCGCTCACATTCTACAAGGTACAAATAGCAAAACCGTTCTAGAATGTCAGTGGGACGCTATTCCCAGACACATCCCGAACCTAGTGTGACATTGTAGAAGGTATATATAAAGAACCGTTCTAGAATGTGAGTGAGACGCCATTCCAAGGGCTTCCCGTATCTAAATCGATTTTCTACTCTTTTTTGGGTATGAAATGAAAAAAAAAATTAATAAAATTAACATTTTCGCAAGATTAATAATTTTCTCATTTACAAAGAATATCAATTTTATTAAATAATTAACAATAAATAAGAAACGAATAAATTCGAATTTTCACATAATTAATGATTTCTCACAAAATAAATAAATTAAGACTTTTTTCACATAATTAATAATTTCATATAATTTAATTTTTCACATAATTAAGAATTTTACACAAAATAAATCAATTGACATATTAACAAATTTAATTATTCACATAATTAATAATTTCATCACAAATCAATAAATTTAAATTTCACAAACTTATAAATTTTTAATTATGTGAAAAAAAGTCTTAATTTATTTATTTTGTAAGAAATCATAATTATGTGAAAATTCGAATTTATTCGTTTCTTGTTTGGTTGTTAATTATTAATAAAATTGATTTTATTTGTAAATGAGAAAATTATTAATTTTGTGAAAATGTTAATTTTTTTTATTTTCTTTTCATTTCAGACCCAAAAAAGAGTACAAAGTCACTTTACGTCCGGGAAGCCCTTGCAATGGCGTCCCGCTCACATTGTAGAACAGTTTTTTATATATACCTTCTAGAATGTCACACTAGGTTCGGGACGCATTTGGGAATAGCGTCCCACTCACATTCTAGAATGGTTACCATTTGTACCTTCTAAAATGTGAGCAGGACACTATTCCCAGGAGCGTCCTGACACATTTTTGTAAGTTGTTTTCAAACTAACACATTTTTTTAATTCATATTTAAATATATATTATTTATTTAATTAAACCCAAAAAAGATTGACTCACCGAGAATTGGATTGCTCACTTTTAAATTGTTCTTTTCGACCTAATTGACTTCTCGGCGACCTGAACAATTTACAAACAAAACTCAAGTCGGATAGTTCCGGCATATGCCCTCAAATACTTAAGTCAGTTCCCTTTTAGTAATGAATAAACGAAAACTCAAAGTAGGATAAAATCAACTTAGAAGAAAAAAGTGAGGCATGAGTCTTTTTATATAAACAAGAGACGTGTTCTCAGTTTAGGGTTCTCGTCTCCTATCACAATACCCTAATTAACCACCGAGTTATAATTAGTATTCTCCCTATATGCTAAGTTACCATAAATATTAGAACTCTCGCATTTTGTAAAGATACCATAATAACCCTGGGCCAACATCCCATTAACCATACAACCCATCTCTCAATATCAAACTATTATAATACCATTTACCCCATATGGGCTCGCCACTCACTACAAGAAATTTGAGGTTCAATGACGATACATTTTGTCATTTTTTTTCGTCACTGAAAATAATGACGAAATTCGAGCGTCACATAGGTTGTCACGGTATGAATGTCACATTAGGTGAAAGTGATAATTTTTTCACGCGTCACTAAATGTTCGGTTTTGATGACGCTGATGTAAATTGACATCATAGGTGATACTATTTGGTGACGCTGAATTCATCACGTAAGTGATCGAAAAGTTGCATCAAAAGATCTGTATTGTCACCGCATGTTACCATTCTTAATGACGAACACTTATTATGTCATCAAAATATTTGACTTTCCGTGACAAACATAATTACAATGGCAATTTTTATTGAGTTATAATGACGCTCATATTGTCATAATATGTATTAAACATTTGTCAAATATAATGTAATTCGTCTCGATAGATTTATTTTATAGTGACACAATATTGAACGTCACTGAACAACTATATTTTCAATGACAAACCAATGTGTCATCATTTACTATGAAAGGTGATTAAATGTTTTGCCACGAAAAAAATTAGCAATATGTGATGAGTATTAAAATCATCACAAAAGTTATATGTTCTATGATGATCTATGGGGTACATATGGTGATAAAACTCATTGTCATTAAATAAGTTTATATGGTTTTATGCCAATCATCACGATTGAGTTAGTCTAGGTGACAAGCTCAAAGTATTATGTGATGAAACAAGTTGTCATGATATATTAAAGTGATAAAGTTGGAATTATTATGTGACGCTTCGAATTGTAATAGTTGATTCACTAATGAAATTTTCCATTGTCACAATTTTATTATTCTTTCATGACAATTTAAATAGTCCTAGATATGTGCATTAATTTATCATAAACCGTGTAAGAAAAAAAAAACATAAAGATGAAAATGTAAACAAACAAGCATGTGACATTGCAAGAGAAATGATAAGAGTATCCATTCCATCAAAATATTACTTGGAACATTCAAAACATATGCCAAAATAGTATTACAATAGAGTACTTGTATCATTCAAACCAAAAGATTACTTGAAATATTCAGAACATACACCAAAATAGTTCTTGGAATAGACAACTAGAATTAGGCAGTATTCTCACTCCCACCAAACAGATGACAATCTTGAGATTGAGTATCGAGGAGATCATTAATCAATTTCTCAATGCGAGTACGCTTCATAGAAGCTTCACCAGGAGGAAACGAATTTGGTTGAAGATGGAAACATAGATATTTAGTCACTTGAGCATTAAAACTTGTCTTATATGCTAGCTAAGAGTGTGTACTATAAGTAGTCAATGAAGCTCAGATCAACTTGTCAAGCTCATTAAGATTGTTTTTCAATAAACATGTCAATGCATTTTTAAAGGTTGAAATAAGCAATTTCAATTAAGAGGAAGCTGTAAAGCTCCAACTAAAATATTTTATTCCATTTTTTCAAACAGTACTTAAAGGATTAATCGGGAAATATCATCATTATATTGATCAATAAGGTAAAAAAGAGCAGTTCGAAAGCTTCATATAGAAAGAAACAAACTTACAAATTTGGAAGGGGATGCAAGCTGGTAAATACTAAAGAAAACGGGAACTTCCTCAAGAAAAAGCTCTATATAGTGAAGCAAGAAAATGCAACAATCATATGTGTTTTGCTGCTGGGTAGCTGCAAAATCATACAACTCAAGTCAGAGATCCAATATATCAAAAGCAGAATAATGCTAATACAATCATACTTACTAATGATCAACAAGAGATGAGCATTATTTTTCATTAAATTATCACAATAACTCTAATAATATAACTATTATATAAGAGTTATCTTAAACTTTTTAAATACATTATGTTCATGCAAAAAACTGAGCTTATGAATAAATATATTGAACATAAGTCAAGCGGTATAGACTTCATATTTCTGAAGTTTGAATATAAGTTTTCAAATATTTCTTTCAACCTTTCTTTCCACTCCTCCCATCAGTAACTGCCATTTCAAGTTACAGATTGACAAATCTCTTACAAAGATAATTCTTTAACTTGATCTATTCTTTTTCTTAGTTGGTTATGATAAAATCATTAGGAAATTATAAATAATAATGACATTGAACAATAATAAATAACCTCCTCGAAGAGTCCTTTTCAAGCTCATCCACAGCTTGACCTTGAGGTTTGCTTCCATATATTGAACTTAACTCTTTAGAACTTGATGAGAGATTATGCCTCTGATGTGGTGGTAGGTCAGCAAGAATATGGGCTACAGCTATTGCGGCAGCAGCTCATTCTGGAACATGTGCACAAAATTAGTCAAATGTGTAAAGTCAAAAGTGATTCAGAAACTCTCAGATCATCCTAAATAATATTAAAAATCCTAATGCAAGTAGACACATTAATTTGAATTCTTGTTGCAGGAAATTTGATTTTCAGTCTTCCAATTTAAATAATAGTTCAAAATTTTGAAGCCAATATACCGTCAAACACAGTGAAACGCATTCGGTCCACAAGTGTGGATTCTTGAAAATTAAATTACAAAAAATAACTATAAGCAGTCCCATTCTAGCCCCTAGCCCCATGCCGAACTCAAAAAAACTAAACATAATCATACTAGACTAGGTGTACTAGATTGAGGTTTTAAATACATAAAGTAGACCAGGGGTACAAGTATTAATAAAGGCTTAAACTTTATTACGTTCATAAACCTATACTAATGACAACCACAAGTGGTCATAAAGCGTCACCTTCATTACCACAACCAAGCATATTAGCACCTAAATTGCACACACGTAATCGTCTCACACATGATGTAATTTAGAAAGAAAGAAAGAAAGAAACATAACTCGTTTGATCCCACTACAATCAACATCATCAAATAATTTCTCATTCTTAACTTATCATATTATTAACCTAGAACCAAAATAATACAATCAACAACTTTCTTCGTGATAATGGCCCTTAAATAATAGCACCAATATGTCTATAACATATCAAAAAAATCAAGTACAACCTCCTAGAGAGACAAACGTATTATTGGTATTGCATAAAAATAATATGTTCCACCAACCAGCTTCAACTTCTTCTATGTACAACATAGTGACAGAATTACCCAAGCTACTTTTCAGCAAACAACTTCATCCCAAACTAAAATATGTTCCACCAACCAACTTCAACTCTTGAGCGTCACAAAAGTATATAATCAATTTCTAAAACACGATATTTTCTTGCTACTATCTATTCATTTTCAAAACCAATCAAATAAAGTCAAAACTCCTTAGTGGGTTTTGACATAAAGAAGAGAAAAATAAAAAAATAATAGATATGTGAAAGCTTCATAACTACCCATCTAATCCATTCCACCAAAAGCATTCATAGACACAGAAAAAACCAAATTTAAACCCTAATCTATCTAATCTAAGAAAAAATTAACAAAACACCAAAACACTGTAAGAATAAAAAAACTCACCACTATCTTAAGCTATATCCACATGATGCGGCCACATTAACCGTAATACCTTCTCCTGGACCCACCTATTTCTGCCTTCTCATTTCGACCACCTTCCTATTCGAGTCCGAATGCAACACGCTCAAAAACTTCGGGCTGTTCGCTAGACAATACTCCGGTAGAAGGCGTCCTGACTTATACCGGACCCATGTTGTACGTTGTTGTTTCCTTGCTTTTTTTATTGCTCATTTTCATTATTGCTTGCAATATCAATATGGCACACGCACGAGGCATACGAAATACTTGCATTTACGTTTCACAGTTAGTCATAGACTTAGTTTAATTTCATAGTTTCATCTAGTTTCCATTTATTTCCTTTTCCCTTTAATTTCACAAAGCAAAGAACCTGTTGATCTCTATAATCAATCAAATTCTGATAATACCAGCACATGAACCTTACCTATACTACACCACCAAAACTTTTCTCTTTAAAATGGCGCCATTGCGACTCGGCTTGGTTAAGGTTTTCTATTTGCTTGTAGTTTCTTTCTGATTTTAGCTTTCTTTTGTATTCGACATATTTATTGAGTGTATGAAAGGTCATCGAACCCTTGGGAATGATTTGGCTCCTTATATTTCAAACCCCGAGCGATTAAGGCGTTTAAGACGTTCCTTGGCTACTACTCACGATATGGCGAATAATCTTCCAAACACTAGCCCGTTTCTCAATCCTATCGAGGAGTATCCACAGGCCCGTGATCCTCAAAGCTCTATTGATTCTGAGCCCGTTTTTCATGTTGAGCTATCCTCCCTGATCGACAAGCCCGGGCCTTTAAATCCCAACCCAATGAGCTCTCCCGATCACGCTCTAGGAAATCAAGGGAGTGATTTCACCACTCATGGACATGCCATGGGCCTACACCTAGGTACCACACCCCTCCCTAACCCTTCTTATGCTTTCATTTCTAATACTTATGACAATGAAGGTTATATTCCTAACATGGGAGTCCATGGTGAAAACCATGTTGGGAATGGGATGAGTTTTAATGGTTTTGGTAACGTGGGGTGGCATGGTGTAAACCACGTTGCCAATGATGTTATCGGCAATGGTCAACCCAACGTGGGAGGGCATGGTGTGAACCATGTTGGGTTTGTTGGCTTCGCAGGCATGAATAGTTCATATGGAGGTTATGGTGCTCCCAATCCCTTTCCGAATATGCAAATTCCGAATTCCGGTCCGTATGGCGATTATGGTGCTCCTAATCAATTTCCGAACATGCAAAGTTTATTTCCTAGCCCGTACGGAATTCCTCCTGCTTACAACATCAATCATGCCCCGAATGTGAATTTGAATGCTATGGTGGTGGTCCCGGTTATGGAGGTGCCGATACTAATGCTCATGAGGACACTCCGGATCCGTATGGTTTGTTTGGGGGAATGAGCCCTAATGCCCAATATGCCCCTCCCGTCCTCGCTATGAAAGAAGTTAGCAAAGCCTTCGTGGGAGAGTCTATTTCATCTTGTGTATCCCTTCCCCCGATGTTATGACTATTGATATCCTTTCGCTTGATTTTGATCGGCTTCCGATTTTTCACGGGTTTGCCAAGGAAGGTCTTCTCCAATCCCTCTGACAATTTATGTGGCAAGTCTTGAGTTTTCACCGCCTGAATACGACGAGTTTAGAGCATCTTCGAATCCGTTTTTTTTCATATGATCTCCAAGATAAAGCATTGTCGTGATTTATGGGGATCCTTATCAATTTTATTCATACATGGGATGAGCTCTTGGAAACATTCTTGGATCATTACTATTCTGCAGAAAAGACGACCGAATTTAGGATTAAGATTATTTAGTTTAAACAAATAAAAAATGAGCCGTTTCACTCAGCTTGGGCTCATTTCCAAGATCTTATCACGAGTTGTCCTCATCATCGTATGCCCAAGGAAATTTTAATCCAAACTTTCTATGAAGCATTGGACCCATAATTCCAATATATGGTGGATTCGTCGGCCGGGGGTAATATGAAAGAACAACCTCCTCAAGTTGTTCTCAAGATTTTCACTACTCTCGCCGACAATTCTCAACAAAAGTCTTCTTGGGCATTGTATTCTAATGCCAATGAAGTGATTGAAACTTCTTCCCCTAAGTATCTTGAGATGGACAAGAAACTCACGGCTTTGGAGGATCAAATTGCTAAGTTGTCTAGCCCGAGCCCGGATCCCCCATGTGTGTCATGTGGAATGATTGGTCATGATTTCACTTATTGTCTGTCGAATCCCTCTTTCTATATGTCGATGACTTAATCGGAGGAGGTATGTGGGGTTCAAGGGTATCAAGCGGGACCCGGTGTTTCTAGGCCAGCTTTTTCTCGTCTGCCGAATCACAATCCTCCGTATCACCCGAGTAACAGCATGCATCCTAATTTTAGTTATGCCAATACAAATGCGGGTCCGTCTCGTCCACCAATATCGGTGAATGCTCCTACTCCACCTTCCGATCCTACTCTCTTAGCCATTATGCAACAATTAAAATCTTTCTCCATTACGGTGGCTTCGTTTGATGCTCGGTTTGATGCTAGGTTCAACTCCCTTGAGGCCACGACGAATGGGTTGAATACTAAAGTGGGGCAATTGGCAAGTGACGTGAAAATGCTAAAACAAGTGAATGAGAAAGGAAATTTTCCAAGCCACCCTTCGCAAGCCCATGCAGTCACGGTCCTTAGAAGTGATGGGGTGGTTGATAATACGGATGTACCACCATCCAAGGAGGAGGTGGTTGCTATCCCGAGTATTTTTACTCTTCTCGATTCTACGCCCGTGGGTCCCACTTTAGCAAGGGAACTTCCCGATGGCCTACACAAGTCTTCAAATCCCTACAAGGCACCAATTTCTAAGGCCCCCATAACCTATCCATCCCGGCACAAAGTGCTACGAAGGACGAACAATTCTAAAATCTCCATGACTTATTGTCCGACTGAGATGCCATCTGGAGTTTTATCATTCTAAGGAGGCAAAATATGGTTGGTGACCCTTTTCTCTCGGCTCTTAAGAAGGTGGATCCCGGCTTGTTTTGTATTGATATCAAACCCGAAAATGGGAAATTCATTAATGGCATTTTTGATTCCGGGGCGGGTGTTAATTTGATGCCGTCATCGATATACGAACAATTGAACCTTCCTCCTTTACAAGAGACACGCATTTGCTTATAATTGGTCGATCGGTCAATTAGACACCCAAAGGGAGTGGTCAAGGATGTTCTTGTTCAAGTCGGGGGGATCCTACGGTCGACTTCGTGGTATTGGATGTTGGCATGGTGAAGGATGTTGGCGCCAATCACACTATATTGATAGGCCACCCATTCATGTCTACAACTCAATGCTTGATAGAATTTGGAAAGAAGAATACTTTGTCCGTAGCGGGTGACTCGGTCACGTTTTCTATGGCTAAATTGTCATCTATTCCATCAAGCGTCTTTCATGCGGATCGCTTACATGTCAATGTGATTCAAGAATTGGATGACCAAGTTTCTATGGAGGAAGAGAGCAAAGAGGAAGAGTTTGACCCGGTGCTAGTGTTGAAAGTCGTAGTAAGGGGAATAAGCCCTTTGTTCCTAATGATGGTTCAATTGTGCTTTGATGTGCTAAGGTAGGGTGTGACAAGGATTGTTTATGTGTCGTTGAGGGCAACGACGAATTTTTAGAGGGGGAGGTGGAGATTGTTGACGATGGGTTGGAAATGAAACCCATTGAAGAGCTTGAAGAGTATCGTGAGGAGATCATCGAATTGTGTGATCTAGTTCCCAATGAGGTCGAGAGGAGGCACAAACCCGATTTTAAGCCTTTCTCATCTCACCTCAAGTATGTCGATTTGAAAGAAGAGGAGAGCAAGCCGGTTGAGTTTTAGCATGTGGCCTTTTGGGCGATAGGAGTCACGAAAATGGATTTAAAAGAGGTCGGGCTAGAGAGAATGTTGTGAGTAGAGGAGTTATATGAGTTCTGGAATGTTCGATATGAAAATGCTCGCATCCGCAATGAAAGGACACAACAGTTACATGACAAAGGTGAAGGGTTGATTGAAGTGCTTAGAGCTTTTAAGGGTGTTACTGGTTTGAGTCTTCAAGATAAGGGGCCTGATCCAATTGAGGAAGTCAATATAAGTGGGGCGGTGGCCTTAATCGACCCCAAGACTCAAGCAAGATCCCACGTTGTTGGCCATTGAGTCAAGCCTTATCGTCGCGGTCTTCTCTTTCCACCATGATTAAGAAGGGAGTTCGTCAAGCTAGTGGCGTAAAACAAGCGCCTCTTGGGAGGCAACCCAAATTCTTTCTATTTATTTCTTTTATTTTCTTTCTTTCTTATTATATAAAAATCCAAAAACATTCAAAAATTGAATATATATATATATATATATATATATATATATATATATATATATATATATATATATATATATATATATATATATATATATATATATATATATATATATATATATATATTGTGTTGTCTTTTGGTCCTTTTTAACCCTTGGTTTTATTTTATTTTGAGTTGTGTGCATATTTTCTTGTGTTTTTGATTTTGTGTTATCTTCTTTTATAGTGTTTTGTTTTCCGACTCCAACCTTGGTCGATTTGATAAGTTGGTAGCATTCATGGAGTCGGGAGAAACAAGTCATGCTCGATTTTCACTTGGATTGCTTGGATGCTTAAGTGGACCCCCCCGAGATCGACCCGAACTCGCTAGGTTTAGGAAGCTTTTATCTCACCCTCCTTTTACTTGATTTTTATTAAAATGCAATCAATGTTTTGCATGGTTTAGTTGTGGGGTGGGTAGGTGGTTAGGGTCCGGGTGTCACAAAGCATGATTTGTCTTTCTTAACTCGAGCCTTGGTGAAGTAACGCTTACTAATTGCGCATTTATATGGTTGAGTTGTTTTTTTTGTCTTGAGGGTGTTTATTACATTGTTTAGCAATCTCCACGTGCTTGAAAGTTTGAATAGTTTACTTGTCGGGTTTTTACATATTTATACCCTCTTGTGTAAGGAGTTGAATTTTTGTGCTTCGTCCAAAACCCGCCTATATATATATAATCAATATTTACTCGTGAAAAGATTGCAAAGTTCTAAAAGCTTTTTTGATTTTGTTTTCCTAAACCCGGTGCAAACTCGTGAGTAGCCTTGTGTGAATTATCGGTTTTGCTTGCATTTTTATGGAAATTGCATTGAGGTGGCTTGATTTTTCTTTTACATGATTGAATTTGGAAATGATCTCGAGGCACATATATCACTCTTATTCCGGCCATATATAAATATATAAGCTACTTAAATATCCCAAATGAGCCCCCTTGAGCCTATGCCCCGTTTGTTGTTACCCAAGCTCGGTTTTAGCTCTTATATCTTCATAAATTGTGAGGTGAGAGTGTATGATTAGTTGATGAGAAATGTGTGGGACATTGTGGAATTCGTGTTTTGAGTTTCTTATATATATACAGAAAATATAAAAGAAAGGAGAAAAACAAATAAACTCCAACACAAATCACGAAAAGTGATAAATCGTGCGTTCAAGCGAAAACCCTAATGTCTAAAAAGGCTATGTTTAGTAAAAAGAAGCAAATTCAAAAAGCTTCTAAGTATTGTGGAATAAAAGTTGGGAACGTGTGTAAGTGTACGAAAGGGTTTCAAATGAAAGTTTTGTAATTTGGGAAGGGTGAAGGGATAATAAGATTTGGGTTCTAGAAGTTAGGGATCGTGAGTTAGCCATTATATCCAAACATTTCATACCGTACCAAAGAGACAACATTACAACCCTAAATAAAGACCTCTTTCGATTCTTATTTGGTCATGTACAATGGGTGATTTTGAGTTCTAATATGTGAAATCTTGACTAGGTGCATGCATTGTATGATTTGAGCGTATACACATCCCATATAACAAACACTTGAGTGAATTGAGTGAACACCCTCAAAATTCCATTTGAGAGGAAATCATCGATTTGATTTCATTTGAAAAAGAGTAATACGAGCAATGCTTGGCGATAACGAGTTTATATTGAGTCGAGTTTAATTAGTTTATTAGGTTATTTTCTAGTTTTACTGTTTTGAATCTTATGGGTGCGTTATTGGTGAGGTTTGTGTGATTTTTGAGTTCTTATGTTCAGAATTCCTATTTCATAGGTGAAAGAACGGTCTCGCTTGATATTGGTCGTTGTTTGAAGAAGATAAAGTTCAATTGGATGGACGGGTCTTGAAGTTAGAAGCACTAAATAAGCAAAAAAAGGTAAATTAATGAATTAATTCCGTGCCAAGACGTGCTAATCCACGCCACAAACTAGCTCCAAAATGTCAAAATATTCTGGAATGGTCATCAAGACGTGCCAAGGCGCACCAAGACACGCCAAGACACTCCCGACCGTGCCCAGCAGCTGCCAACCACACGCCTGCCTAGTGCCTGCCAATAGCGCCTACCGCCAGTGCGCGCAACTGCCGATGCCTGCGCCCACCAGGGCGTGCCAACACTTGCCAGCCGCTCGACGCCACGCCTGCCCGCACGCACCTTGCCGAGCCCCTGCCGACAGCGCCTAGTGCTCGTGCGTGTCTTCCGCCCAACCCTGTCGAGCATTGCCGACATCCCACGCCCAAGCACGCCCAGCGCCCGAAAAACTTGAGCCAACTCGTGCCAAACCAAGCCAAACCTTGTCAATGTGCACCATTTCGGGTCAAACTTGGTCAAACATGAGAAATCCAAGATTTTATGTTTTATTTGACCCATTTAACCCTAATTTAACCTAGTATAAGTAGATAGACTTCTCTCATTAGAAAATGTCTTTCATTCTCCCAACTCTTGCATGAGTTTGGATTTAATTTCTCTCTCTAAATCTTAGATTTTAATTTTAAGCTTTTCCTTGGGTTTGTAAGCTCAAGATGATCTTGGATTTTATTTTTGCTATTTCATTCAATTTTGGTGCTCCTTTCTTAATTTAAGTAAGCTTTTCATTATTTACATGTTTGTTCTTCATTTTATGAATTTTGCCTTAACTCTTAGATGAATTTTTAGATCTTGTGAATTGGCTATGGAATCTAGGTGAGTGACACACCAAGATCATAGATCGAGTCCTTGATCATTTTTATATTGAATATTTCATATGCTTTATTTTGATTTTTATTTTCATGTATAGTTTTATGTTGAATCCTAAATCTACTATTCGTTTCTAGTTATTTCTCGTAAAGTTTTTAACTTTCACGTCAACTTTTATTGTTCTTTCCATTGATGATTTCAATTTTTGTTAATTTTCATTTCTGAAATTTCATGTTCATGCAAGAATAGTTGTACCTTAGGTTGTTCTAGTTGTACGTTGTTATTTCCTTGCTTTTTTTATTGCTCATATTCATTATTGCTTGCAATTTCAATACAGCACACGCACGAGGCTTACGAAATACTTGCATTTGCGTTTCACAGTTAGTCATAGACTTAGTTTATTTTCATAGTTTCATCTTGTTTCCATTTATTTCCGTCACAAAGCTAAAAATGCATTGATCTTTATAATCAATCGAATTCTTATAATACCAGCACACGAACCTTACCTATACTACACCACCAAAACTTTTCTCTTCACCCCACATGCATTGCAAAGTGTTTTTGGTCCCATGGGACCCGCCCGCCACTGTGTGGTCTTGTCGGCCTGACAATCCAAGAACCTTTTCCCCATTCCTCCTACCCCATCACAACTCACCATCACTGGTGTAATTGGCAATGAGAACGAAATATCTCGCCTGTTCTTCTTGAAGACATTGTTGACTTGGCTCAGCCATAGAGAGTGCTGAACCAGGTAAAGTCTTCTTCTGCTTCTTTTGGTCCGGACCCGAACGGGATAGCTTGTCGGGACTTTGAGGCTGTTGAAGTGGCTGGCAATGGAACTGCTGTTGTTATTGTTGCTGCTGCTATTTGTATTGCTGTTGTTGCAGATGATGGTGCTGTTTTTGAGAACCGAAATGGGGATTTGGTGGTTTGATATGAGTCCCCGATTGTCAGACAAGATTCCAAAGCACGTCTCGACAGCAGGGAACGCGTCCTTATTCAATGGCCATTCAAGCTCCTCCTCCACAAATTCAAGAAATGAATGGGTATGAATCCCACGGTCAAACGCCGCCGCCGGCGCCGGGTTTGAGTAATCCAAAGAAGAAGAAGAGGCGGAGACGCCGCCTTTGAAAATAGTGGGGTCTACCAACTCTTTTTCACATTCTCCACCGTCGAGGGTAAAGTTGAGGTCATTGTCTACTACGAAACACGCCTGCGTTGTGTCCAAAATATCCATTTGTTTTCTGGTCGTGGTTTTGAGAAGAGAGAGAATAGGAAATGTTAGGACAACAAGGGAAACCTTAATTTGACAAAAACTGCTGGTACTTGAGAGTGCCAACATTCCAGCCCATTTTCACGACTACCGCCACCTGTCACGCCCGAGTAACCAATTGCCAGCATCCAGTCAGTCGAAGCCCAGAATAGCCCAACAATCACTGAAAAACCATCTCCAATTTAAGCCCCACAACGACAGCCATGACAGTTGCCCATCTCGGCCGAAACCACCACCACCAACTACCGTACAATCTGGTAGTCACCGAAGCCACCATCTCAGCTAACCTCAAACTCACGGCCAAAATCCAACCAACCGTCAATTACTAGTCACTAACATCACCACTACCGCTGTAGGTACAGACCAAAACCTGAACTTAACCGGCAACCACCCTAGTCCTCGTCCGGCCACCGTCGTTTTCCCATTTCTACCTATCGCCATTTTTCTCGAATGTCAACAAACCAATATTGCCGCGCTGCCCAATCGAAGCCACCAAAAAATCGTCTTTAGTCGCTGCTCTTTCAAGCCGCTGCCGCAGTTGATTCCAGCCAGGCTATGCCACCACCACCAATGCTGCTACATCCAGTAGCCATGTCACCTGTCGTTGCCGTCGTTGTCGGTGCCGTGAAGGATCGTAATGGAGGGGGATATTTTTTGGCCGATTTCACGAACAGAAGAGAGATGAAAAAATGGGGGTTTCGCCAAATTAGGGCTGAAAGTCTCTTTTTTATACCCCAACCCTTTCGGAAAATTATGAATTTACCACACGAACTTTTAGATTGATTTAACTTGGCCCATAGTTTATCCAAATACCCCAAATCCAGCCCTCAACTTCATAAATACCCCAAATCAAGCCCTCAAATTTATAAGAACCTTAATCCAGTCCAATTCTATATTATATGTTTTTATTTTATTTTTATATTAATATATTTTTATTTTGTTTTTATATTATATATTTTCTATTTTCAATTAACTATATTATATTATTTTCTTGAACTATAATTAAGTTTATTATTATAACTTAAATATCTAAGCCCATTATACTATTTTTCTTTATTTCAACCTCTATAAGACATTGAGTATATTATGAGTCCAATTGAATTATTTTTATTCTAGTCCACTAAGCCCAATCATCATTCCAATTGTGTATAATTAAACTTATTTTCATAATTATTATTTTTAATAATAATATGCCATATGTAATTTGTCTTTTAATTAAAAAAAAACTATTTTAGATTTTTGTTATTTATATATGACTAATTTATTGTTATATTTAGGAGAATACAAGAAAAATATTGAATTAAGTAAAAAAAGATGTTAAATTAGACCAAATATAATAAAAAACAAAACTTAAATAAGGGAAGATTTAATAAAAGGAAAATATTAAATTAGGTAGATATTAGGCTCTGATGATACATAAGGGGAACTTTTGTAAACTAATTATTTAGATTTTATATATATT
Organism: Phtheirospermum japonicum; assembly: GCA_014905375.1. Classification (NCBI taxonomy): domain Eukaryota; kingdom Viridiplantae; phylum Streptophyta; class Magnoliopsida; order Lamiales; family Orobanchaceae; genus Phtheirospermum; species Phtheirospermum japonicum. The sequence goes on from BMAC01000240.1 coordinate 1,069,517, forward strand.
TTAACTAATTTTATTATTAATAATGATTTTTAGATTTTTTTAATATTTTTTATTTAAAAATACCGACATGGCATTTTTAGTTTAAATTCATAGTGAGTCAAATATCCCTACAATGAATTATTTGGTAAAGCGAATTTGGTAAATATAGAATCATAATAATATTACTTTATTTAAAAATAAGAGACACCAATGGGTACAAACCAAGGTACATATATTTAAAAAATGGTCTTTTTACGGCGGTTTTCACAAAAAACGACTTTAAAATTGGATAGCAGCTGATTTTAACGGTGGTTTTCTAAGAACCGCCGTAAAAGTGATATAATCTACGGCGGTTAGATAAAAACCGCCTTAAAAACTCATATATTCCACGGCGATTTGTTAGGAACCGCCGTAAGAACTGGAGGCTAGCTTATTTTAAACGGCGGTTTTTAAATAACCGCCGTAAAATCCATATAGTCTACGGCGTTTTTTAAAAAATAGCCGTTAAATCTACTTTTTCACGGCGGTTATTGTAGAACCGCCGTAGAATGTATTAATTTTTTTTTGGTACACGCGTCCTTTTTATCCAAAACACATAACCCTCCACACTTAGCCATTTCAGTCGTGTTTTCCCCAAGATTGCATTGAACAAGAACACGGCTTTTCTACCCATTTTTCCCCAAAATTGCATTGAACAAGAAGCATTCTCAGAATAAAATGAATTCATTCCCAAATTTTATCCCCAAAATTTCATAGATTTGGTTCCCCAAAATACGCTCAGAAGCATTCACGGAGAAAGTTCGGCCGTCGACGATTCCCAACCCGTAGCGCGCTGTTGCTTCTCTCCCGTCTCCATCAGAGTCAGACACGTTTTCGTCTCCAACGGCTTAACTCAGCCTCGTGTAAGCTTCCATTTTCGAATTTCTTCTCAATTAGTGATTAATTTTAGGGATTTGAAAATTGATATTGGTTTTTAATTAGGGCTTTCGGACTTGATCTCAATTGTGAATTGACAAACTTGGGCACCCACTTTGCTGTTGTTCCTGTTTCTCTAGACATCACGGCCAAGGAGTTCAAGATTCTGAGTTACAATAGATCGTGTAAGCTTTCACACATTTGGGCACCCACTTTGCTGCGGTTCTTTAAAGATTCAATAGAAATCGCTTCTTGTTTGGATTGAAAAGTTGGGTTTCCTTTTCCCCGTTAAAAAATGCAAATTTATGGTAATTAGGTGATCCAGGGTAATGTGGGTTCAGTTGTACGAGTAATCTGTTTCTCAAATTGGTTTAAGTGTGTTGCTAAACTGAGAATATTGGTAGAATAGACAATTGACATGTCAGTTTTCAGGAATATATTGGCAATTACATTATTGATAGCTAGTTTGGGGTTGATTGTAAAGTCCAAAACAATCCCAAGGGCTAATTGTATGGAGAAACAAGTTGTGGACACCGAAAATGCAGATTAACAGTATTTAGGTTGTGTGGGTTGTTTCCTATTAATTTTCAGAATATTTAAAAAGATGTTTGTTGCTGGAAAAACCAATAATGTTTTTCATAACTATGTTGGGGATAAACAAAAGAAAAGAAAGAAAGGGAAAAAAAAGGAAAAAAAGGGCCGTATAAACTCTCATTGTTTAGCTTATTTGAGTTGATAGCTTACATTGAAGAATGTTTCTTTTTATATTTTGAAGTATTAAACTATAATGTCTATGCCCGTTTGGATCCGTTAAATGCGAGTTATAATTTCTTGTCGCTGTGCCTCTGTGAACTGGGTCTGAAGTTGAATCTGGAGCTGTGCATATTTTTCTTTGAAATCAAATCAAAGTTCATATCATAAATTTAATAAGTTCATATCGTAAGTTTGTCCTTTGTCTGTCCTGCTTTCTAGGGTAAAACTGAACTCCCAAAACTTTTTACATCGGGTCCATTTGTTGAACTGTATGTTGTAAATTGGATTAATTCTAATTAATTGGTACAGCGTAAATTCGTGTTAACGAATTGTATAAGCTTAGTCTACGTGTCGTGTAGATAATTATAGTTTTTTGAATTTCTCAAATCCATTTATTGGTGAGTGAGAAATGGTGTTTGGAAGTTGAATGGGTGCTTTAATGCTTTAATGTTTATTCCACATTGAATAATATTCAATGTGGAAGGGAGTTTAAAAGTGCTTAACTTTTAATGAGTGGACATCAAGTGGGCCAACGGGTATTATGGGCTTTGTGTAAACGAAGCTCACGCGGGATCTTGAACTTGGGTTCGCCAGTCCGCCTTCGGCGGATCCGAGCGGATCCGAGCCCGAGCCCGGTCCCGGACCCGAACCCGGTCCTGGGTCCTGGGCTCTGGGCCTGGGACTTGGGACTTGGGTCTTGGGCAATTGGTCCGAATTGGCTGGTCCGATTGTGATGGTCCATGTGGGGTCCTGGTTCTGGTTCAACCCTGGCTAACTTTTTAGCAACGTGCGGTTTTGACCCCTGAGCTGTATGTGTACGTTTCAAACATACACACCTGAATTATTTTGTAACTCCTGACCGTTCAGGTCAAAAGTTAGACGTTTCCAAACATTTGAATTCAAACATGCAATGTATCTGCACGCTGAACTCGTCCAGGTTCATGCTTGATTATGCTGACTGTTTGAACGCCATTACGGATGTCTTAATTGACAGATGTAACCCCTGAAACGAACCACTATAAAAGGGTGAGGCTCCTGCATTCCAATCTCACTTTTTTTCCTTACACGAAAAACACATGAGACAGCATACATACATCTGCATTTCTTTTCATAGCTCAGTTCATCTTCTTTTAGTTCGCCGGAGCCCTGATACTTACGATGTTGTAATATAAGGGATGAAGTCGTTTTATCTTTGGGAACGATTTGCCAAAATCGAAGGGCACTACCGGGGCATATTCGTTTTGCGGAAAGAGTGACCACTCGACTCGACTTTTATTTTACACTTTCTATTTTTCTTTTGGGTTTTAGTGTTTATTACAAATTTCGAGTTAGTGCTCGATTTTTGTAATAGTTCTAACAATTGAGAAATGAATTTTTATTTGTAATTTTAATTGTTTAAGTTGTAATATCCCTGACTGGAAAGAGAGATGTCCACATCCAGCACTCCGATGAGTGACACTATTCCGGCCATCACCTCCACTACCTCGGCGACGACCACTGCCCCTGCAGTCATGAACACTACGACAATTGGCATGTCTACGCCAATCTTGAACACTACTCAGGCTGAGATCTTTCTCAACCCAGGAACACTCGATTTCTTACTCGAGACGCTGACGAAGCGCATGACCCAGTCGAACCCATCCATAGCTTCGGCTGTTGGAACGATCCCTTTTGGGATAGGGACTTCGGTCCAAAATATGTCAGCTCCGGCTGTGACCCATCCCATTGGGATGACGAGAACTTCGGTTCTAAGTTTGTTTACAACTGCTCCCCAAACAGATTCAACTGTTTTGAATACCCATTCAACGGGTTCGATGGGGACTTTTGTACCAACGATGAACGCGCCGGTGCACTCCTCACGGATCATGCCCGCGGTGGCAGAGAAGCCTCCAAAATTCAATGGAGAAGGCTTCAAGAGGTGTCAACAAAAGATGCTATTCTACCTCACGATGCTTGGTTTCGCTAACTTCGTGAAGGAAGATGAACAGCCTATTCCGGACAAGGAAGAGACTAGTTTCCATGTTCACACCGCCTTCGATAATTGGCATAATGGGGACTATCTGTGTAAAGGTTTTCTTTTAAGTAGTCTAGAAGATAGCCTGAGTAATGTGTACTCGGATGTAAAGACCTCCAAGAAAATATGGGAGGCACTTGAGAAGAAATACAGTTCCGACGAGGCTGGAACTAGGAAATTTGTAGTCACGAACTTCATGGACTACAAGATGATTGATTCTCGCCCGGTTACGGATGTAAAGACCTCCAAGAAAATCTGGGAGGCACTTGAGAAGAAATACAGTTCCGACGAGGCTGGAACTAGGAAATTTGTAGTCACGAACTTCATGGACTACAAGATGGTGGACTATCGCCCGGTTATGGAACAAGTTCAAAAGTTCCAAATGCTGGTGAATGATGTCCATGCCGAGGGGATGATTCTTCCGGATGCTTTCACGGCAGCTGCCATGATTGATAAGCTTCCACCAAACTGGAAAGACTTCAAGACGTACCTCAAACATAAACGAAAGGCGATGTCTCTTGAAGATGTTATCCAGAAGGTGCGAATTGAGTCTGAAGTTTGAGCTCAATACAAGAATTCAAAAAGTTCGGATGAACCTCGAGTGAACTTGCTTGAACGAGGAGACAACTCAAAGAAGAGGCCGCGTCCCGGCAACTCGAAGCCTAAAGCTCCTTCTTCTAAGAAGTTCGAAGGCAAATGCTACAATTGCGGTTATAATGGACACATGTCTAAGGAATGCCGCAAGCCAAAGCAAAAGAAGGCTAGGCCGAGCGCACACATAGCCGAGAGAGAGCTGACTAAGGATGACCTCGTTGCGGTTATCACTGAAGAAGCATACATGATCAAGAACCGCGGTCAATGGTTCATCGACACTGCTGCAACCGCCCATGTGTGTGCTGATTGGAGCTTGTTCTCCAAATACCTTCCTTGTTAGGGAAGGAAGTTGAACATGGGAAATCAAGCTTCTTCGGAAGTTGCTGGTACTGGTACGGTTGTCCTCAAAATGACTTCCGGCAAGGAAATCACTCTAAATGAGGTGCTGCACTTTCCGGACATCCGGAAGAACTTAGTCTCTGGTTCAATACAAGTTAGTCGTGGATTTAGACTTGTATTTGAGGCTAATAAATTTGTATTGTCTAAGTTTGGGACACCACTAGGTAAGGGTTACCTTACAGATGGTTTGTTCAAACTACGTGTAATGGCTATACGCCCAAAACAAGTCATTAACAAAATTGCTTCTGATTCCTCTTACTTGACTGAGTTCTCTAGCTTATGGCATTGTAGATTAGGCCACATTAATTTAAATGCAACAAAACGTTTATCAAATCTCAATTTACTTAAAGTAAATGAATTTGTTAATAAAAGTAAGTGTGAAATTTGAGTGGAAGCAAAAATGACTAAATTACCGTTTAAATCGGTAGAAAGGAGCACGACACCTTTAGAATTAATTCACAAGGATGTATGTGATTTAAATTTTGTGCAAACTAGAGGTGGTAAAAAGTATTTTATTACTTTTATTGACGATTGCACAAGGTACTGTTACCTTTATCTTTTGAGAGGTAAAGATGAGGCTATTGAAGCTTTCAAGAACTTCAAAAACGAAGCCGAAAATCAACTTAACTGCAAAATTAAATCTATGCGGAGTGATAGAGGAGGGGAATAAGTAGCTCCGTTTGAGGAGTTGTGCAACGAAAGTGGCATAATTCATCAAACTACAGCTCCGTACTCCCCTCAATCGAACGGAGTTGCAGAACGCAAGAATTGTACTTTGAAAGAGATGATGAATGCGTTGTTGATTAGTTCTGGGTTACCTCAGAACATGTGGGGGGAAGCTGTTTTAACAGCTAACTACATCCTGAATAAAATTCCACTAAAAGGAAGGGACGAAACTCCCTATGAGTTGTGGAAAGGAAGGAAACCTTCTTACAAATACCTCAAAGTGTGGGGGTGTTTAGCGAAGGTAGAAGTGCATCTACCGAAACAAGTGACAATCGGACCCAAAACGGTTGATTGTATTTTTATTGGTTATGCACTAAATAGCAGCGCCTATCGATTTATAATCCATAGGTCGGATGTTCCGGACATGAATGTCGGAAACACTATTGAGTCAAAGAATGCAATACTCTTTGAAGATATCTATCCTTGTAAGGATAAAGCTGCGTCCAGTTCTAATACTGGTAATGCTGAAGGAACTACAAGTCAAGAAGGGGTTGAACCTAAGTCTCGTAAATGACCTGGTTCAGAACTTGAAGCTCCTACTCCAAGAAGGAGTACTCGAGCTAAAGTTGCGAAGGACTTCGTTTCTGATTATGTGGTTTTCATGTTGGATGAAGAACCAAATTCTTTGAAAGAAGCTTTCTCACGGACTGATAGTTCATTTTGGAAGGAAGCTGTACAGAGCGAGATCGATTCGATCATGCAGAACCATACTTGGATTCTGACTGACTTACCTGAAGGTTGTAAACCTTTAGGAAGTAAATGGATTCTGAAACGAAAGTTCAGAGCCGATGGATCAATTGATAAGTATAAAGCTCGTTTGGTTGTGAAAGTATTTCTCCAAAAGGAGGGTTATGATTTCTTTGATACATACTCTCCTTGATGAGAATTACCTCAATCCGGGTGCTTCTAGCGATTGCTGCTTTGCACAATATAGAGATTCACCAAATGGATGTAAAAACTACCTTTCTAAATGGCGATTTAGAAGAGGAAATTTACATGGAACAACCCGAAGTTTTGTTGAACCTGGACAAGAAAGAAAGGTTTGCAAACTGGTTAAGTCATTATATGGCTTGAAACAAGCACCTTTACAATGGCACTTGAAATTTGACGAAGTGATGATGTCAAATGGCTTCAAGATAAACGAGTTCGACAAGTGTGTCTACATTAAGAATACTAATGACAAATTTGTTATAGTATGTCTTTATGTAGATGATATGTTAATCATGGGCAGCAACCTACAAGTGATTAACGAGACGAAACTCATGCTTAAAAGAAATTTTGACATGAAGGATCTGGGAGTTGCTGACACTATTCTTGGCATAAGAATCATAAGAAATCCAGATGGAATTGTATTATCAAAATCTCATTACATTGAGAAAATGATCAAGAAGTTTAATGCACACGACAGTCTTCCAGCAAAGACACATATGGAACTCGACGTTCACTTGACTAAAAACAGAGGCGATCCTGTTGCTCAGAAGGACTATGCTAGGATCATTGGATGTTTGATGTACATCTCCAACTATAAAAGACCTGATCTAGCTTGCTCGGTAAACAAATTGAGTGGATATACAAGCAACCCAAGTGGAGAACACTGGAAAGCGCTTGTGAGAGTTTTGAGATACTTAAAGTATACTCTAAAATTTGGACTACATTATGGTAGATTCCCCAGGGTACTTGAAGGTTACTGTGATGCAAACTGGATATCCGACACTAAGGACTCTTTGTCTATTAGTGGATATGTGTTTGTAATATGGGGAGGAGCTGTTTCCTGGAGATCCACTAAACAGACATGTATAGCCAGATCCACCATGGAATCAGAGTTCATCGCTTTGGACAAAGAGGGTGAAGAAGCAGAATGGCTTCGTGACTTTTTAGAAGACATTCCATGTTGGGAGATACCCGTGCCGCCGGTAATGCTTCACTGCGACAGTCAAGCTGCTATTGGAAGGGCAAGAAGTGGTTTCTATAACGGTAAGTCTCGACATATTCGTTGGAGACATAACACCGTGAGACTTCTGTTATCAAGTGGGATTATCTCAGTTGACTACGTAAGTTCGATAGATAATCTAGCGGATCCATTCACTAAGAACATAGCTCGAGATCAGATTTACAAGTTGCTTGAAGGAATGGGAGTGAAATCCACATCTTAA
>BMAC01000240.1:1077884-1092560 GCA_014905375.1 Phtheirospermum japonicum
AAACTCTACGACCCTATTCCTTAACGCAAAAGTAGAGTTTAAAATCTGTCACGTGGTGAGGTTAAATCTCTGATTTTTAATGATTCTTGTGCAGGTCTTTGACTTGAGCATGACAGAATGCTGATTTGAAGAATCACCTATGTAAGCGAGAAGTGAGGGCCGCTTCTACTGTAGCTTATGAATCCAAAGTAGTTCCATGTCCAGAAACGGACACAAACGTGAGAACGGAAGAATTCTGAGACCTTAGTGGGTTGGTACTATTGACTAGTATACACAAAGGGGATCGTTCAAGAATTATATTCACTAATCCGCCGGTATGCTCGGTAGTATTAACTAAGGAGGGTTCAAGGACACAAGCCACCTATCCCTATTCTCTATTGTCTCTTAAGGACTGAGCTATGTATTTACATTCATGCATTACGTTTTAGAGTTTCTCACTCATGTGGGGGATTGTTGTAAATTGGATTAATTCTAATTAATTGGTACAGTGTAAATTCGTGTTAACGAATTGTATAAGCTTAATCTACGTGTCGTTTAGATAATTATAACTTTTTGAGTTTCTCAAATCTATTTATTGGTGAGTGAGAAATGGTGTTTGGAAGTGGAATGGGTGCTTTAATGCTTTAATGTTTATCACACATTGAATAATATTCAATGTAGAAGGGAGCTTAAAAGTGTTTAACTTTTAATGAGTGGACATCAAGTGGGCCAACGGGTATTATGGGCTTTGTGTAAACGAAGCTCATGCGGGCTCTTGGACTTAGGTTCGCCAGTCCGCCTTCGGCGAAGCCGATGGCGGAGAGGAGCGGATCTGAGCCCGAGCCCGAGCCCGGTCTCGGTCCCGGAGCCGGAACTTGGACCTAGGTCCTGGGTCCTGGGCTCTGGGCCTGGGACTTGGGTTTTGGGTCTTGGGTCTTAGGTCTTAGGTCTTGGCTCTTGGGCAATTGGTCCGAATTGGCTGGTCCGATTGTGATGGTCCGTGCGGGGTCCTGGTTCTGATTCAACCTTGGCTAACTTTTTAGCCACGTGCGGTTTTGACCCCTGAGCTGTATGTGTACGTTTCAAACATACACATCTAAATTATTTTGTAACTCCTGACCGTTCAGGTCAAAAGTCAGACGTTTCCAAACATTTGAATTCAAACATGCATCTGCACGCTGAACTCGTCCAGGTTCATGCTTGATTATGCTGACTGTTTGAACGCCATTAAGGATGTCTTAATTGGCAGCTGTAACCCCTGAAACGAACCACTATAAAAGGGTGAGGCTCCTGCATTCCAATCTCACTTTTTTTTCCTTACACGAAAAACACCTGAGACAGCATACATACATCTGCATTTCTTTTCATATCTCAGTTCGTCTTCTTTCAATTCGCCGGAGCCCTGATACTTACGGTGCTGTAATATCAGGGACGAAGTCGTTTTATCTTTGAGAACGATTTGCCAAAATCGAAGGGCACTACCGAGGCAAATTCGTTTTGCCGAAAGAGTGACCACTCGACTCGACTTTTATTTTACACTTTCTATTTTTCTTTTCAATTTTAGTGTTTATTACAAATTCCGAGTTAGTGCTCGATTTTTGTAATAGTTCTAACATTGTATTGTTGATAATTCAGTAAAAATCAATCGAAACCGAACTCCCAAAATACAATCATAACTTGAGAATCACTATTACTTATCAAATAGAAACTACTATGAAAGAGGTGGTACATATTTAATTAGTTAGAAGTTGAAGAGAATATAATCATAATCATAATAATAATAATGATAATGATAATAAGGCGAATACCTGATTTTCTGCAAGGCCCATCTGTATGACTCCAGAGGGATTGCATAAGTCATGATAAGGGTCTTCATCGTATGCTCTCCACCCAGCAAAATATGGTGAGTTTTCACCATGAGTGTCTGACTCTGCAACTCTTGATAAACGAACAAAACCCTTTTCAATCTCAATTGTCATAATTACAAATTTTCCTTTTTTTTATTAGTGTTAAATTTGTTTTGTTTGGGTAATAATTGATAACTTGAATTGTTGAATGAAGAAATTGTCAAAGTTGGGGGTATTTATACTATCAAGATTGCCAAAGGGGGGGGCCTCGGCCGGATACGGAAATGAATGATAATATTTATTATGACAAATTAAATAAACTGCAAAAGAAACCAATGATTGAATTGATTGTGTAGAGTAAGCAAGATCAAAAGCTCACCTTTTACAGAATAAACATATAATAGTTTTAATTATTCACTGGCGACAACTGTTGGCCTCTGTCATCTTTTCAATGCTTCCTATATATCTCAATCTTTTTCTTTGTTCTTTTTTTTTAGAAGAGTTCACCCAGAAAGAGGTGGTACATAGGAGGACCAGTTAGACGTGTTCAGACGGTTCGAACTGCCGGTTAACAGTTCAAGCTGGACTGCGACTCAGTCGATCGAATGCTTCGCCCAAAATTGTTAAACCTTCTGTACTCCAGTCTGCTCAATCAGTCGATCGACTACTTCGCCCAAAATTGCCAAACTTTGTGTACTCCAGTCGATTCGGAGAGATCTAGTCGATCGACTGGTCAATTAGTCGATCGAATGAAAGCCAGTCGATCGACTGCTTTGCCCAAAATTGCCAAACCTTCTGTACTCCAGTCGATTCGGAGAGATCTAGTCGATCGACTGGTTCGACTGCTCTGGCTCGGTTTTCTCGTTTCTGCTATAGCCGTCCGTCGGTTGTCTCTCCGCATTTGTATTTACCTCTTTGATCTGGTACAATAGATGGATCGGAGTAGGATGAGTGCAAGCCGCGTAAGCAAGGAATATGAAGATGGAGTGGAATAATTTATAAAATTTGCTAAAGTAAATCAATTAGAACCTAGTGACAAGTTTTTGTGTCCTTGTATCAACTGTTTGAATGGGAGACGACATGAAGCCCATAAGATCAAGGAACATCTTCTACGTGATGGAATAAACAAGAATTATACGGTGTGGACATGGCATGGCGAAGTGTTCAACATTCCAGCCAAGACGACTAAGCAAGCTTATGGACATCTCACTCGTGGAGATGTCGATGATCGAATTCAGGACGAGGAAAAATTTGAGGACATGATACGTTATGTTGGTCAAGAATCCTTTCAGGAAGCACATGTGCATGATATTTTGAAGAGTGATTCAGAGAAGACTTTGTTCCCTGGGTGTAAAAACCTCACACGCTTGTCAGCAACATTAACACTAGTCAATATTAAGGCACACAATGCGTGGAGTGACAAAAGTTTCACTGAATTGCTTGAGCAGTTGAAAATGATGTTTCCAGAAGATAACACATTGCCAAGCCGCCACTACGAGGCAAAGAAGATATTATGTCCGATGGGTTTGGAGTACAAGAAGATACATGCGTGTCGTAATGATTGTATATTATACAGAAATGAGTACGAGTCATCAAATAAGTGCTCTAGGTGTGGTGTATCACGGTACAAAGAGAGATCGGGTGAATGCAATAGCGACGAGAGCACTAATCGACGTTCCCCGGCGAAAGCGGTATGGTATCTTCCGATCATTAGGTTTAAACGTTTGTTTGCTAATACGAAGGATGCAAAGAACCTTACGTGGCATGCAGATGGGAGAAAATGCGATGGCAAGTTGCGACATCTGGCAGATTCTTCTCAGTGGAAGAAAATTGATCGTTTATTTCCAGATTTTGGAAGCGAATCCCGAAACCTTCGGCTTGGACTTGCTACAGATGGAATGAATCCGTATGGTAATTTGAGTAGTCAACATATGTCATGGCCCGTTTTTCTTGTTATTTATGATATACCTTCATGGTTGTGTATGAAACGAAAATTTATCTTGCTTTCTATGATGATTTCAGGACAAAAACAGCCCGAAAATGACATAGATGTATATCTACAACCCTTGGTTGAGGACTTGAAAAAGTTGTGGGAGGAGGGTGTTTACATATTGGATGGGTACCGAAGGCAGACATTCAAGTTGAGTGCTCTCTTATTTGGGTTAATTCTTTTTTGCCCCCCAATGTATGCAGTTTTTTTCACTTTGCCCCCCGAAGTATTTTTTGTTCCACATTGCCCCCTGATGTATAATAATTTTTGACGTTGCCCCCCAAACTTTATTTCCAACAGAATATTCCTTCTAAATTCCATCGACGGGCAGTTGGGGGGCAAAATGAAAGAATCTTATAGTTTGGGGGTAAAGTGCAAAAAATCTTATAGTTTGGGGGACAAATTAAAATAATATAAATATTAAAAAAAATTAAAATCTTATATTTGAAAAATATATATAATTTTTATCTTATACTTACACACACACAAAGTTGTCAATACAATTCCAATTAAAAAGAAAAAGAAAACCCCCCATAAATTTCTAATTAATAATTATAATTTTCTAAATATAAATATTATCAATGCACCTTTTATATTACTAAATATGAAACACATGACTAACTATTATGTAAATTATTAGGCTAAGTAACATAATAATATATTATTATGTATTATGAGTGAACAAAATAAAATAAAGGTGTTTTTCGTATATGCATTATAGTATTATGATACGAAAAATAAAATTATCTTTCGATATTTTTATTTGTATAAAAAGTGTGATTTAATACTATATTAATCATGAGTACATTATTATATAATATTATAATTATCGAATGATTAATATAATTAAAATTTTGATATTATAAGATTTAATTATATTAATCATTCGATAATTATAATCTTATATAATAATAAATGTACTCATGATTAATATAGTATTTAATCAAATTTTTTATACAAATAAATAATAATATCGAATGATAATTTTATTTTTTATATCATAATAATTCACATAATACTTAGTCATATGTTCAATAATTAATAATATAAAAGATGTATTGACAATATTTATATTTTAAAAATTATAAATATTAATTGGAAATTTATGGATTTTTTTTAATTTTGAATTCTATTGACAACTTTGTGTGTGTGTGAATATAAGATAAAAATTATATATCTTTTCAAATATAAAATTTTAAAACAAAAATTTTATATTTATATTATTTTAATTTGCCCCACAAATTATAAGATTTTTTGCACTTTATCCCCAAACTATAAGATTCTTTCACTTTGCCCCCCAGATGCCTATTTTGCATGTAATTGTTGTATTTTTAATTAGGATTTTATGTTGATTTTAGTAGTTTTGAGTCGTTTTTCGTTAGGTTTTTAGGTCGTTTTTCTTATTTTATTGATTTCCATGTTTCTTTTTGATTTAATGGGTAATTCGGTTAAATGAGTTCAATTAATATGAGGTTTGGTGAAATTCTTGGGTTATTTTATGTTCAAAATTCCTATTTTATAGGCCAAGGCATTAAGGATCAAAATTCAAGACAATAGAGGCTCAAAAATGCCCAAACATTCTGGAATGCTGGTCGTGGCTCGCCGAGGCTCGCCAACGCTCGCCAAACTGTCGACACTGGGTAGCGCTGCCCACACTGGGTTACACAGTGTCCGAGCAGCGCCCGCCCACACCTCTCGCGCGCAGCGCCCAAGCCATGCCCTCGCCAGCCCTCGCTAGGCGCTCGCCAGCACTCGCCAGGCGTCGCCCGCGGCTCGCCGTGCCTCGCCAGTCTGCGAGCCAACATGCCCAGCCATCCGCCGCGCCTGCTCAGCCCCCACGCCCACAAGCCCCTCAATTTGAAGATTTGATGTAATTCCTTTCCTAGTTTTAGATTTACTTTCATGATTGGCCTTGGGTTTGTAAGCCTAAGAAGAATCCAAATACTCTTTTGGATTGTTACTTTGATTGCAATTACATTCAAACTTTGTTTCATTTCTCAATTCAAGTAAGTTTCCTTTCAATTTAATGTTTTATGCTTTATTTATATGCTTGTTCTTCAATTCCATGCTTTGTTCTTCATTTTATGTTTTTTGCCTTAGCACCTTGAATTCATGATGAAACATATGAATTGGCTATGGAATCTAGATGAGTGACACATCTAGATTGTATATCGGGTCTTGGATCATCATGATTTTAAGTTTTTCATATGCTTTATTTGCAATTTAGTTTTCATGCATAGTTTTAGTTTGAATCTTAGATCTACTCTTTGATGCTTGTTATTTTCCTTAAAGTTTTAAGCTTTCRTGTTAATTTCCATTGCTCTTTACATCCATGCTCTCAATTRTTGCTAATTTTCATTATTTGAGTTTTTATGCATAGTTGTACCTTGTGCTTGCGTGCTTGTACTCGATGAAACATTGCATTTTCTTGCTTATTTTCATTATTGTTTTGCATTTTCTATTTGAGGCATACGACGAGGCATCCTACCAACTTGCACTTTCATTTTTAGGATAGTTAGATATTTTAATTGTTTTATTTTCATTTTCCTTTTATTTTCCAAGCTTGAAACACATTGAAACTCACAATTGAATCGATCTCCGATAAAACCGAGCGATGAATCCGATGATATATTAATCACCACTAAAACTCTTCCAACAAAATTGCGCCGTTGCGACTCGGCTTGGTTAAGGCTTTCGGTTTAATTGTCGTTTCCTTGTGTTTTTAGCTTTCTTTGGTATTTGACGCTTTTTCTTTAAGTATGCAAGGTCCTTATAACTATGGTGGATACATTCCCAACATGGGAGGGCATGGTGCAAACCATGTTGGGAATGAGATTTTGTATAATGGGTATGGCAACGTGGGAGGGCATGGTGCAAACCATGTTGCCAATGGTGGTTATGGTTATGGGCAACCCAACATGAGAGGGCATGGTGCAAACCATGTTGGGTTTGGTGGCGTCGTGGGTATGAATGGTTCTTCCGGAGGGTATGGTGCTTCAAATCGTTACTGAGTGGATTATGAGTCGTTTGGCGGTCCGAGCTCTTATGAGATAAGTCCCCCCATCCGTACTATGAGGGATCTTAACAAACCTTTTTTGGGATGTGGATGGTGTGGAATGAGTTCTCATATTCATGACTATTGCCCTTTCATGTCCTCGTTCGATTCCGTTGATATGTATGGAGGTCGTGGACACCAAGCGGGACTCGCTTGTACTACGCCTTCTTTTACTCCACCGCCGACTCCCGATCCTTATGAGTTATTTGGAAATGGGAGCTACATTGTCCCAAGTGGCTCTCCCGAGAAAAAAACTCCTTCTCCGACGTATTCTCATGATTATGACGTGAATATGGATTTATCCTCGAGGGAGCTTGAGTTGAAGATGAAAATAGCAACAATAAAGGCTCAAATCGCTCAAATGTCTAGCCCAAGCCCAATTCCTCCTTGTGTGGGACCCGATTGTACTACTCCATCTTTCTCTCCACCGCCGACTCACGATCCTCTTGTTACTCCTCCCGAGGATCCATTTCTTCCGGCTACCCCGATGATTGCTCCTACTCCACGATAATTCTCAAGTCCGCCTTCACATTCGTTTCCGGTCGCATTCTTCGATAAGTGTGGGGTAGTTGAGGATACGGTCATCTCGCCATCGGAGGAGGAATTGTTATCGATTCCAAGTATTTTTACCCCTCTTGACCCATTACCTTTTACTTCAAAGCAATCTTGTGAAGAGTGGGTGTATATGGACTTCGTCAAGGCCACGGTCGAAAGAATTTGTTTGGAGAGGAGCAATGAGGAGAAGGTTAGCCCGGTTGTCGATGTAGAGGGATGTTGTGAGGATGAGCCCCTTGTTCTTCTTGATGAGCCCGTTGTGCCTCTATTTGACCCCGCTTTGTGTGGAGATGATTCTCGATGTGTCGTTGGGGGCAACGATGACTTTTTAGAGGGGGAGGTTGGGGTTATTGATGATGATCTCGAAAAAATTGACGATTATCTTGAGGAGAATGAGGAGAGCGAGTCGATTACTATCCTTGAAAACCCCCACCAATAAGAAAAGGAGGAGAGGATGGTTAAAGGGGTTGATGTTCTTAAAAGTGCTATTGATTGGATACTGGGATTGGTTGAGGGAGTTAGCGCTTTGAATTCGAGTCTTGGAGATATGGTGAGAGCCGGGATAAGGAGGTTGCTATTGGAGGGCTTGATGTTCGTAATGTCCAAAAGCGAATGGGTGAAGCCCATTGGCCTGGTGCCCAAGACGAGCGGCTTGTTAGCTCTTAAGGATAAAGAAGGAGAGTTGTTGGCCACAAGGGCTACAATGGGTTGGAGGATGTTGATCGATTTTAAGTAGTTGAAAGCGGCTACCAAGAGAGATCATTTCCCTGCCCCATTTGTCAATCAAAGGATGAACAAGCTAGCCGGCCATTATTCCTATCGTTTCTTGGAAAAGTCATTGGGTCACTTTAAAATCACCATTCCACCCGAGGACCTAGCCGAGACGAGTGTTGTTTGCCCATTTGGAACGGTTTCTTTTCGGCGGATCTTATATGAGCTATGCAATGCGCCAAGAACGTTCCAAAGAGTGGAGCCTCCCGACAAGGAGGAGATTGTGTTGGTGGAACCTCCCGTAATCTTTCCACCTTGAACAAAAGGGAGTACGTCAAGCTAGTGACGTAAAACAAGCGCTTCTTGGGAGGCAACCTAAGTTCTTCCCATTTCTTTCTTTCTTTCTTTCTTTCTTTCTTTCTTCTATTGAAAAATCCGAAAATATTCAAAAATTCAAAAATCCAAAAACATTTGAAAAATTGAAAATTAAAAAAATATTTTATTGAGTTCAAGTTCATATTTCCTTGTGTTTTTAATTTCGTGTGATTCTCTTTTCTAGGTTTTGTTTGTCGACTCCAACCTTGGGCGATTTGATAAGTTAGTAGTGTTCATGAAGCCGAGAGATACTAGTCATGCTTGGTTTTTGCTTGGATTGCTTAGATACTCAAGTGGACCCCACCGAGCTTGACCAAAACTCGCTTGGTTAAGGAAGTTTCTATTCACCGTTCTTTTACTTGGTTTTCATTAAAATGCGGGTATCGCATGGTTTAAGTGTGGGGTGGGTAGGTGGTTAGGGTCCGGGTTTTATCAAGCATGTTTTGTTGTTTTTAAATCGAGCCTTGGCGAAGTGACACATTCTTGGCGAAGTGACGCTTACTGTTTGCGCATTTATATGGTTGAGTCGATTTTTGTGTCTTTTGAGTCGTTATTACATTGTTGAAAAACTCCACGTGTTTGGAAGTTTGAATAGTTTACTTGTCGGATTTTTGCATGTTTATGGCCTCTTGTGTGAGGGGTTGAATTTTTGTGCTTCGTCCAAAAACCGCCTATATATATAATCAACATTTTCTCGTGAAAAGTTTGCAAAGTTCTAAAAGCTCTTTTGATTTTGTTCCCAAATTCGGTGCAAACTAGTGAGTAGCCTTGGGTGATTTATCGGCTTGCTTGCATTTTTATGGAAATTACATTGAGGAGGTTTGATTTTGCTAGTACATGATTGAATTTGAAAATGACCTCGAGGCAAATATATCACACTTGTCCGGCCATATCCATATATGTAAGCTACTTAAAAATCCCAAATGAGCCCTCTTGAGCCTTTATCCCGTTTCTTGTTAGCCGAGCTCGATTTTAGCTCTTGATTCTCCATGATAGTGAGGTAAGAGAGTTTATTGTTAGTTGACGAGAGATGTGTGGGAAATCAATTGTGGGTTTCGGGTTTTGAGTTGCTTACACAAAAAAGAAAAAAAAAAGAATAATACTCCAACACAAATCACAAAAAGTGATAAAGCGTGCGTTCAAGTGAAAGGCCTAGTTTAAAGACTAAAATTAGTGAAAAGAAGCAACTTCAAAAAGTTTCTAAGTGTTGTGAAATAAAAAGTCGGGAACGTGGGTGAACGAAAGGGGTTTCGAATGAAAGTGTGGTGAGTTGGGAAGGTGAAGCAACCATAAGCTTCAGGTTCTAGAAGTTAGGATTTTGTGTGTTATTGATCACGTTTGATCGTGTGTTAGCCGCTATATCCAAATATTACATACCTTACCAAAGAGCCAACATTACAACCCATAGTAAACACCTCTTTCGATTCTTGTTTGATCATGTACTATGAGCAATTTTGAGCATCCGATTTGTGAAATCATGACGAGGTGCATGCATTGTTCGACTTGAGCATATACACATCCCATATCAAACACTTGAGCGAATTGAGCGAACACCCTCAAAATTTACCTTTGTGAGGAACTCATCGATTTGGCTTGCATTTCAGAAAGAGTAATACGAGCAATGCTTGACGATAGCGAGTTTATGTTGATACTTTCATCTTATAAATAAGGATAAGCACAAGGATTTTTCTTTTTACATAATGTTCATTGCATGTACACTCTCGATTCTTTTCGTTGTTCGAGGACGAACAAACCGATAAGTGTGGGGTAGTTGTTTTGCATGTAATTGTTGTATTTTTTTTTGTGTTTTTAATTAGGATTTTATGTTGATTTTAGTATTTTGAGTCGTTTTTCTTTAGGTTGTTAGGTCGTTTTTCTTGTTTTATTGATTTCCTTATTTTTTTTTGATTTAATGTGTAATTCGGTTAAATGAGTTCAATTAATATGAGGTTTGGTGAAATTCCTGGGTTATTTTATGTTCAAAATTCCTATTTCATAGGCCAAGGCATTAAGGATCAAAATTCAAGACAAGAGAGGCTAAAAAATGCCCAAACATTCTGGAATGCTGGCCGTGGCTCGCCGAGGCTCGCCAACACTCGCTAAACTGTCGACACTGGGTATCGCTGCCCACACTGGGTTACCCAGTGTCCGAGCAGCACCTGCCCCACACCCCGCGCGCAGCGCCCAACCCCCGCGCCAAGCATTTGCCAGCCCTCGCCAGGCGTCGCCCGCGCTCGCCATCACTCGCCAGTACGCGAGCCAACATGCCCAGCCATCCGCGCGCTTGCTCAGCCCCACGCCCACAAGCGCCCGCAAAGGCCTGTCGGCCAATTGCGCCCAGGCTCGGCCATGGCCGAGCCACATCGAGCCATGGTCGAGCCATCTCGAGCCAAAATGAGCCAAAAAGCTAGCCAAGGGTCTAGGAAGGTGCCTCCGGGTCAAACTTGGTCAAACCCGAGGATTTAAAGCCTCTAACGGCTATTTTGGCCCATTTAAACCCAATTAAATGTAATATAAATAGGAGACTTCTTTCATTTTGGAGGACCACCTCTCATTTTCTCCCAACCCAAGCATGGGTTTGGGGATTAAAAATCCTCTCTCTAGTTTTAAGATCTATTTTCTCTCTCTTTGGTTTTAGATTCAATTTGAAGATTTGATGTAATTCCTTTCCTAGTTTTAGATTTACTTTCATGATTGGCCTTGGGTTTGTAAGCCTAAGAAGAATCCAAATACTCCTTTGGATTGTTACTTTGATTGCAATTACATTCAAGCTTTGTTTTATTTCTCAATTCAAGTAAGTTTCCTTTCAATTTAATGTTTTATGCTTTATTTCTATGCTTGTTCTTCAATTCCATGCTTTATTTTTCATTTTATGCCTTTTGCTTTAGTACCTTGAATTCATGATGAAACATATGAATTGGCTATGGAATCTATATGAGTGACACATCTAGATCATAGATCGGCTCTTGGATCGTCTTGATTTTGAGACTTTTCTATGCTTTATTTGCAATTTTATTTTTATGCATAGTTTTAGGATAAATCTTAGATTTACTCTTTGTTGCTTGTTATTCTCCTTAAAGTTTTGAACTTTCTTGTTAATTTCCATTGCTCTTTACATCTATGCTTTCAATTTTAGTAAATTTGCATTATTTAGGATTTTATGCATAGTTGTACCTTGTGCTTGCATGCTTGTACTTGGTGAAACTTTGCATTTTCTTGCTTATTTCCATTATTGCTTTGCATTTCCTATTTGAGGCATCCGATGAGGCATCTGAACAACGTGCACTTTCAATTCCTAGCTTAGTTTAGTTAGTTTAATTATTTTATTTTTATTTTCCTTTTATTTTCCAAGCTTGAAACACATTGAAACTTACAATTGAATCGATTTCCGATAATACCAAGCCATGAACCCAATAATTTATTCATCACCACGAAAACTCTTCTAACAAAATGGCGCCGTTGCGACACGGCTTGGTTAAGGCTTTCGGTTTATTTTCATTTCATTGTGTTTTTAGCTTTCTTTGGTATTTGACGCTTTTTCTTTAAGTATGCAAGGTTCTTTTAACTATGGTGGATACATTCCCAACATGGGAGGGCATGGTGCAAACCATGTTGGGAATGCGACGTTGTATAATGTGTATGGCAACGTGGGAGGGCATGGTGCAAACCACGTTGCCAATGGTGTTTATGGTTATGGGCAACCCAACATGGGAGGGCATGGTGCAAACCATGTTGGGTTTGGTGGCATCGTGGGTATGAATGGTTCTTCTGGAGGGTATGGTGCTTCAAATCCTTACTATGAGGATTATGAGTCATTTGGCGGTCTGAGCTCCTATGAGATAAGTCCCCCCATCCGTACTATGAGGGATCTTACCAATCTTTTTTGGGATGTGGATGGTGTGGAACGAGTGCTCATATTCATGACTATTGCCCTTTCATGTCCTCATTCGATTCCGTTGATATGTATGGAGACCATGGATATCCGATGGGACCCGCTTGTACTCGCCTTCTTTTACTCCACCGCCGACTCCCGATCCTTATGAGTACTTCAGAGGTTTGAGCTCCAATGACCAAAATGCCCCTCCCACCCTCGATATTCCGATGCATGCTCCTATTCCACCCCTCGATCCGACTCTCTTGGCCATTTCGCAAGAATTGAATTCGTTGATCACTACGTGTGGTGCTCTTAATGCTAAGTGTGGTGCTATTATTGCTAAGTGTGACGCTCTTGATGCTACATTGGATCGTGTTGCGAGCGATACTGATATGCTTAAATGAGCTCATGCGGGTTCCTTACTCATGGACATGCTTCAAGAGTTAGTCAAAGAAGCGTATATGGAGTCCAAGACTAATGAGGAGGTGGTTGGCCCGACCATCGATATTGAGAGATGTGGAGAGGATGATCCCCTTGTTCTAAATGATGAGCCCGTTGTGCCTCTATGTGACCCCGATTTGTGTGAAGATGATTCTCGATGTGTCGTTGGGGGCAACGACGACTTTTTAGAGGGGGAGGTGGGGGTTATTGATGATAGGTTGGGAGTCGATTCTATTGAGAAGTTTGAAAACTCGCTTAGGGTGGAGATTGTTGATGATGGGATTGGAAATATTGATGATTATCTTCAGGAGGAAGAGGTGAGCAAGCCAATTATCATCTTGGAAAACTCGAACCGATGTGAAGAGGAGAGGATGGTTGAAAGATTTATAATTCTTAAGGGTGCTAGGGATTGGATACCGGGAGTGAGTAAGGGAGTTAGTACTTTGAATTCGAGTTTTGATGATATGATGAGAGTCGGGATGTGGAGGTTGTTGTTGGAGGGATTGATGTTCGTACTCGCCGGGAGTGAGTGGGTGAATCCCATTCACATGGTGCCCAAGACGAGTGGCTCGTTAGTTCTTGAGGATGGAGAAGGAGAATTGTTGTCCATGAGGGATACAATGGGTTGGAGGACGTTGATCGATTTTGAGAAGTTGAAAGCGGCTACCAAGAGAGATCATTTCCCTCCCCCGTTTGTCGATCAAAGGATGAACAAGCTAGCTGACCATTATTCCTATCATTTCTTGGACGAGTCATCGGGTCACTTTAAAATCACCATTCCACCCGAGGATCTAACCGAGACGAGCTTCATTTGCCCATTTGGAACGTTTGCTTTTTGGCAGATTTTATTTAAACTACGCAATGAGCCAAGGACGTTCCAAAGAGTGGATCCTCCCGACAAGGAGGAGGTTGTGTTGGTGGACCCTCCCATTATCTTCCCGCCTTGACCAAAAGGGAGAACGTCGAGCTAATGACTAAAACAAGCGCTTCTTGGGAGGCAACCCAAGTTCTTCTCATTTATTTCTTTTATTTACTTTCTTTCTTCTTAAAGAAAATCCAAAAAATATTTGAAAAATTGAAAACTAAAAAATATTTTCGAGTTGTCTTTTGGTCCTTTTGGTCTTTAGTTTCGTTTTATTTAGGTTTATGTACATATTTTCTTGTGTTTTTGAATTTTATGTGATTTTCTTTTCCAGTTTTGGTTTTTCGATTTCAACCTTGGGCGATTTGATAAGTTAGTAGCGTTCATGAAGTCGGGAGAGACTAGCCATGCTCGATTTTTGCTTATATTGCTTAGATGCCTAGGTGGACCCCACCGAGCTCGACCAAAACTCGCTCGGTTAAGGAAGTTTCTATTCCCCCTCCTTTTACTTGGTTTTCATTAAAATGCGGGTAATGCATGGTTTAAGTGTGGGGTGGGTAGGTGGTTAGGGTCCTGGTTTTTGTCAAGCATGATTTGTTGTTCTTAACTCGAGCCTTGGCAAAGTGACGCATTCTTGGTGAAGTGACGCTTACTATTTGCGCATTTATATGGTTGAGTCGATTTTTGTGTCATTTGTGTCTTTATTACATTGTTGAACAACTCCACGTGCTTGGAAGTTTGAATAGTTTACTTGTCGGGTTTTTGCATGTTTATGGCCTCTTGTGTGAGGGTTGAATTTTTGTGCTTCGTCCAAAAACCGCCTATATATATATATAATCAACATTTTCTCGTAAAAAGATTGCAAAGCTCTAAAAGCTCTTTTGATTTTGCTCCCAAATTCGGTGCAAACTAGTGAGTAGCCTTGTGTGATTTATCGGCTTGCTTGCATTTTTATGGAAATTGCATTGAGGAGGTTTTGGTTTTGCT
>BMAC01000240.1:1092585-1123571 GCA_014905375.1 Phtheirospermum japonicum
AGCAAAACCAAAACCTCCTCAATGCAATTTCCGTAAAAATGCAAGCAAGCCGATAAATCACACAAGGCTACTCACTAGTTTGCACCGAATTTGGGAGCAAAATCAAAAGAGCTTTTAGAGCCTTGCAATCTTTTTACGAGAAAATGTTGAATAATAAAATATTTTAAATTAAATAATATATATATATATATAGGCGGTTTTTGGACGAAGCACAAAAATTCAACCCCTCACACAAGAGGCCATAAACATGCAAAAACCCGACAAGTAAACTATTCAAACTTCCAAGCACGTGGAGTTGTTCAACAATGTAATAAAGACACAAAAGACACAAAAATCGACTCAACCATATAAATGCGCAAATAGTAAGCGTCACTTCACCACTCGTACATGATTGAATTTGAAAATGACTTCGAGGCACATATATCACCCTTATTCCGACCATATTCAAATATATACGCTACTTAAAAATCCCAAATAAGCCCCGTTGAGCCTTTATCCCGTTTCTTGTTAGCCGAGCTCGATTTTATCTCTTGTATCTTCATGAATTGTGAGGTGAGAGGGTATGTTGTTAGTTGTCAAGAAATGTGAGGGAAATCGATTGTGGGTTTTGGGTTTTGAGTTGCTTATACAAAAAAAAAAGAAAAGAAAAAAAAGAATAATACTCCAACACAAATCACGAAAAGTGATAAAGCGTGCGTTCATGTGAAAAGCCTAATGTTCAAAAAGGCTAAGTTTAGTAAAAAGAAGCAAGTTCGTAAAGCTTCTAAGTGTTGTGAAATAAAAGTCGGAAAAGCGTGTGAGTATACGAAAGGGTTTTGAATGAGAGTTTGGTGAATTGGGAAAGGTGAAGCGATCTTAAGCTTCGGGTTTTAAAAGATAGGATTTTTGTGTGTTATTGATCACGTTTGATCGTGTGTTAGCCACTCTATCCAAATATTTCATACCTTACCAAAGAGCCAACATTACAACCCATAATAAAGACCTCTTTCGATTCCTCTATAGTCATGTACCCTGAGCAATTTTGAGCGTCCAATTTGTGAAATCTTGACGAGTGCATGCATTGTCCGATTTGAGCGTATACACGTCCTATATACACTTGAGCGAATTGAGCGAATAACCTCAAATTTCCATTTGTGAGGAAGTCATCGATTTGGCTTGTATTTGAGAAAGAGTAATACGAGCAACGCTTGACACTGGCGAGTTTATGTTGATACTTCCATCATATTAAATAAGGATAAGGACAAGGATTTTTCTTTTTACACTAATGTTCATTGCATGTACATTCTCGATTATTTTCGTTGTTCGAGGACGAACAAACCGATTAGTGTGGGGCAGCTGTTTTGCATGTAATTGTTGTATTTTTCTCGTGTTCTTAATTAGGGTTTTATATTATTTTTAGTGGTTCTTGAGTCGTTTAACTTTGTTTTCTAGGTTATTTTTCTAATTTTAGGATTTTTATGTTCTTCTTTTGATTTTATGTTTAATTGGGTTAAATGGTTTTAATTGATTTAAGAGTTTTGTTGTTTTTGTGTTCTTCTTTTGATTTTATGTTTAATTGGGTTAAATGGTTTTAATTGATTTAAGTTTGGTGAAATTCTTGGATTTTTATGTTGAAAATTCTCATTTAGTAGGTGGTTTAATGATTTGAAATCAATATGTGGTATGGAGGCCAAAAATCAAGCCATCTCCTTGCCAAGGGCTTGCCAAAGTTGTGCCAAGATGGAGCTCCAAAGGGGAAAATATTCTGGAATGGTGGCCATCTCCCAGCCATTCCAGCGCCACCCAGCTGCCAAGGGAGCGCCCAGCCATCTCTTGGCCATCTCCCAGCCATTCCAGCGCCACCCAGTTGCCAAGGGAGCGCCCAGCAGCCATCTCTTGGCCGTTCCATCGCCGTCCGCGTGCCATCTCCAGCCAGCACCCCCCACCTAGCCCAAAAACGCCCAGGACCCATCAAGGACGCCCAGGACCCATCACCCACACCCAGGCTCGCCCAGACCGAGCCACCTTGAGCCAAATAAAGCCAAAATGTCCAAAAAGCCAAATTTGGCTCATTTAACTCCATTTAAACCCAATTAAAACTAGTATAAATAGACTACAACTCTCATATTGTAAAATGACCTCTCATTTTCTCCCAACCCAAGCATGGGTTTGGGGATTAAAAATCATCTCTCTAGTTTTTTAAGATCTAATTTCTCTCTCTTAGGTTTTAGATTCAATTTCAAGCTTTGATGTAATTTCTTTTCTAGATTTAGATTTACTTTCATGCTTGGCCTTGGGTTTGTAAGCCTAAGAAGAATCCAAATACTCCTTTGGATTGTTACTTTTGATGCAATTTAATTCAAGCTTGCTACTCTTTCCTTTAATTCAAGTAAGTTTCCTTTTAATTTCATGTTTTATGCTTTATTTCTATGATTGTTCTTCATTTCCATGCTTGTTCTTCATGTTATGCTTTTAGCCTTAGCACCTTGAATTCATGATGAAACATATGATTTGGCTATGGAATCTAGATGAGTGACACATCTAGATCATCGATCGGCTCTTGGATCGTCTTGATTTTGAGATTTTTCTATGCTTTATTTGCAATTTTATTTTTATGCATAGTTTTAAGATAAATCTTAGATCTACTCTTTGTTGCTTGTTATTTTAACTTAAAGTTTTGAACTTTCTTGTTAATTTCCATTGCTCTTTACATCCATGCTTTCGATTTTTGCTAATTTTCATTATTTGAGTTTTTATGCATAGTTGTACCTTGTCCTTGCATGCTTGTACTCGGAGAAACATTGCATTTTCTTGCTTATTTTCATTATTGTATTGCATTTTCTATTTGAGGCATACGGTGATGCATCCTATCAACTTGCACTTTCATTTTTAGGATAGTTAGATATTTTAATTGCTTTGTTTTCATTTTCCTTTTATTTTCCAAACTTGAAACACATTGAAACTCATAATTGAATCAATCTCCGATAAGTATGCAAGGTCCTTATAACTATGGTGGATACATTCCCAACATGGGAGGGCAGGGTGCAAACCATGTTGGGAATGGAATTTTGTATAATGGGTATGGCAACGTGGGAGGGCATGGTGCAAACCACGTTGCCAATGGTTATTATGGTTATGGGCAACACAACATGGGAGGGCATGGTGAAAACCATGTTAGGTTTGGTGGCGTCGTGGGTATGAATGGTTCTTACGAAGGGTATGGTGCTTCAAATCCTTACTATGTGGATTATGAGTCGTTTGGCGGTCCGAGCTCTTATGAGATAAGTCCCCCCATCCGTACTATGAGGGATCTTAACCAACCTTTTTTGGGATGTGGATGGTGTGGAACGAATGCTCATATTCATGACTATTGCCCTTTCATGTCCTCGTTCGATTCCGTGTATATGTATGGAGGTCGTGGACACCAAGCGGGACTCACTTGCACTGCGCCTTCTTTTACTCCACCGCCGACTCCCGATCCTTATGAATTATTTGGAAATGGGAGCTACATTGTCCCAAGTGGCCCTCCCGAGCAAAAAATTCCTTCTCCGACGTATTCTCATGATTATGACATGAACATGGCTTTATCCTCGAGGGAGCTTGAGTTGAAGATGAAAATAGCAACATTAAAGGCTCAAATCGCTCAAATGTCTAGCCCAAGCCCAATTCCTCCTTGTGTGGGACCCGATTGTACTACTTCATCTTTTGCTCCACCGCCGACTCACGATCCTCTTGTTACTCCTCCCGAGGATCCGTTTCTTCCGGCTACCCCGATGATTGCTCCTACTCCACGACAATTCTCAAGTCCACCTTCACATACGTTTCCGGTCGCATTCTTCAATAAGTGTGGGGTAGTTGAGGATACGGTCATATCGCCATCGGAGGAGGAATTATTGTCGATTCCAAGTATTTTTACCCCTCTTGGCCCCTTACCTTTTACTTCAAAGAAATCTTGTGAAGAGTGGGTGTATATGGACTTTGTCAAGGCTACGGTCGAAAGAAATTGTTTGGAGAGGAGCAATGAGGAGGAGGTTAGGCCGGTTGTTGATGTAGAGGGATGTTGTGAGGATGAGCCCCTTGTTCTTCTTGATGAGCCCGTTGTGACTCTATTTTACCCCGCTTTGTGTGGAGATGATTCTCGATGTGTCATTGGGGGAAACAACGAATTTTTAGAAGGGGAGGTGGGGATTATTGATGATGAGCTCGAAAAAATTGACGATTATCTTGAGGAGGATGAGGAGAGCGAGTCGATTATTATCCTTGCAAACCCCCACCGATAAGAAAAGGAGGAGAGGATGGTTAAAGGGGTTGATGTTCTTAAAAGTGCTATTGATTGGATACCAGGAGTGGTTGAGGGAGTTAGCGCTTTGAATTCGAGTCTTGGAGATATGGTGAGAGCCTGGATGAGGAGGTTGCTATTGGAGGGCTTGATGTTCGTAATGTCCAAAAGCGAATGGGTGAAGCCCATTGACTTGGTGCCCAAGACGAGCGGCTTGTTAGCTCTTAAGGATAAAGAAGAAGGGTTGTTGGCCACAAGGGCTACAATGGCTTGGAGGATGTTGATCAATTTTAAGAAGTTGAAAGCAGCTACCAAGAGAGATCATTTCCCTCCCCCGTTTGTCGATCAAAGGATGAACAAGCTATCCAACCATTATTCCTATCGTTTCTTGGACAAGTCATCGGGTCACTTTAAAATCACCATTCCACCCTAGGACCTACCCGAGACGAGTGTTGTTTGCCCATTTGGAACGGTTTCTTTTTGGTGGATCTTATATGAGCTATGCAATGCGCCAAGAACGTTCCAAAGAGTGGAGCCTCCCGACAAGGAGGAGATTGTGTTGGTGGACCCTCCCGTAATCTTTCCACCTTGAAAAAAATGGAGTACGTCAAGCTAGTGACGTAAAACAAGCGCTTCCTGGGAGGCAACCCAAGTTCTTCCCATTTCTTTCTTTTTTTCTTTCTTTCTTTCTTCTATTGAAAAATCCAAAAACATTCAAAAATTCAAAAATCCAAAAACATTTGAAAAATTAAAAATTAAAAAAATATTTTATTGAGTTCATGTACATATTTCCTTGTGTTTTTAATTTCGTGTGATTCTCTTTTCTAGGTTTTGTTTGTCGACTCCAACCTTGGGCGATTTAATAAGTTAGTAGCGTTCATGAAGCCGAGAGATACTAGCCATGCTTGGTTTTGGCTTGGATTGCTTAGATACTCAAGTGGACCCCACCGAGCTTGACCAAAACTCGCTTGGTTAAGGAAGTTTCTATTAACCCTTCTTTTACTTGGTTTTCATTAAAATGCGGGTATCGCATGGTTTAAGTGTGGGGTGGGTAGGTGGTTAGGGTCCGGGTTTTATCAAGCATGTTTTGTTGTTTTTAAATCGAGCCTTGGCGAAGTGACACATTCTTGGCGAAGTGACGCTTATTATTTGCGCATTTATATGGTTGAGTCGATTTTTGTGTCTTTTGAGTCGTTATTACATTGTTGAACAACTTCACGTGCTTGGAAGTTTGAATAGTTTACTTGTCGGATTTTTAGATGTTTATGGCCTCTTGTGTGAGGGGTTGAATTTTTGTGCTTCGTCCAAAAACCGCCTATATATATAATCAACATTTTCTCGTGAAAAGATTGCAAAGTTTTAAAATATCTTTTGATTTTGTTCCCAAATTCGGTGCAAACTAGTGATAGCCTTGTGTGATTTATCGGCTTGCTTGCATTTTTATGGAAATTACATTGAGGAGGTTTGATTTTGCTCGTACATGATTGAATTCGAAAATGGCCTCTAGGCACATATATCACCCTTGTCCGGCCATATCCATATATGTAAGCTACTTAAAAATCCCAAATGAGCCCTCTTGAGCCTTTATCCCGTTTCTTGTTAGCCGAGCTCGATTTTAGCTCTTGATTCTCCATGATAGTGAGGTAAGAGAGTTTATTGTTAGTTGACGAGAGATGTGTGGGAAATCAATTGTGGGTTTTGGGTTTTGAGTTGCTTACACGAAAAAGAAAAAAAAAGAATAATACTCCAACACTAATCACAAAAAGTGATAAAGCGTGCATTCAAGTGAAAGGCCTAGTTTAAAGGCTAAAATTAGTGAAAAGAAGCAAATTCAAAAAGTTTCTAAGTGTTGTGAAATAAAAAGTCGGGAACGTGGGTGAACGAAAGGGGTTTCAAATGAAAGTTTGGTGAGTTGGGGAAGGTGAAGCAACCATAAGCTTCGGGTTCTAGAAGTTAGGATTTTGTGTGTTATTGATCACGTTTGATCGTGTGTTATCCGCTATATCCAAATATTACGTACCTTACCAAAGAGCCAACATTACAACCCATAATAAAGACCCCTTTCGATTCTTGTTTGATCATGTACTATGAGAAATTTTGAGCATCCGATTTGTGAAATCTTGACGAGGTGCATGCATTGTTCGACTTGAGCATATACACGTCCCATATCAAACACTTGAGCAAATTGATCGAACACCCTCAAAATTTGCCTTTGTGAGGAAGTCATCGATTTGGCTTGAATTTGAGAAAGAGTAATACAAGCAATGCTTGACGATAGCGAGTTTATGTTGATACTTTCATCTTAAAAATAAGGATAAGCACAAGGATTTTTCTTTTTACATAATGTTCATTGCATGTACACTCTCGATTCTTTTCGTTGTTCGAGGACCAACAAACCGATAAGTGTGGGGTAGTTGTTTTGCATGTAATTGTTGTGTTTTTCTTTGTGATTTTAATTAGGATTTTATGTTGATTTTAGTAGTTTTGAGTTGTTTTTCGTTAGGTTTTTCGGTCATTTTTCTTGTTTTATTGATTTCCTTGTTTCTTTTTGATATAATGTGTAATTCGGTTAAATGAGTTCAATTAATATGAGGTTTGGTGAAATTCTTGGGTTATTTTATGTTCAAAATTCCTATTTTATAAGCCAAGGCATTAAGGATAAAAATTCAAGACAAGAGAGGCTCAAAAATGCCCAAACATTCTGGAATGCTGGCCGTGGCTCGCCGAGGCTCGCCAACGCTCGCCAAACTGTCGACACTGGGTAGTGCTGCCCACACTGGGTTATCCAGTGTCCGAGCAGCGCCCACAAACTGCCGGCAGTGCCCGCCCAACCCCGCGCCAAGCAGTCGCCATCCCTCGCCAGGCGCTCGCCAGCACTCGCCAGCCCTCGCCAGGCGTCGACCGCGCTCGCCAACACTCGCCATGCCTCGCCACTCCGCGAGCCAACATGCCCAGCCATCTCGCGCGCCTGCTCAGCCTCACGCCCACAAGCGCCCGCCAAGGCCTGCCGGCCACCTGCGCCTAGGCTCGGCCATGGCCGAGCCACATCGAGCCATGGTAGAGCCATATCGAGCCAAAATGAGCCAAAAAGCTAGCCAAGGGTCTAGGAAGGTGCCTCCGGGTCAAACTTGGTCAAACCCGGGAATTTAAAGCCTCTAAAGGCTATTTTGGCCCATTTAAACCCAATTAAATGTAATATAAATAGGAGACTTCTTTCKTTTTYGAGGACCACCTCTCATTTTCTCCCAACCCAAGRATGGGRTTGGGGATTAAAAATCCRCTCRCTAGTTTTAAGATCTATTTTCTCTCTCTTAGGTTTTAGATTCAATTTGAAGATTTGATGTAATTCCTTTCCTAGTTTTAGATTTACTTTCATGATTGGCCTTGGGTTTGTAAGCCTAAGAAGAATCCAAATACTCTTTTGGATTGTTACTTTGATTGCAATTACATTCAAACTTTGTTTCATTTCTCAATTCAAGTAAGTTTCCTTTCAATTTAATGTTTTATGCTTTATTTATATGCTTGTTCTTCAATTCCATGCTTTGTTCTTCATTTTATGTTTTTTGCCTTAGCACCTTGAATTCATGATGAAACATATGAATTGGCTATGGAATCTAGATGAGTGACACATCTAGATTGTATATCGGGTCTTGGATCATCATGATTTTAAGTTTTTCATATGCTTTATTTGCAATTTAGTTTTCATGCATAGTTTTAGTTTGAATCTTAGATCTACTCTTTGATGCTTGTTATTTTCCTTAAAGTTTTAAGCTTTCRTGTTAATTTCCATTGCTCTTTACATCCATGCTCTCAATTRTTGCTAATTTTCATTATTTGAGTTTTTATGCATAGTTGTACCTTGTGCTTGCGTGCTTGTACTCGATGAAACATTGCATTTTCTTGCTTATTTTCATTATTGTTTTGCATTTTCTATTTGAGGCATACGACGAGGCATCCTACCAACTTGCACTTTCATTTTTAGGATAGTTAGATATTTTAATTGCTTTATTTTCATTTTCCTTTTATTTTCCAAGCTTGAAACACATTGAAACTCACAATTGAATCGATCTCCGATAAAACCGAGCCATGAACCCGATGATATATTCATCACAACTAAAACTCTTCTAACACTGCCCATCGATGGAATCTACAAGGAATATTCTGCCGGAAATAAAGTTTGGGGGCAACGTCGAAATTTTTTGTAAATCAGGGGGCAAAGTGGAACAAAAAATACTTTGGGGGGCAAAGTGAAAAAAAACTGCATACATTGGGGGGCAAAAAAAATTTATCCCCTCTTATTTTGTACCATTAATGATTTTCCAGCATATGGAAACTTGAGCGGGTATAGTAACAAGGGCCATATCGCATGTCCTATATGTGCAGACGAAACGAGCTATCTACAGTTCAAACATGGGGGAAAGACTGTGTACACTCGTTCTACGCGGTGGCTCCGACGTGATCACCCATATCGTAGATTGAAAAAAGCTTTTGATGGAACTGTCGAGGAAGGATCTTGGCCAACACCACTAACTGGTCAGCAGGTATATGATTGGGTGAAGGACATTAATACGATCTTCGGAAAGACCCAAAAGAGGGATGGTGAGAAAACAAATTGGAAAAAGTGGTCAATTTTCTTCGATCTTCCATATTAGCGCCATCTGGAGGTGAGACACTTCATAGATGTTATGCACGTGGAGAGAAATGTGTGTGATAGTTTGATCGGCAATCTTCTCAACATTAAGGGCAAGATGAAGGATAACGTTAAGACTCGAAAAGATTTGGCTCATATGGGTATACGACAAGACTTGCACCCTATATCATCTGGAAATAAAACATATCTGCCCCCGGCATGTCATACTTTATCGAGAGAAGAAAAACAAAAGTTTTGTGAGTCTCTACGAGGCGTGAAAGTGCCACAAGGATACTCTTCCAATATCAAGAGTCTTGTTTCAATGAAAGACCTTAAATTGGTTGTCTTGAAGTCTCACGATTGTTATGTCTTGATGCAACAACTCCTAGTAGTAGCTTTACGGGATATTTTGCCAAAAAAGTTAAGACATGTCATAATTCGCTTGTCTTATTTCGTCAATGATATTTGTACGAAAGTTGTTAACCCTTTGAAGCTAGATGAGTGGGAAAAGGAAGCTGCTGTTATATTATGCCAATTAGAAATGCATTTTCCTCCTTCATTCTTTGACATAATGGTTAACTTAATTTTTCATTTAGTGAACGAAATTAGAGAGTGTGATCCAGTTTATCTGAGGTGGATGTACCCTATCGAGCATTATATGAAGGTTTTAAAAGGGTTCACAAAAAATCCATCTCATCCCGAGGCTTCTATTGTCTAATGATACATCGCTGAGGAAGCTATCGAGTTTTGTACAGACTACATGGGACAAGTGGAAGGTGTGGGGCTTCCTAAATCTCGTCACGATGGGAGATATGGAGGTAAGGGTACACGGGGTGCTGGAATTCATTCCAAGAGTTTTGAGGAAGTGCTTCAAGCGCATTTGTACATATTGAATAACACTGAGGAGGTTCTCCCTTGCCTGGCTGATCATAAAAAATTTTTGAAGACAAATAATCCCCGAATGAAGGAAAAAGAGGTACTAATTGAGCATAATAAAACTTTTCTAAGTTGGTTTAAAAAAAATGTTGCTTCAGAAAATGCCTCAGAAACGTTAATGCGGTTAGCACATGGGCCTAAGAAATATGTCGTGACGTGGTGTGGATATGATATCAATAATTTCTCCTTCTACACAAAGTCGCAAGACGACAAGAGTTGCTATCAAAACAGTGGGGTTACTCTTGAAGCCGAAGCAATGCACTTTTCTAGTTCGAAAGATAAAAATCCTGTTAAAGCATCTATAAATTACTTCGGATTCACTGAAGAAATTTGGGTGGTTGACTATGTTGAGTTTCGAGTACCCAATTTTAAGTGCAAGTGGGTTGATATTAACACAGGTGTGCAAATTGATGAAATGGTATTTACGTTGGTAGATCTTCATAAGGCAGCTTATACGGATGAGCCTTTCATCATGGAATGTCAAGCTAAACAAGTGTTTTATATCAATGATCCGTGCGATAAAAGATTGTCGGTGGTGCTCAAGCATGATAGAAGCATGGATGTTACTCATGAAAATAAAGACCCAACACTTGATAACTCCGAGACTCTCTCTTTCACAACACGAATGCCGAATATTGAACAAAATGTACTAGACGATGTGCATGCCAATCGCCATGATCATGACGAGGGCATATGAGAGAAAATTATAATAAATTTTTAAGTTATGTATTCTTTAAAATTCTTAGTTTCGATGCACAATAATATATTATGAAAATTTTTATATCAAAAATAAACCAACATGTGAATTTAATGTGTTAATTAATAATTGGATGAAAATATAATTCTTTAAGTTCTTGTGTTAATTAATAATTGTGTTCTTGTAGTTTAACCTTTATTTTTTGCTTTTCTATTTACACAGGTAAATGGATCCTCCCGTGAGGCGTCGCTCGACTTCTCCTCCACCCACTACGTCGAGGAAGACTAGATCTTCCACATGATGCAAAGAG
Source organism: Phtheirospermum japonicum (assembly GCA_014905375.1). NCBI lineage: Eukaryota > Viridiplantae > Streptophyta > Magnoliopsida > Lamiales > Orobanchaceae > Phtheirospermum > Phtheirospermum japonicum. Next base: position 1,103,417 of record BMAC01000240.1, read on the forward strand.
ATTGCCAAGAGTCGTGTTAATGGCAAAAAACAACCACTTGATTTCGACAACATTACAGGAAAAACTAAAAGGACTCATCAAGTGAAATTGAGTACTTATCTCGGAAAATTTGCTCGAGAAAATGTTTCGATTTTGATTGAGAATTGAAAACTTGTACCAGATTCTACCAAGACTTTAATCTGGCTAGTTGTTATGGTATTTCATATCTTTTCATTTTCAACTTATTATTATTATTATTATTATTATTATTATTATTATTATTATTATTATTACTATTATTATTATTATTATTATTATTATTATCATAGTTATTATAATTTTTTTTTTGTTGTTGTTACAGGCGAACTTCGAGGTATCAATTTGTTCTGCTTTCAAAAAGAAGGTTTTTCAATCGGTAGGAAAAAAATGGAAAGATTTTAAATCATCTTTGACAACAGAATATGTATTTGGTAGTTCGAATAACACAAGTCCTTGCGAAAAGTATGGTTTCGAGTTAAGTGAGTGGGAACAATTTAAGAAGACTCGATTGGACCCTTCTTGGAAGGTAAATATTAAATTCATTATTTATTGTTATTATTTGTATACAAGCACTAATTTTCCCATTTTTTATTCCAGGAGAAAAGAGATAAAGCGCAGGAAATTGCAAAAAAGAACGATGCTCCGCATATTCTATCTCGTGGGGGTTATGCCTCATTGGACGAGAAGATCCTGGAGAATAAAGCAAAGACGCGACATGAAGAATTAATGCAATCTGGTGCTAATGTTGATTTGTTTGTTGATCCTCCATCTCCTCCTTCACGTCACGAGAGGTTTAAGTTGGCTCGCACAAAAAAGTCCGGTGAAATGACATCCGATGCCGCAAGGGAGATTGCTAGGAAGATTGTAAGTTTGTATTCAATATATTTAGATGTTTTAATTTATGTCCATCCCATCTAGGTTTTTAACTCCTTAAGTAGGAAACAAAAAATATATAAATATTTTAACAATTATTAATAAATTATTCCACTCACCTAAAATATTATGTTTTAATTAGTTTTTAAAATCGTAACATAACAAAAACATCTAAAAATATCATTAAACAAGTACTATTATGTTGTAGGATGAGTTGGAGGAGGATCATAGAAATGGCTCTTTTGTTGTAGAGGGACGCAGGGATATTCTAAGTGCTGCAATTGATCGACCAGAGCACCCTGGACGTGTTCGTGGCGTTGGAGGTGGTGTGGGGATCCGAGAATACTTTGGATCTCAATTATGTGGGTCCTCGTCATCCTTAACTCCTGAATTTTAGGGGCGCTTGACATCCATGATAACCTATCAGGTTAGATCTGAGATAGTCGAACATGTCAAGAACGAAGTTAGATCCGAGATGGCCGAAGAGATAAGGAAAGATGTTACGCAACAGTTGTTGCAACAATTCACCCAACCAGTTGAAGTCACGAACCCTCCAGTTGAGGTGGATCTAAATCTCGGTCGTAGTGGGATAGGGAGTTGTGTTGGCCCTTCCTACAATCCAGCTCCTTTGTTTCCCCCTGCTGATATTCTAGCTCCTTCGTTTCCCCTTGCTGACATTCCAGCTCGTTCGCCTCCCACTAGAGTTAATGATCGATGTGAATTATATGTCGATGATCGTTCTTCTACCCGTCTGGTGTCCCTTGGGATAGTTCATGAGGGGGGTTCGACACTACATGGGGTACCTTTGCCGAATGATCTGGTTAGGTGGTTGAGGACATTCGAGATGGTGATGCTCTCGTCCCGGTGCCCAGTGAAGAGGTAATCACGGTGAGGCAAGCACTAGGTGGTTTTATTGCATGGCCAAGACATCTTGTGAAGCCTATGTCAACACAGGTAATAATTATTTGTTTGCTAATTACTCTAAAATAGAGTATCAATAACTATTAATTTATGTTTAATGTCTTAGGATACCGAGCGACCAACAAACAAGGTCGGACTGTTGATAACCCCGTTCCTGAATTGCTTACTCTTTCCGCTCGCCTTTATAAGCGTCCATTTCGGGTTTCGTGTGATGCAAGCATTTTTGGATTTTAGAATGACATCCCAGTTACCGTTCATTACCAAGAAGTTTTGGGCTTCATGCAAGGCAAAACGTGTCTTCAAATATCGACTGTACAATTTTGGATCTTGTAAGTATATTTTAATTCTTATTTAATTAATGTTTAGGTTCATTAATTGATTTATAACTTTGATCAATTACTTGTTGTCATGGATATGTTAGGTTTTTGAAATCACTCGTTGTTGAAAACCGATCGGATGTTGTGTATGGATTCTTTGAGTCTCGATCCTTACAAAATATAGGTAACAAGAAATATGCAAGCATTTTGGTCCCGTCCATTTTCAAACATATGGAGAAATATAAAAAGCAAATATACCTGGGAGAATACCATCATAAGTAAGTACAACTTAAACTATAAGTTGTAGTATTAATGTAGGTTGCATGAATTATTCTTAATAATATTCATTTCAAAATGCAGGCAACATTGACAACTCTTTGTAATTTTGCCTCGAGAAGGGACTGCTGTGTGGCTTTGTTCAAATCACCATAAGCCCGACTCAAACATCAAATTTCTAGTACAAAGGTAAACTCTAGCTTAAAATACTTACAACATATAGAATGTGAACGTATGTTTTGGTTCTAAGCATGAAATAGATTATTTTAATAATTCAAGGACTAAAATGTAATTTTTGAAATTTGGACAATATATTGTTATAACGTCATTGGTAAGTTTGGTTGCATTTTGGATTTGTTTTTGAATTTGGTTCTAAACGGCGGATTATATTGTTTAATTTTGTGAAATTGGGGACAATAAATTTGGACATTGTTATAATGTAAAGGGGATTGTTATAATGTGCTATAATATTTCTATATTTTTTTTAATAGTGTTGTGACCCCATTTAAGATGTTGAGTGGTGCGCATTTGAGTAAATCTAAGCAAGGGGTTAATTGGCTTTTTCCAAAGGTAATGTATTACGTTTCTTTGAATATATTTGGTTGTTACATTTATGATCGTACACACATCATCGAAGGGTTTATTTTTCAATGAAACTTTATGTTTCTCTCACAGTGTAATAAACAAGATGAAGTTTGGGAGTCGGGTTATTATGTCATGCTTTGGATGTGGACTATTGTTCGAGTGGTTATTACGGGAAATTCGCAAGAGGTAATATTTATAATATTTTATTTTATAGCAAGAATGTTGTAACTCTTTTTTTTTTTTAAATTTCATTATTGCTAAATATGTATATTAAATATTATTTGCAGATGTTTAGTGACCAACCATTTAGTGCTGATAGTATCCAAGTAATACAAGATCAATGGTCGAGATATTTCATTGACATTTATGATGGATGATTGGGGTATGTATGAGATGTATACTCTTGAAGTTTAGGTTTCATTGTGAATTGTTTTGGATTGTTTTGAAGTTTGGTTGTTGGATTGTTTTGAAGTTTGATTGCATTTTGGATTGTTGCGAAGTTTGATTACATTTTGAATTGTTTTAGTTGTGGATGATGAATTGGATTGAATTATTTTTCAGTTTGGTTGTATTTTAGATTGTTTAATTTGTGTATGAATTTGGTAATTGTGGATGATGTATTGAATTGAATTATTTTTCAGTTTGGTTCCATTTTAAATCAGCGGTTCAATTCAATTCATTTCATTTCGAGGTATTCAAACAAAAACAAAAAAAGGGCAGAAAATCAGCCCCAACGGCAGGTTCAATTGAACTATTTACGGCGGTTGTAAAAACCGCCGTAAAAAATATCAAATTAATGTCGGTTTCTAATAACCGACGTAAAAATGTATTATTAACGGCGGTTTTTAGAAATGACGTCAAAAACATTAAATTAACGACGGTTTTTAAAACCGCCGTAGAATATTATATTTAACGGCGGTTCGGAAACCGCTGTTAATGTAATTTTTTTAACGTGGGTTCTAAAAAACCGCCGTTGAAAACTGTATATACTACGGCAGTTCGAAAACTGCCATTATAATAGCCTTAAAACCGCCGTAAATTCTCACTTTTTAAGGCGGTTTTGAAAACCGCCGTAAATATTTACGGCGGTGGATACAAAGGCGGTTCAAAAACCGCCGTTAAATCCGAAAAATAACCGCCTTTAAATCTTGTTTCTGTAGTAATGTGCCCATTTCCTCGTATTAAAATATTCTCGTGGGCCAAAGAAGGAAAGATCCACAATCACCCTACTTTACCTTAACACCATTCCAAATTCACCCATCCTTTCACCTTCCTTTCTCTGTTAAACAAAATAGAATAAATATTTCACCATACGCCATTGTAAAACCTTCGAAATTTTTCCAACAAGAATATCTACTCTCCTCTGATCAAGAAAATCAGCTCGGCAAACCCTCCGATCTGCGCTACCTTGGGTAAGTCACCCTAATTCCATTAGTTTGTTTTTCTGTAATGCATTTTCCCATCTCATTTTAGTTTCTTGCGCTCTAAATATCACTTCTTTCCCCTTCCCCATTTTATATTTTATTGTTGTTGTTGCGTGTTGTTTTAGCATCCGCTGTTTTTTATTCTCAAAACTCTAATTCCCCCATAAACTCAACTCTTATCCCAAACATTTCATCCGAATGTAAATCCATGGAAATTCCCCTAAATAAGAAAAACAGTAGGAAAAATGCTAATCAACCTAATAGATGAACCGGCAGGGAGCCCTACCTGGGCCGAGTTAGAAGCCCAGACTATGATTCTAACTGAGAGAATCCCTTAAGCAATCCCTTTACCTCAATCACAAGCTCCTACCTTCATCCAACCAATATTTCTACCTAAATAACCTAATAGTCGTCGTTCCACCTTCTGCTCACGCCGACCTACCCACTCTTCCCCAAAGTAAAAAACCCCTGGGTCCTTCATGACCTTAATTTACTTCCAGATTTGATTATGAGCCTCCACCTTCCCGACACCATACATTTTGTCAAGCTGGAAGCTGGCATGAATGACCCTAATAATCATCCCCCCAATCACATTACCTTTTTTGAAGACCATGTAAGAGCAGGGATTTGGTTCCCCTTGTATCCCTTCATGGTTCTTGTAGCCAAAAAATACGGTGTCCCCCTATTCCAGATGGCTCTGAACTCCAGTCGTTTTTTACCGACTATATGATATTATGTAAATTTTATATTGTATATTTAAATTTCTTATTCTTTTGTTATGATATAAAAAACCATAAGGGCATATTTTACCTTTCTTCCGCCCATAAGGCACATTTTCTTGTTCGCCCTTCTTCTAAAGTTCATGAATGGCGAGCGAAATTCTTTTTTCCTTCGCTTCTGCGAGCACTGGCCCTTCCCAACCGAATGGCAGGAGGTAACCCCTCCTCAAGAGCCAGTAGTCATGAGAAAACCCTCTCCTCACTCCATAAGAGTTGTATGGATCTGATTGAGGAATGAAATAAATTTCCCTGTGACGTGGTAAAGCTTACCGAGTCTGAAAGGGTGTATACTTTTGTTGGCCTTAGTCGCCGACCTATGAAGATGACAGAGACCGAATTTAGTATGTTGATACTCCTTAGATCTCTTATTATTTATTTCATGTTATGATGGATTCTAACCATCTTCTTTCATGCAGAACAACTCGTGCTCGCCAGCTCATAAAATTTTATGTGGGGAAGGTCATTACCTACGAGAAGTGTCGTGATAGAAGACCCACCTGCTCAGGGTCTTCTATCACGACACTTCTCGTAGGTAATGACCTTCCCCACATAAAATTTTCTCAGTAATCTCCTTAAGAAATTGTAACGCCCCGATTTTTCTTAAATCAAAATAGGATTTATATTTAAGAAAAATATGATGAAACCTTGTCGTCACAATATAAATGTCGAATTTTCTTGATTATAATATGAGAGATTCACATTTGCAAAACTTTCAAAATTTACGGAGCGGACATATTCATAATATAAATAACCAAATCACCATCAAAGGAGATTTATAATTATAAACAATTCTTTATGTCTAGTTCAACTTTTATTTAAAACAATAAAACAAGTAAACAACATAAAAACCAACATCAAGAATTTTTCCCCCCTCCTCGTTTCTCTTTCATTCGATGTCCTCATTTGTACCTGAAAAATACATTGTTGAATTTGGATGAGCTCAACGTACTCAATAGTTACACTGACATATCTCAACTAAATCATAGAACTCAAAAATAGCACATTGGACCACATAATTCATAGAATAGCATGTTGGAAAAATATAGACATTGACTGCAGCTAGAAACGCGATAACAACATGTACGGCTACCGGTTCTAATTCATGGATTTTAGAAAGACATCGACTTTGACTGTGAAGCTAGAATGCGATGGAAACTTTTGCGGCCACCGGTTCTAATTCATGGTTGTTTTAGAAATCACTTTGACTGCATCTAAAACGCAACGACAACTTGTACGGTCGCCGATTTTAATTCGTGGATAGCACGTTGGGAATGACCCTTGGCTATATAAGTTGGTTTTAGAAATAAGTCGTACTCGAGAATACATGATACACATTGCACAAAATTGAGAAATAAAATTTAGCATAAGATAAGTCGGTGGTCCCTACCTCGTAAATAATGTCGTGGTAAATCGAGTGAAATGCACTTGTTGAATCCTAAGTCCCGTAATGCTCTTCACCTAATCAATTAGAAAATATAATTAATTAGTATATATTTTATATTTTAAACTCATAATAATATAATTATATAATTAAAGTAAACAAGACTGGACTGAAATAAAGTTTTATAAAATTTTCTGGGGCTGGATCGAGGTTTATATAATTTGGAGGGCTGAATATAGGCTTATTGGTAAACTGGGGGTTAAACTGCAAGGGTGACATGGGCTGGGGAATCGAAATGGGTTAAACTTTTGGGGGTTGTTGTGGAATTTTCGGAAAAGGGTTGGTATAAAAGGAGAGGACCCAGCCACTAAGCACCAAAACCCGTCTTTTCCTTTTCTCCTTCTTCTATAGAAATCAAGATCGTCCAGCACAGGCTCCCCTCTTGTCATCGATCGTAGCCGGCAGCTGAATGGACTGACAAGCCAGCGGCGTCTTCCAGCGATAACGCCACGCATCAGGGCCAGGTATGATCAGTAGGTGCAAAGTCCTCCCCGCCTCCTTCGAAATCAAAAATTGGCGATCGGCAAAACCTCCAGCACGATGCGCGGCGATGGAGTCGGTGATTGGGCGGCGGCGTTCAGGCGACGCTCCATCTCAAGAATTTTGGATCGGCCAGCACCTCCTCCTTCAATCGATTGGTGGTTGGCGAAGAACTGGCAAGGCGGCGGCGACTCGGCTGCGTGGGGTCACTGGGCGGCGATTGCAATCGGTCGTTGCTAGATCGGCGGTGTGGGGTGGCGATCCAGGTGGTTCGACGTGGGGGTTGTTTGGTCCCAGTTTTGAATAATCGGGCTATGGCGGTGTTGATCGTGGGGATGCCTCCGGTGTTTGGCTGGAAAAGTGGTTGAGGTTTGGCCCCTTTTTAGATCCGGCCATGGGTCCGTCTGGGTATGGAAAGGGGTCCGATTGGGGCTGATAGGAGGTGGCTCGGCCAGGAACGATCGGGTAGTTGACGATGACGGGTGATTGGGGCTGGTGTCGGTTCGGGATTGGTGGTGGTGCTGCAGTAAAGCACTTTTCAATCGGACCATGGTGTCATAGCAGTTTGTTGCGGCAGAGTTGGGGGATCCAGGTGATTTGTCGTCGTGGTTGTTCGGGAAGCAGGTTTGGCTTAAACGATGGTTAGGATGATGGTTGTAAATCGGCAGCCGTAAAATAGGATTAAAAATGTTGATGTTCTTGAGAAAAAGTTTGAAAAGCAAAGAGTGATTTACCTAATGCGGCCGTATGCAGAATTGTGCTGAAAAGTGGACATGTTTGGATTTTTCCTTATAAACCAAAGATGAACTTATTTTTGGAAGGTTAGGGCCTGAGGTTTAGTGGACTCGGACTAGTCATTGGGCTCGTTTTTGAAGTCAGGAAAGAATGATCCAGTTGACGAACTTAAATTTTTAAATCGAATAATTTCTTAGATGACCCAAATGTATTTTAAATAATTAAATAATAAAATACTAATAAGTTATAATAGTTATAAAAATATAATTTATTTGACAAACATATTATTAATTCGATTAAATAGAATTTATAGATTATTTAAAACCAAAAATAGAAATTCGTTTATGGTGATAAAAATATGCATTTGATGCATGGGTGTTACAGAAATCTCTAAGTTATACTTTTCTTGAATGCAGATATAGTCTGTTATTATCTCTTTGTCCAATCATCTGATGGTCGTCAATTTCGAGGAGGAATAGCTGGACAAATGGAAAAAGGCGGCGAACGAGCTAGCAGCCCAGACCAATAAAGAGACTAAACAGCTCTCCTTAACTCAAGGTGAGATGGATGAAGCTCGTCATCAGATAGCGGCCCGTGAAGAAGAGTTGAACATTGTATTGTGCCAGCTAGAAATGGCAAGAATATGCCTTCTTTTGACTTTTGGAAGGGCGACCTCGGTCAGCCCAGGTTGGCCATCCGGTGGAACATGTGCACGGCTCAGGTAGTTGTCTCCGCTGGTCTCAGCGTCGAGCTCGATGTTATACTAGACAAATTCGTCCCCTCTGATGCACCAGTTGCTCCTTGAGTTATTTTGCATTGTATTATTAGAGCAAGTCTCCTGTGTGACGGTCACATAGATCATTTATCATGTGAAGGAACTTTATACCTATTCAGACCTGGATTTGGTCCATCAAATTGGGTCGAACTCGGCAGATTTATTGGGTTTGGGACTCCTTCACATGACAGAAGATCCGTGTGACCGTCACGTTCGAGTCTTTGCCGTATTATTATTGCTGAAATTTGTAAAACCATCACTCCTTCATAATGAAACTTTATCTTTCCTGCATAAGTAATTTTAGCTTTCCATGAATAAAACCATATTGTAGTTTATGAAACTTACACCCTTTATCTTCCTCAATTGTCATCAAGCTAACCATAAAACCATTTATCCGATCTAAAACAGGTCAATCAAAAAATCATTATCCGACCTAAAACAGGTCTGCCAAAAATTATTCCATACCCTAACCATTAACCATGACCCTAAAATATTATTTAAGCATCGTTCCATTACCATTAATCATAAGCCTTTTGCAAACCATAAAACCCTAAAAATCATAAGAATCCTAAAAAGATAAAATTGCAAACTACTTTAAAGCCATAAACCATTACCGGCCATAGCCATTGATTCTTAAGCCATCATCGACATAAACAAGCATCAGTAAAAACCATAATAACATTCATATTTATACAACCATGTTACTATTCATGTTAGGACTTAAAACTAACGTGAGATCTTACCGTAACCGCTTAATCCAAACCATAGACCAAACTAATTAGACTTCATGAAATCACGTAGACTATGTCTTCCTATATAAATTAAATAACCCATATAGGACCAAAGGAACTAATCAGTCCCCCATGTTTAGATAAATTGGACAAAATTAATCAATTAAACCATACCACACCAAGTAAGCCAACTTATCGAAATAAACACATAATTAGATAACCAAATAAACATATTGAGGTCGCACTAACTAAACCATATAGACAGTTAGTCCCCCATAATCTAAATCCATAACCATAAACCATTTACAGACTTGATAAAAATGTCAACCTATATCCATCAAAACCATAAACCATAATTCATTACCAACCTAAACAAGCGTCAGCCCATATCCAGAAAAACCATAAAGAATCGTAAAAACCATAAACCATAATCCTTCGCCGACCTAAATAAGCGTCAACCCATATCCATAAAAAACTAAAACCATAAACCATAATCCATCGCCAACTAAACAAGCGTCAGCCCATATCGATAAAAAACCATAAAAACCATAAACCATAATCCATTGCCGAACTAACCAAGCATCAACCCATATTTATAAAAATAAAACATCAAAACCATAACCATCGCTGACCTATAAAAGCCTCAACCCATAACCATAAAATAAACCCGAAAAACCATCACTGACCTTTATAAGCGTCAACCCATAAAAATTCATAAAGTGATAGACCCTAATCCATCGCCGACCTATAAAAGCATCGGGTAAAACTCTTGCTTTCACCTTTCCTTCATCATCTTCTAACACATATGCTCCCCCTTTTAGTACCTTGATCACCTTGAAATGGTCCTTCCCATTTAGGGTCCAGCTTTCTTGTGGTATATATCGCATCGGCACGCCTCCATACTAAATCGCCGACCTGAAATTAACCTCTCTTCATTGTTTCTTATACGCCACTTGAATTTTTGCTTATATTTTTCTACACGCACTACTACAATTTTTTGGTATTTTCTCAATTGTCTCCAGAGATCATCTAGACAATCGTTCATTCTCTTTCGGATCAAAATTTTCCAAGCAATGTGATCCCCTTACTATCTCTGCCAGAATGACAGCCTCCATACCATAGCTAGGCTAAAGGGTGATTCACCTGTGGTAGTTCGCGGGGTTATCCGATAAGACCATAAGGCAGAGGATAGCTCCTCATGCCATAGTCCCCCTATTTTTTCCAGCCTCAACTTTATTCCCCACACAATAATTTTGTTAGTAATTTCAACCTGTCTGCTAGCTTGGGGATGTGCTACTGAAGTAAATCGTTGTTTCATCCCCATTGTTTTGCACCAATCCTGTGTCATGTGCCCATTTAATTGTGAACCATTTTTTGAGACTAGTACTCATGGCACGCCATACCTACAAAATACTGTTAAAATAAAGTCAACTATCGTCTGCTCAACTATGTTGGTCACAGCCTCGACCTCCACCCACTTCGTATAGTAATCCACCGCAACCACCAAGTAAAGCTTTTGCAAGGCGTCCTCAACAATGTCCGTACTATATCAATACCCAATTGTGGAAATGGGCAAGGCGAGCTCATCACCATCATGTATTTTGTAGGCACATAGATTATACGTGCGTGCATCTGACAATTCTTACAAGTCATCAACAGTTCGCCAGCCATCCCCTTCATTCCTGGCCAAAAGAAACCAGCTCGCCTGATATCTCGACCAATGCCCTACTCTTCGCATGGTCCCCACAATACCCCTCATGTATCTCCTGTAGTACTTCTAATCCCTTTTTCTCGTGACAAGCACTCCAAGTATGGTCCAAAGTGAAATCTCTTGTACAGGTGTCCATTCATCAAGAAAAATCGAGCCGCTACCTTAGCCTCCTTGGTATACAATTGTATATTTCTTACTGCCACCTTATTAAGGACCTCCCGAATCAGTGCTCGCCTATCTCCCCCTTATTCTATTTCCATCACCTCTTTTCCTTTTTCTAAACTATGAGCCAATTCCATCAAAGTAACAGTCCTCGTATTACAAGTACTCAATGCCCCTACCATCTTGGCGAACAAATCCGCCCTTGTATTCTTAGCCCGTGGTAGATGCTCTAACCTAAACTCCTCAAACTGAGTTATTCATTGCTTAATCTTTCCTAAATACTCCTGAATGCAATTCTGTTTTGCTTCAAAAGACCCATCATACTGGTCAGATACCAGTTGAGAGTCTGTTTATGCCTTCAACCGTTTTACCTCTAGATCGCTCGCCATCTTGATTACCTATAATAATGCCTCATATTCAGCTTCATTGGTTGAGGCTTTAAACCCCATCTTTACCGCAAAATCCAAATTCTCCCCTCTTGGACTAGTTAAAACAACTCCTAGCCCTGCTACATCATTCTTCATGGTCGACCCATCTACGTGCAATAACCATGTTTTTTGTTTATTCTCCTTCTCCCCAGAGTGCACCATCTCCTATAAAAGAATCTACCAACACTTGTGCCTTAATCGCTGTCCATGGATCGTATACCACGTCATACTCACTGAGCTTGACTACCCACTTTACCAATCTCCCAGACACATTCAGATGACTCAATATCTGCTTGACTAGTAGGCTATTCGTACCTTGACCCTGTAACCTAAAAAATAATTTCGCATCTTCCATGCCGTGTAAATCAATGTGAATCCACCCTTCTATAATTTTTAATAGTTCAACTAAGCTCCTATAAGCATCTTGCTAATTTAGTAGATATGCTTTTAAATATCAGCCTCTTCCCTGATTAATACCGAGCTTACTGCGACCTCTCTGACTGATATATAAAAAATTAAGTCCTTCCCTGGAAAGGGCTTGGTCAATAATGGGATCTCGGCCAGATATTCCTTGAGCTTATCAAAAGCCACTTCTTCTTCCTTAGTCTTCTCAAATTTGGGTCCTTTCCTCAAAATTCTGAAAAAGTGAAAACCCTTCTAAGCCGACCTGGATATTAATCGACTGAGACCTGCAATGCGACTTGTTAACACTTATATATCTCTCACCGTCCGAGTATGGGGTATCTCCATGAGAGCTCGCACTTTCTCCGAGGTTACTTCAATACCTCTTTCTGTCACCACGTACCCATAAAACATACCTGATCAAACCCCAAAAATGCACTTCTTTGGGTTTAATCACATCCCATACAACCTTCATATGATAAAAGCCTTCCTCAGATCACCCACATATGATTCCGCTTTGTTATTTTTCACCAGCATATTTTCTACGTAAGCCTCCATGGTTGACCCAAACAGGTCCTTGAACATCTTGTCCACCAATCTCTAGTAGGTCAGCCTGTATGTTTCAACCTAAATGGCATAGAAAAAAATCAATACGTACCCTTCGAGGTGACAAAGCTTAGTTTAGGTTGATCCTTATTTGCTAGTGGGGTTTGATGATACCCTTGATATGCATCCATCATACTCAGTAGCTCGCATCACGAAGTTGAATCCACCAGCTGATCAATGCGCGATAGCGGGTAATGATCGTTTGGACAAGCCTTGTTTAGCTCGCGAAAGTCGACACACATCCTCCACTTGTTCCCCGGATTCGGCACCATGACCACATTGAATAGATGCTTCGGAAGTTGTATCTCCTGAATATGTCTAGCTCTCAGTAACTTATACACCTCCTCCTTTATCACTTTATCCAAGTTTGTCCCGAAATATCTCCTTTTCTATCGTTTAGGCCTTGCATCTTGATCTGCATTCAAGTGATGTTGTGTGACCTCAGGAGATACTCCTGGTAGGTCACATCTCCAAAAGCAAATATGTCTCTAAATTCCTTTAACAGATCAACAAGCTCTTCCCTTATGTATTCCGTCATCTGGATACCTATCCTTGTGGTGTACCCCTGTGTTCCATCTTCTAATTCAATATCCATAAGCACCTCATGAGGTTGTATAGCATTCTCCTTCTCCATTGACCTTTTAGCACTGGGTACTCCCTATTGCATGCCACTTCTCCGTTCTCGCTTTCCTTAACGCATACCCTTTAACACAGTCATCAGATAGTAGGACCGAGTGACCTGTTGTTCTGATATCACATCGCCGACCTTATCTTCCACCGGATACTTAACACTCATGTGATAAGTTGAAGTGATCGCTTGAAACTCATTGAGGTCAGGTCGCCCTAGTATAATGTTGCAGGCCAAAATGGCCTTAATTATCAAGAGCTTCAAATTCTTCTCTACTCGTAGATTGCCACTTCCCCATGCAACTAGAAGCACCACTTCACCTTCTATAATGACATGCGCTCCATTAAAAGCAGAAAATAGCTATTTGTACATGTCTTATTTTCACCTCTAGATTAATCTGCTCTAAGCACGCCTGATAGAGGATATTGATCGAGCTTCCATTATCCACGAATACCCTTCCAACATCATATCTCGCCACCTCTGCCTCAATCACCAGTGCATCATTATGCTCCACCTGCAATTCTTGTCATTCCATTGGGCTGAAGAAACAACTGGCCCAGCCCCTGGGGTCTCCTATTAATGGTAGTCACCTCGAATAATCCTAGGCGAGCTGCCTTCACAAGCCATTTCCTTGCGTTGTTTAAATCTACATCCGTTGGTCCACCTAATATTATATTTATGCTTCTCCTATTATTCCCAGCAGCCTCCCCTTACTCTGTTCTTCTTTGCCCATCTTGTATCCTTCATCCCTCTGCCGGTGCTTGTGGAGGACCTCCTAGTAGTTGCCTTGGTAAGCCTGCCTCTGATCTCGTGGTGCTCTATATTTATACACCACCTTCTTGAGGTGTCCTGCCTTGACCAGCCTCTCGATATCCTCGTTTAGGTGCCAACAGTGCTCCGTGGAATGTCCATAGTTATTGTGAAACCTGCAAAAGAACTGAGATATTGGGTTGTGGTAATTTCGTATGGTCCTCCGACCACCTGATGGCATCAGACACTCAACTCTTCATAATTGTAAACACCCTAGCTCTCGGCATCGCTAAAGGTGTAAAGTTCACATCCTCCTTCCATACTCTTCCTTCTTTCATTGCCATACCCCTTCCATCTACTCTCGAGCTAAGAGTGCTCGTGCAGGTCATCTCATCTCCCTTCTAAGTTCTAATCTCTTAGTTATTATTCTCTCCAGATATCCAAACTCCCTTCCAAACTGTACATATCTTCCTCCTATTGTTTCTGAACATGGATATACTTCATGCACTTATCCAAGACCTCCTCAAAAGTATGCGCGCAGGTCGCTTAACCAATGATGTTCTCAGGCCCCCCAACCGCAACCCTTGGTTCAAATCTCCTGCCTTTCAAAGTCTCCCCAGGTCGTTGCACCATTATGAAGAGAGATTGTGCCATCTTTTGTATGCAACTTGGCGCTAGCAAAGTACTTTAGAAAGGTCGGGGAGGGGCTTGATATAGTAACCTTTTATCCCAGTCGGTGTATGTGAAAAAGAGTGACGAACTCCTTTTTTTTCCGGTCATAGGTCTTCAAGACCTGGAAGTTGGTAATTCTCCCCGGAGTTAGTTGATGAACCAATCTTGCACCAGCCCCTTCAAGGTAGATAAGAAGGCCTTACACACCACCGCATCCGTGTACTGCCACAAAACTGCTTCGTTCTCGAAATTTTGTCCATGGAGCGTGAGGACTGAAAACCTTTCATAGTAAAAATCTAACCCCTTATATTCTCGAGGTAAGGTCGCCCTCAGTATTCCATCCGGAAATGAGTTTCCTCTGGACTCATGTCTATCCGCCCCTGCCACCTGCCTTTGGAGTGCTCACATTGCTTGTTGCATATCCTTCATTGCGCGGGACATTGGTAACACTTCTTCTCTCTCTTCTTTTGTGCTACGCCTGGTGAAATCCCGACAAGTCCTTCTTTTGTGATCTTCTTCCCGAGAATCGTATATTGTCCTCCTCCTCATCTCCCTCAGATGATGATGAGTATTTTATCGGAGGTCGCCTTTTCATTGTGGTTCGAATTAACTCGAGATTTGGCATCCATGACTCCTTCTCTCTACTTTTCTTCTAAGCCGGAGTGAATGGTTTGGATTTGTATTTCTCCTCTTTCCTCCCAATAATCTCCTCATCGCTATCATTCTCGCCCGCCATAATCTTCTATAGTTTGCCCGGGGGCACTACTTCCATCAATTTTTAGAGGAGTCCCTTGTCATCGTGACAAGTTCATCATTTTGGTAACTCATCCCATTCCTTGGTTCCGATATTAACCTTTACCTCCCTAATTATCTTTAGAAAATTCTTCTTATTCCCTGTTCCTGAACCTTTCACTTTCTCCTTTTGTGGCGGTAGTAGTGTTTTCATGGTCGTTTCCTCTGTTACCTTTCCATGTGGTGTATGATCCCCTGCAACCTGCTTCTCCCAATCCATATCTTTAGTCTTGCTCGTGTCCGAGCTAATATCTTAAGTTTGAGGTATGATATCTCTTCCTTTCATGATCACGTTATTAGTTACTCACGTCTTTCACTCAAGGACTCGATGTCCCTCGTATTCCCATAGATGGCGCCACTTCATGCGACCAAAACGATTAGCTCACTAAGAATTGGATTGTTAACCTTCAAATTGATCCTTCCAACCTGATTGACTTCTTAGTGACCTTAACAACTTACAAAATAAAACCCAAGTCGGACAGCCCCGGCATAGGCCCTCCGATACTTAAGTCAGTTCCCTTTTAGTAATGAATAAACGGGAGCTCAAAGTAGGATAAAATTAACTTAGAAGAAAAGTGAGGCATGAGTCCTTTTTTTATAAATAAGAGACGTGTTCTCAATGTAGGGTTCCCGTCTCTTATTCGTATTACAATACCATAATTAACCACCGACTTGTAATTACTATTCCACCTATATGCTAAGTTACCAAATATTAGAACTCTCGTATTTTGTTAAGTTACCATAATAACCATACCATTTTCTTAGTTCGTCGCGGCCCCATACCATACCATCCATATCAGCCTACCAGGACCCAGATCCCATTAACCATACAGCCCAGCTCTCAATATCAAGCTGTTATAATAATATTTACCCCATAAAAGCTCGTTACTCCCATATAAGAGCTCACTCCTATAGGAGAACTCACCTCTCCTACTAGAGAGGTTGCGTCAATTCATGTGTATGCCGACCTAAATATTGGAAGTCGTAGTTCTACTACTACAATCTACATTACCCTATTAAATAATAACATATAACATAGATTCGACTTATTTTAATTGATTTGTTCCATCTCAAAACCAACCTTAGGATATTTATGAAGGACACACAAGTTGTTGTCAGGTCACTTAACGGAAACTTTATTTTAGACGGTCATATTTTTTCTAAAATAAAGTTGCATGTTTCTTGATGAAAAATCATATTGTTTAAAATAATGTTGTTTGAAAAGTGTGATTTTTTACCGTAAAAATATATAATTTTATTTACAAGATATTTCCATCTAACATAAGTCTTTCGTCAGACAACAGATCTACCGAATTTTTTTTTATGCTTTATAGTTTGTACAATTGTCATAAAAGAGAATTGATAAATTAGATGCATGAAATTGTTATTCAAATGAGTTAGTCATAATGAAAACAAACTTTTGCCGGGAATCATACCTTATTTTGAGAAATTATTTGTTAGAAAGTTAAAATTGTTGTTATGGACTCGATTTAGTTCAAATTCAATATTTGTCCTTTAGAGAAATATATTCCCAAATAAAATTTTTATATTGCGCTTCATGTATTGTCTATTGCTCGTGCTCAAATGTTATTAAAATGTTTGATTTCTTTGTAGTTGATATTTAGATTGTTTTTGGGAAAACTCTATTGTAAAAGTACGGTAGGCATGTATAATAATGCAATCATCTATTTGTCATTTCACGAAATCTAATGGTTGAGATATTTCTGCATAAACTCAATTGGTTAATGGTAACATATAGGTATTAAGGGGAAAGTACTCCAAGTAATCCAATTATCTAATGTAACGTCACAAAAGCCGAGGGTTGTGATTATTTTTCCTAATTTAATAGTTTACATAGAAGTATGGTACTTTTTTGTTAATGGGAAATTGTCAAATACTCCCTAAGATATAGATGAATTTGTCAAATAATCTAACTTGTAAATTTACGTCAAATGGTCCCTCATTTTTGCCAAATAATCCAAAATTAAAATGTGAAATGTCTAATTTATCCCCCACATTATTAACTATATTTTGCCCTAAAAATATTCACTGTTCCCCACCCCCACCCCGCACTTCTTTTTTTTTTCTTTTATTTTCTTCTTCTTCTTTTCTGGGTAACGATTCCAAAATCGGAATTGCAAAATAAAAATGGATGTTTCTGCAAGTAACATCGATTGATAGCTCCCGATTCTGTCTCCCAAATCAAGTTTCTTCATAGTTTATTCCATCGGTTGCTCCGGTTTTGCAGATCTCGCTCGTCTTCTTAGTGCTTGCGGGAAGTTTTTGAACGATTGGGCTGTAGCTACGAACGCCGGCGCTGGCAATCAATTCACATGACTTCTAATTCGAGTAAGAAACTGAGTTTGTATTTTTAATTGAGCCTCTTTGTGATTCTTTTGGTTGAGTCTCTTCAATTTTTGACTTTTTATTCAAAAATTGGGATTAGGGTTTCTTCAATCCCAATTTCATCCCTGATTTCTTCAATTTCATCCCATGATATTTTGCGTGTGTGTTGTGGATTTGTTGTTGTGATTTAGAAAAAAAAATGTTCTTCGATCAATTTCTTCCTGATTAGAATTAGGATCAGAATTTGCATGTGTTGTGCTCTTTAGTATGTAGTTGACTCTGATTTAGTAAGAAGTTGCTTCTAAAATTTGCTTCCTGCACATTCTTTATGTTTTGGTAAATTTCTGATTTTCAATCGATAGCTATTTTTAGTATTGGTTTTTGTTCTTTTTAGTATTGGTTTTACTACTGCAATTTATGTGTTTACTGGCCGGCCTGTGTTTGCTGTAGGTTTTTCCTTGGTTAGTTTTCTGGTGGTTCAAGTATTGTTTTTTGTTCCGTTTAGTATTGGTTTTACTGCAGTAGAGTATTGGTTTTTGTATAGTGCTTCTGAATTGTATTTCTTACTTTTATTTTGTTGAAACTGTAGTTAATGCTATTGGTGGTGGTGGTATATTTGTTTTCTGCTTGTACAATGGCGAGACTTTAGCGTACAAAATGTATATTGGTGATTCATTCGAGAAACTTTTGCACAGAATCCAAAATCAGTGGAAGAAGCTTCATAGAGACGAGTTCACCATGCACTACTCGACTCCTGATTACTCTGACTGTGTTTTGGCGATTGATGATGATTTCAGTACCATGGTGGCGGTGGCTCTGCTCTATAACTTGGATCAGTTGATGATCAATATATCGAAGAAAGATCGTGTTGCCGTTTGTGATCAGTACCTTCGTGTGTTAACGAATGTAGCAGGGTATCTAGGCTTCTCATGTGAAAAACTAGCACATTGCATTACAAACACTAGCATCTTTGTTAGTGTATTAGTTTCTGGACAGAAGAGTATTGGTTATTGTGTTCGGGAGTATTGGTTTCTTGCAGTGTAAAAAAAACCTAATACTTCTTACGACGTCACCTACCACTTAAGAAATACAGAGCAGAAAGAAGAGAAAAAGAAAGAAGCAAAGGAGCTAAGCTATTCATGTTAAACACCAACACATGTCATTAGGTTTGAAATACATTGTATTACAAATATCGATACCTCGTAGCACAAGAACCAACACCTTGGTATCCAGAACCTAATACCATCCACATTTTACATTTCAGAACTTGCAAAACACTACAACAATTGTACGTGCAGAGACCTAACATGTCAAAGGTTAAAAAATTCACAAATACTTCCTACTCCTCTACTTCCTAGAAAACGCACAAGAACCAAGACATGTTTTTCTGCCCATGGCCAACTCCTCTACTTCCTGGAATTGGAGAAATCGAGTACATCTTTCTCCAACTGATTCTTCATGTGATTGACATCACTCAAGAGAAGTGTTTCACAATACTTGGCTCTCAACAAACGTCTCTCATCACGCTACAAAACACACACTCAAAAAAAATAAATTTACCTATCCTTTTCAAATTAAAAGCGGAACTTATGTATAACAAGTGTGCTTACTTTTTTCAAATTTGGATTTTCATAGGGATGTCCCCTAAAAAATTCCATGTGATTCAACAACGTTTTTCTCTTTCCGACTCATGTCACCGGATGAGTTCATGTACTTCCTCATAAATACGCATTTGAAATCACTATTATCTCTTACAGGCCAAGAATCATCTGGTAAAATTAAAAAAAAAAAAATACTTCAGAGCATAAACACACATACTACACAAACAGAAAACAAAATACTTCAGAGCACAAACACACATACTCCACAAATAGAAAACCAATACTTCATATCACAAACACACATACTCCACATACAGAAAACACAATACTTCATAGCACAAAAACACATACTCCACATACAGAAAACCAATACTTTATAGCACAAACACACATACTCCACAAACAGAAAACTAATACTTCATAGCACAAACACACATACTCCACAAACAGAAAACCAATACTTCATAGCACAAACACACATACTCCACAAACATAAAACCAATACTTCATAGCACAAAAACACATACTCCACAAACAGAAAACCAATACTTCAAAGCACAAACACACATACTCCACAAACAGAAAACCAATACTTCATAGCACAAACACACATACTCCACAAACAGAAAACAAATACTTCATGGCCACAAAAACACATACTCCAAAAACAGAAAACCAATACATCATAAATATAGAAAGTGA
>BMAC01000240.1:1135401-1148142 GCA_014905375.1 Phtheirospermum japonicum
TATTTTGTTTAGTCAACTATAGATGCTCGTGTGCGAAAAACTATTTCGAATTTCGAGGACGAAATTTTTTTAAGGAGGTAGGATTGTAACGACCAAGTTTTTTTTCTTATAATATTAAGCCCAATATATTTTTTTATTATTAAATTCTATTGTTACAAATCCACTAAGCCTTATATTCAAATCCAACTACATTATTTTCATTTTATTTTATTTTTACCAAAGCCAAATTTAAACATTATTATTTTTACTTTTACTTTTACCAAAGCCCAAATTCAAAACCCATTGAATTCTATTTAATCGAATTAACAATTCGGTTACCAAATAAATTTTATATATATATTTCGACTTCTAAAAACTACTATGATTTATTTAATTGATTTAAGTATTTCTATTTAATATAATTTCTAGTGCGATTGTTAAATATATTTTAAAGACTATTATATTGTAGTTGTACTCTATCTAAATTATCTTAACTTATTGTAAAAATTTTATTATAGTCAAATTAATAGATTTTAGTTTATTCTAAACTCTTTTCAAAACTATGTTTGTCTATGTTAAATGCAATTATATGAATTATCTATGTCTCAATGCAACATTCCATAGTAGCTTTCAAGCTAAAACAATGATAGTGTGTTGTAGCCATTCATTTATGATTTATATGATTTCTTCTTAACATTGCCGAACGTGTTCCATGTTTGTCTATGTTAAATGCGATTGTATGAATTATCTATGTCTCAATGCAACATTCCATAGTAGCTTTCGGGCTAAAACAACAGTAGCTTTCGGGCTAAAACAACAGTAGCTTTCGAGCTAAACAACAGTAGCTTTCGAGCTAAAACTATGGTTGGCCAACATCTATGAACGACTGACAGTGTGTTGTAGCTATTCATTTATGGTTTGTATGATTTGTGTTTAATATTGACAAACAAATCCCCACTGAGCGAGTTGAAAGCTCACACCCATTATATTCAAACTTTTCAGGTTAAGGAGTTGGATGTGGTACGAGGCGGTGGATGCGAAGATGCTATTTTCAATGTTATTTCTATGAATTGGTATCTTAATTTTATGTCAAATTACAAATAAATATTGAGACTTCTGTTTCTATTTAAAACTCCTTGAATAGTCGAGTACTACTATTTTGATTCATTAAGTGAATCTCCTATTTTCAAATAAATATCTAATTTTTATTCACGCTTCCGCTCAATTTATGTTGTGATTGTAATTTATTGAAAACTCATGCCATTGTTTTTGGAAGTTTTGTTTATGAAAAATCAAATTTTACATTTTTCAAAAATGGGGCGTGATAGAAGTGGTATCAGAGCCATTCACGGTTCTGTAGACTCGCTAAATATTTTCGTTTGTCAATTTCAAAAGAAAGAAAAAAAAAAACTTACGAACTGGTCAAAAGTTTTATTACGATATTTCTTTTATGCCAAAAGTTTAACAAGTGAAAAACTATAACAACAAGCATCCACCTCCGCCATACCGCGCCAACTCCACAAGGTATATGCATAAAAGTTCTAAGTTCTCAATTTTCTAAGTCTATTGCATGCTCTCCATAACAAATACAAAAGTCATTACTATTGCAAATATTTTCAACAACAAATACAAAAGTCATTACTATTGCAAATACTATGCTATGCTATGCGAAGGGATTTTCTATAGACAGGATCACTCTGACATTTTACAAAATCGTCTATTGCATGTTTTCAGTCGAAAATACAAAGGTCATTACTATTGCAAATGTTATGCTATTGCAAAGTTTTCAAAATTTTCTAAGTTTATTGCATGTTTTCAATAGGAAATACAAATGCCATTACTATTGCAAATGTTATGCTATTTTATCTTTTTGTAAAATTTTGAAAAATTCGAAAGTCTATTGCATGTTCTCAATATCAAATACAAAAGCCATTACTATTGCAAAATTTTAAGTTTTCAAAATCTTCTAAGTCTATTTTATGTTCTCAATAGCAAATACAAAAGTCATTACTATTGCAAATGTTATGCTATTCTATCTTTTTGTAAAGTTTTCAAAATTCTCTAAGTCTATTTTATGTTCTCAATAGCAAATACAAAAGTCATTACTATTGCAAATGTTATGCTATTTTATCTTTTTGTAAAATTAAAAAAAAATTGAAAGTCTATTGCATGTTCTCAATATCAAATACAAAAGCCATTGCTATTGCAAATGTTTAAAAAAAAAATTAAGTTTTCAATATTCTAAGTTTATTGCGTGTTCTCAATAGTAAATAAAAAAAAAATTATAACTATTGCAAATGTTATGCTATGCTACGCAAAGAGATTTCTTTTATTGCATGTTTTCAATATCTAGTATAAAAGCCATTACTATTGCAAATACTATGCTATGCTATGCTAAGGGATTTCTATGGGCATGATCACTTTGATATTTTACTATTGAAAATGTTATACTATGCTGTGCTATGCTACGCTATGCGAAGGAATTTCCATAGACATAATCTCCATGACATTTTACAAACCACACGTTTCTATGCATGATCTCTTCCACGAAAACAATTTTGTTTAGTCAACTATAGATGCTCGTGTGCGAAGAACTATTTTGAATTTCGAGGACGAAATTTTCTTAAGGAGGTAGGATTGTAACGACCAAGTTTTTATTGTCTTATAATATTAAGCCCAATATTTTTTTTAAATTATATTCTATTGTTACAAATACACTAAGCCTAATATTCAAATCCAATTGAATTATRTTGAATTATATTATTATAATKAAATTAATAGAWTTTAGTTTTTAAAATAATTTCAATTTCTAAAATTATTATAATTTATTTATATTATAGTTATTTTTAATAATTTAAAATACTATTGGGTCGTTCACGGAATTATTTGATTTAAAACTTAAGTCGTTATTYGGTCGACTCTTTTCYGACTTTAAAAARGAGCCCAARGACAAACCAAGTCCACTAAACCTCTACCCTAACTTTCCAAATTTYATCCCATGCTTGGTATTTAAACAAATCCCAATTTWKATCCAACATTRACAAATTTAKAGCCGCAAGGTAAAGATCAATCTCAGTTTTCTATTTTTTTAAGAAAARGATTTCATCTCATTGCCAAAATCCCAAGGTCGCCATCCCCCAAACGAATTCTGTTTCAACCTCGATCGGACTCCTTACCATTCCCGACCGTTTCCAGGCCCGTGGCCGGCCAATTAACAACCAGCACGTGTCGCCAGCCAAACTCATCATCGTCCAACCATGACCGAGCGTCACCCAACGTCCTCCGCGACCCGAAACCCACAACCCAAACAACCATAGCAACAACCGCTCGATCGCGGCTCTCACCCGGAGGATCGAGACCCAAAATTCAACACTACCGCAACCATCAAATCCCCCGAACCAAACCGGCAGATAACCATCAACCACCACCAACACAGCCACCATCGCCACCGCTAAGCCACGACAGCCGAATCCAGCCCAATCACCACCGATTGGCTGCCAACCCGAACCACCGCCGACCACAGGTCCATCACCGATCGAAACCCGAAACACACGTCACCCAAACCACCATCACACCATCGCCGATTTCCAGTTTTCCAGACCGTCTCTTCCATCATTTTTGGAGGAGGTGAAGCAGCGCCTACCACAACCACGTCCTAATCCATCACCGAACCATCCCCATAACCAACACTGCCAAGGCCCAATTCAAATCGGAACCCAACAACCCACGAGAACCAACCTTACAACCATGACAGCTGCCCTTCTCCACCGCCGCTCGATACCGCCTCTTTCCTGCTGCCACAACCGCCGCCGTTCGCGAAAATTGAAGGAGAAAGACTCTCCCGATCGGAGCCTCGGGGCCGCCTCATAGCCGTTGCGGGTTGTCGCCGCCGCCTTCACCGGCTGCTGCTCTGCCAACCGCCGCCACCGACAATCGAAGAAGAAGCAGGTCCGCCCGAGCCCAAAGATGATGGAGCGTCGCCTATCCGATCGCCGCTCAAGTCATCATCGCGGGTTGTCTCTGTTGCCGTTCGCCGCCGTCGAGGAGCAGGAGAGACTGGCCGATTCTGGTTTTTGGAAGAAGGAGAAAAGGAGGAAGAAAAGAGAGGTAGACGGGTTTGAGATGAAGGATTAGGGCTGACCACCCTTTTAATCCAACTTTCCAGAAAATTCCAATTTTACCACAAAGACTCTTACCCTTGTTCATTTGACACCCAAGACTTTTATCCTTGTTCGATTGAGCTCCCAATTTACCTAAACCTCAAATTCAGCATCCAAATTTATAAAAAAAACCCAATTTCAGCCCCAGAACTTATCAGAAACTCCATCCCATCCCATAAGCATTTTAAGTTATCTTATTTCCAGCTCTCCAACTTCATGAACATTACCAAAAGCATTCATATCTACCATTTTATTTAAAATTCCATGGCCTGGCGTTCAAATTAAGGTTACGAATTCATTATCTTTTCAAATATTCCAAATTAATTTTTAAACCTAAGTTCTAAGTTAAGCTATTATATTCAATGTAGGAAACGAGGGTTCTCGAAACTAGGATTTTCAAGCACGAGCATCTACATTCGCATTTTCACGAAACAACATTTAAAGGTGGGTGATTCTAAACTCTTTTCAAAACTATGTTTGTCTATGTTAAATGCAATTATATGAATTATCTATGTCTCAATGAAACATTCCATTGTAGCTTTCAATCTAAAACAATGATAGTGTGTTGTAGCCATTCATTTATGATTTATATGATTTCTTCTTAACATTGCCGAACGTGTTCCATGTTTGTCTATGTTAAATGCTATTGTATGAATTATCTATGTCTCAATGCAACATTCCATAGTAG
This sequence comes from Phtheirospermum japonicum, assembly GCA_014905375.1. Lineage (NCBI taxonomy): Eukaryota > Viridiplantae > Streptophyta > Magnoliopsida > Lamiales > Orobanchaceae > Phtheirospermum > Phtheirospermum japonicum. The sequence goes on from BMAC01000240.1 coordinate 1,140,229, forward strand.
CTTTCGGGCTAAAACAACAGTAGCTTTCGGGCTAAAACAACAGTAGCTTTCGAGCTAAACAACAGTAGCTTTCGAGCTAAAACTATGGTTGGCCAACATCTATGAACGACTGACAGTGTGTTGTAGCTATTCATTCATGGTTTGTATAATTTGTGTTTAATATTGACAAACAAATCCCCACTGAGCGAATTGAAAGCTCACCCCTATTATATTCAAACTTTTCAGGTTAAGGAGTTGGATGTGGTACGAGGCGGTGGATGCGAAGATGCTATTTTCAATGTTATTTCTATGAATTGGTATCTTAGTTTTATGTCAAATTACAAATAAATATTGAGACTTGTGTTTCTATTTAAAACTCCTTGAATAGTTGAGTACTACTATTTTGATTCATTAAGTGAATCTCCTTTTTTCAAATAAATATTTAAGTTTTATTCACGCTTCCGCTCAATTTATGTTGTGATTGTAATTTATTGAAAACTCATGCCCTTGTTTTTGGAAGTTTTGTTTATGAAAAATCAAATTTTACATTTTTCAAAAATGGGGCGTGACACGAAGTCAGCGGAGAGGGAGGCAGATATGGCTTCAACGGCGCTCCAGAGGTCGGCGATGGAGAGGCGGAGACGGCGATGAAGGCGGTGGTGACGAATTAGGTATTCACGTCTTGAATTAGTGGTAATTGTGAGAGATTGGTGTTGGAGAAGAGAATAACTGAGTTTGACGGGAAGCAAGGTTAAATTGGTAATTGTACAATTGTGTTTGGAGTACTTGGCATCTTCTAAAACTTGTTGGGGTATTTGACAAAGACATTTTTCTAGGGGGAGTATTTGGCAATTCCCCCTTTTTTTTTATCGATTTTGTACTCGATGGTGCAAGGGACAAATTATATGCATTAGGTGCACACTATTTGACTATTTGTGATAAATATAAATATTTTGTGTGATAACTATAATGTTATGTGTGATTAATGTTTTTTATTAGATTTATATTGAAAGAATTAAAATTTGTGTTTTATAACGAATACAATTGATTTGTGTGATGAATATATGTGTTTTTTGTAATTAATATGATGTTGTGTGTGATGATTATGTAAGTTTGTATTGATTTTTTTATAAAAATAAGTGAAAATTGTACTTTTGTATATGTATGTCATGTATGATAAATAATTGTATTTTGTGTGATGAGTATGAATGTTTTATATGATAGATATATTCTTTTTAATGAATATATACGTTTTAGTGATGAGCGTGATTGTACTTTATTGAGTTGAAATTTATGTTGTGTGTAAGTTGAATATGAATTAGACATGAATATGGCTTCAATATATGATGAATGTGATTTATGTGTACGATGGTAATGAATTCATGTTGCGTGGAACTGAGTGCACTATGAGTAGTACTATTATATTTATCATACAAAATATTCATATTAATCACATAAAATATTACAGTGGAAACTAGATAAACCTACATGTACACCCGCGTCTATACAGCTTCCCTCTCAGCAGGGGTTGGTTTTTTGAGAATTGGTGGTGTCTCAATTTGATCGATTTAATAACTTAGTTTGTGATTTAAACGAAAACGAACTTATAGTATGTTGACCTTAGGATGGATTGGTGAACAATCGTTGATTGTAAATTAAGTGAATCTCATAAATGAGTGAAGGGGACAAGCGAAAAGCGAGCATTGCGACTTTTGTTTATTGCCAATATGAAACGTGTGAACTCAATAAATGACAGGGTTTTGAACACAAAAATTGATAATATAAATAAGAAAAAAAATAAAATAAAATTGTAAGTATACGACTCGACACACGTTTTCACTGGAAAATTTTTTATTTGTAAATGTATATTATTTAATAAGCCCTAAAAGGCTAACAAAAAATTCACAATTTTTTTTCCATAGATTAAACACATTAAGGTCTCGATCAAAACACAATGCAAGTTTTAGCAAACCACACATAATGGATGAATCGCTCAAATAGAACATAACTTAAGAAAGTTTATATGGATATGAACTCACAAGTTATATCAACTGAATACGACAATGGAATACTCCAATGAATCCAAAAGTTCAAAAACATTTATTATCAATCCTCGACTCGGCTGCTCAATTTTCATCAAGTAAACACAAAAACTCTTGAATAAGTTCATTGATTTAAATCTTTCATAAGATTTGATAGACTCTCTAAAAACTTAAAAAATGATGCAAAATTTAAAATAAAACAATAAATATGCTAAAACAATAAAACCTAACATGCAACTATAAGAATGCAATATAAGGTATGTATTCTAACTTCACTAACACCCTCACCTTCAAACTAAAAAAAAATTATATGAGAATGTAACGCAATGAATATAACTTTGAAAACAAAAGTTTGAAATGTGTACAAGACACCTCAATTAAGAAGTTATCGGCACTTCGAGCGCCGCCGACATGTCCTCTTCGTCCGAGTCAACTCCATATAGTCATCTTCGCCACCTTTCTTTTTCGAATGAGTTTTAACATCTTCTTGCAGAATCATTTGAATGTGTTCTTCCTCAATTAGTGCTTAGTTAGCACTCGAGAACATAATCCAATTGTTACTATCAGCAGTCGTTACAAGATCTTCATTGGGCTAGGGAAATAATTCACACTCAATCTCGGTCTCATGAAAATGCACCCACCGAGAACCGTGTTCATATGTCATGAATTTACGCTCCAACACCCATTCGTTTGTACTCACCCCAAAATACTTCCGTACTGAAGTGATTAGACCATATGATAAATAGATACGCTCATTCTTATGGCCACTCTCATAACACTCTCAATATACAAATGATAAAAAAAAATACCTACTCACCAATGAGCATATCATGAAGTAACTCCATCTCTTGAATAGTAACTTCATCTATATTAGAACAAGGCAAAAAAAGGGAAAATGAACTTTTTCATCCAGTAAGTTGGCCTACTTTGCAATTTAATCCTTTTTTTTGTCCTGTTTTCAATTTCGTCCGTTTTCTTTTTAATATCTGCGATTTCGTCCGATTGTCGCCAGAAAAATTGAAATGCACCGTAATTTGCTGAGTAGGTTCCAGATTGTGTTGAGTTGTCTTTTATTTTGAGGGAAATTAAGCCATGTGGAAATGAATTAAAAAAATTCATTTTTATTTGCCACATAGGCCTAAAAAGAGAAACACGTCACAATAAATAAAATTAATCCAAAAAAAAAATTGTAAAAGAATTCCCCAAATCAGAAATTCCACCTGATCCATATCATCTTCTCCTCCATCGTCCAAAAACCATTACCAGAATTCACCGTCTTATACCCACACTGCACATTCCAAATTCCCACCCACTAACAATTCATCAAACACCTTCCAATTCCATGGCCGCCACCTCCCTCTCCGCCACCTTCTCTGCCCTCTCCGTCAATTCCCTCCTCCGTGAACCCTCTCACTCCTCCTCCCACCGCCTCCGCCCACCCACCTCAAAACCTCCTTTTACTCTCCTCGCTAAACCCCCGCACAAACACTCGCCCACCAGATCCAACCACGCAGATCTCGAAACCACATTCTTCGAATCCGACGAACCCGAAGAAACCAACACGTTCAGCCCACCGGAGGCGCCGGAGGGCTTCATCACGCCGTCGTCGTTTGATGAAGGCCCATTCGAGTCCGAGGACGACATCGACAAGGCGTTCGAGGAGATCTATGGCCCGGCTTACAACGGAGAGACTTTCATCGGGAACGATGTCCACGTGATGTATTCGAAGGGGGTCTCGGCGCCGGCGGGGAGGCTAGGAACCTGGAGGACGATGAGGGGTGGGATTTGATGAGATTTAACAAGAGATTATTGTGGCGAAGCTGGGTTAGGACCTGGGGGAGGTGATTAGGATGGAGATGGAGGTGATTATTTGTATGCCTATGTGGCAAATAAAAATAATTTTTTTTAATTCATTTCCACGTGGCTTAATTTCCTCGAAAATAAAAGATAACTCAGCACAATCCGGCGCCTACTCAGCAAGTTACGGTGCATTTCAATTTTTCCGGCGACAATCGAACAAAATTGTAGATATTTAAAAAGAAAACGAACGAAATTGAAAACACGCAAAAAAAAGGACTAAATTGCAAAATAGGCCAACTTACAGGAAGAAAAAGTTCATTTTCCCGCAAAAAAAATATTAAACTTATGCACATACATCAAAATGGGGTTTTGTATCAAAGTTGCTTTGGTCGAGTTCGAGTCATGTTGTACTTCTTTCYTCTCGCGTAGATTAGTCGATAATCTCCAAAAAGTGGGCCCAAAAGACTCCGAATTTGCCTACCGTAGCKCCATCGAATCACTGAAAGTTTGAATATCTTCTCTTTCAATTCATTCACCAATAGATAACACGACTTATCTTCCAATTGGAAAAATATCATATCCTCCTCGCTTGGACTTMCCCCAAAATATTACACGGTACTCAAGAATTCGAGGCTCGGGCCTTTAAACATATCCCAACTCTTGGTGAAGAAAGCTCTACATCCCATCTCTTTGAACAAGCACCCGATTTCATCATATAAGCCTATCTTATCAAGGCAATCTTTGTCAGCAAAATAAGTACGAACAATCATCATCTCCAACTAAATATGAAAATAAGTCGTATAAGATGGGTGGCGGAGTTTAAAATCATAATGGCCCCACTTTATCAATTTTACTCTTTATTCATGACAGGTCTCTAAGGGTATGTTTGGCATACAAAGCTAATAAGTTAGTTGATAATAGAAAAAATAGTTACCTGATAAGTTAGTTWAGAGATAATAGCTAATAGCTGATAACTGATAGTTAAAATGCTAGCTGATGTATATAAAAATGTTMGACAAATTTAATTGAAAAGTTAACTCAAAAATACAAAATTACATAAAAGTACATGTTTGAAATAATAATCTTCATGTTAATTTTTCTTTAAAGAATGTTAGCATTATAAATCTAATTATTGTTGTTTTTATTACACCACACAAAAATAATAAATAATAAATAAAAATGTTTAGTTAAACTATGATTATTTATTGTTTGAAAGAATGTTAACATTRTAAATCTAATACTAATATTTATGTTATTTTTTATTTGTTTTTTAAAAGAACTTTAACATTATAAATCTAATTATTATTATTTATGTTATTTTTTATTTATTAGTGTAAACATAGTAAATTTATTATTGTTATTTTTATTATTGTTTTTAATAATAAATAAATAAATAAAAATTACACAGTACTATTATAAGTTCAAATATTCAATTAATAATTAATAACATGATAAAAGAAAATTCTTTTTTTAAATACCTATTTACATAACAATATATAGTCTTTCAAAAAAAAAAGGTTAAAAGAGGAATAAAATCAAAATCTCTACAAGTTTATTTGAAACGCTTGTAATAAGAGCATCTGAGATAAGTTTAGACTTTTCAAATAAACTCATCCAACAAAACAAGACTCATTTGAATATAAGGAGCTTATAAACTCTCTAAATAAGATATAAGCTAGTTTATTGTACTTACCAAACATACACTAAGGGCATGTTTGGCGGACAAAGCTGAAAATCTAGCTGATGACTGATAAGTTAGCTGTGAGCTGATAGCTGATGACTGATAGCTAGAAATCTCGCTGATATAAATAAAAGCGTTTGTCAAGTTTAGCTGATAAGTTAGCACAAAAATACAAAATTACAAAAAAATACATTGTTAAAATAATAGTATATATTTTAAGTTTAGCATTGTAACTATTGTTTCTATTACCAATCTTTTTGAATATATATATGAAATAGTTTTCAATAATTGCACAACTTTTTTTTAATTTCTTTTGAATACCAATTTATAGAGTTAAAGCTATAATAATAATAATAATAATAATAATATTAATAATAATATTAATAATAATAACAATAATTAGATATTCAAGTAAAAATTAATAAAGTGGTCGAATAAATAAATAAAATAAATCACATAATGAAATAATAGAGTTAAAAAAAGAAAAAAGGCTAGAAAAAGGAATAAAATCAAAAAGCTCATTTGAAACACTTGTAATAATAGCATCTGAGATAAGCTAAGACTTTTCAAACAAACTTTTATCCAACTAAACAAGACTTATTTGAACACATGAAGCTTATAAGATCTCTAAATACTTATTATGCTTACCAAACATAAACTAAGTTGGGCTTTTCTAAAAACAGGTACCCCTTGTACCTGGCTATTTGTAGGTACACCTTCAATGGATGCCAAGTGTCATATGTAATTATATTATTATTAATTTAAATATTTATATTAATTTGTGATTGTCTAAAATGCCCTCTTATTTMTTTATTTTATTATATAAAATAAATAAATATTTGTAARTTATTTTGAAACACTTAAAAAWTTTACTATCTACAAAATACTCTCAAAATTTAGAAATTTATTCTGAAAAAACCCCTAACTAATATGAATCCCTAAAACATATATATAATCTAATAAATAAAAATTCAATTAAACTAATACATCCTTCATGCTTAATTAATCGTAATTAATCGTCCTCTGCAGAACAAGYACCCTAACCCGTGAGAAATCCCCAAATCCCAATAATTCAGAAAACCCTAATCCACATAACCAATTCAATCCAACCGTGATTCGGCTTTTCAAGTGGAACCCATTCTCAATTTCAGAAGACATTCGGAGCACCATATCTGTTCAGGACCCTATCATCAACCGATTTCTACCGCCGTCCCTTTCAGAAGATATTGAGGTATGTAATCTGGCATCGTTGTTTTTTCTATTGTCGTACATTCTCCATTAATTGCTTGAAAGCTCTATTTTTGTTCGTTTGTTTATCTGTCTGCCTCCTCAGAATATGTGTGTGTATGCGTGGTTCACTTTTTATAGTGTTTTCTGACATTCTTCTGGATTTTGTGCAAACCGTGTGCATTTAAGATTCTTATAGATCATGAACCTGCTATTTTGGTTTTCATGATTCTCGTGAAATATGATTTGATTAAGCCTTGCGACATCTGTTATGTAATTGTTCTTGTTCGAATTACAGATGTTCATTTGTATATACTCGGATATTTTTTAAAATTGAGTGAAATGTAGCCTGATTATTTATTAATGTAATCATATGATGTCTGGCAGTAGTTAATTTGACCTATTTTTCCATGGAATTTTAGAGGATCTAAGAGATTTCATACGTTATTTTTTGTTTTGGTCAAAAGAGTATAGGTTATACCGTACAGATAATCCGAAGCCTGATTACAGATATGCATGATTTGTTTTACAGCAACCATATGGACTATTTCATGTCTTTTTATTTGTTGCAAAATTAGGTCTGGGACCATTAAGCTACATAGATTCTTGTTGACAATAATATGAATAGTACTATTCTGAAACTGACTTCTCTTTTTGGAGATTATTAGTTGAGTTTATGTAACGAAGATTCAATTTAAGGTTTTTAGTTCCTAATCTTTTGATAGATGCGCTGCTTACAAAACTTAATTAATTTCCAAGCTTGCTATGTTCATAATCTATATAATATGTGTTCACTAGATGTTATAGTTAATTACTCCAAAAAAAATTTTTGTGTAATAATAATAATGTTAATAATAATAACTACAATAATAGTAATACTAATAATAATAACTACAATATAAATAACAATAAAATAAAAAATAATTTACAGTAATAATAAGAATTACATCAATATTTAACACTCATGTTTAATAATAATTACTATAAAAATATTATTAATGTGCAGGAATCCTTATTTGTAATGGATAACTCAATCGAAGTGAACTAAAACAACCATAATAATAATATAAATATTAATCAAAATAACAATAATATTATTATTATTTATAATAATAATGATAATAATAATAATAATAATAATAACAATATATTTAATTGTAATTGTAATAGGTATAGCAAACGTAA
>BMAC01000240.1:1173269-1231443 GCA_014905375.1 Phtheirospermum japonicum
CAAGCAATAATAGCACACACATTACTCAAATTAACACAAGCAAGCATACGACGAAATTAAAAACCTAGGACGAACTCTAACCACCCCACACTTAAAACCTAGCAATGTCCTCATTGCGTATTTAAGCTAAGAAAAGCAGTAAAAAGGTGTAGGGAAAAGAGAATGCCCCTATGTCCGAGCTTGTGTCGTCGTGGTTGTGCAAAAGTCGTCGCCGGGAGCCGAGGCAAGCAACAAGCTATCTACAAGGTAAGGCAAGGTGGAAATTCTGCACAAAATATTTTTGAGTTTTTTTTGAATTTTTTAATTTATTTGGATTTTATTTTTTTCAAATTTGTTTTGTATTTTGAGAATATATTCAAACGAAATGAAATTAAACTATATACAAAAGCGAAAGCAATTAAAAGAATTTTTTTTTGTTTGTTTTTATTATTATTATTTTATATATATATATATATATATATATATATATATATATATATATTTTACAAGAGTCGAGACGAGAAATAAAAGAACATAATCAAAAGATAAACAAAATAACACACAAAAACAATAAACAAATAAGCAAAGGATAATCTAGGAGATTTAACGACGTCTCCTAGGTCGGGCACGGAGGGTCGCGTCCTCGTCTTCCTCCTCCTCCTCCTCGTCGCCGTTTCCGCCATCATCATCGTCGTCATCGTCCTGACGCATCCGAGACTCGACCAAAAGGAGCCGGCTATGGAGGCCGCGGAAAGCTCGGTCGTTTCTTGCCTGCCCCTCGTTGAGCCGGTCGAAACGGGTGTTAAGCTGGTTGAAGCGGGAAAACACGGCCTGTTGGAAGTCGTTCCAACCCATCTCGTGACCCGAGCCGGTGCTCGGGCCTCCGTACTGTGGGAATGCCGCTTGGCTCGTGCTCGCTCCATGATGCGCGCCCGAACCAGTGTTCGGGACGTCGCCGGCCTCGCCTCGTTCATTCTCCCGGTGGCGTTGGCATCTAGGATTTGGGTTGCCGGGTTCGTCGGTGATCTCGGCGTTTTGAACGCCAACTCCATAAGATCGACGCTTGTCATGTTGGCCGCCTCGGCCTCAAACCCGAAGTAGCGGGCAAGAACGGTGATCATCGGCCCCATGTCGACTCGGGCGACGCTTCCTCCTCTCATCTTCCGAATCCCTCGAATTTGTCCTCGAATCAACGGTAAAAATGGGACCGAATGTCCATTGCATAAGCACCAAAGCACGTAAAGCTCGTGATGGGTGAGGTTGGAGCTCTCGTGCTTTCCCATCAGGACGTGGCAAAGAATTTGTAGGCCCCAAGCAGTGCCAAGTCGAGCGCAGGCCGACGCCGAGTATCGATCCCGGGTACCACGTCCGGCCGTGATACTCCCACAAAACTCATCCGCATGAAAACCACTCGCCTGCGTGTACGAGTACTGTTGGCAGTCAAGCCCAAGCACCTCTTGGAGCACCCCCTGATCGATCCGGTACTCGATTCCCCCACAACGTACATTAAAACCCCCTTCATTGGTCTCCTGGTATGAGGTGAAGAACTCGAGCACTAGCTCCCGATAAGCCGGTGCCCAGAAAGACGCGAACATTCGGCCGTTCATCGCATCGATGTAATGGAGTAGTCGGGTGCCGAACCCGTCAAAGTCCCCGTTCGCCACCCATTCGTCCAAACGCTCGATATTGATAAAGCGTGGGGTAGCGAAATGTCGCTGGGACAGATTTTGAAAAAGCTCTCCCTCGTATGTGGAGTAGATGGGGAAGGGGGCACCGTAAGCTCCGGCGATATCGGGGTATTGGGGAAGGTTGAAAATTTCGTCATCGGAGTGGACATCCATGGTAAAAGAGGCGAAATTATGAATGAAATTGGACGAATTTAGTAGTGGAGGGTTCTAAGAATCGAAAGGAACGAATGAGAATGGAAAAATGGGAAAAACTCAAACCAAACGTTCACTGGGGCATTTCGTCGAACACTTGGTGGGCAAGCTTTTTGAGTATGGAAATATATGAAATTGGCTCCCGAATCCTACCCAAAAATGTAACCAACGCAACCAACAATAACAAATTTCCCCAAAAGATTGTTTAAGCGAAGTACCTTGAAAAGTTAGTTCAAAATGGAACGAAGAATCGAATTTTCCCCAAGGAGGTTTTGAATGGAGATAGGAATTGAAAACTGAATTTCCCGCGTAACTTGCCGCTGTCGATCGACACAAACTCATTTTTATATTTTTCAGTTTTTTCTTCTCTCTCTTTTTTTAAATATATTTGGCTCCCCCCGTTTTCTCTTTCGCTCGATCGATATGTGTGGTGTGGGGGGAGAAGATCAAATGACTTTATAAAGTTCCGCAGGGCTCTGGGCAGTCCGGGCAGTCGATCGACTGACCTCCTCGGTCGATCGGCTGTAGTCGATCGACTGCCGACAGTCGATCGACTGATGTTGTCAAAACCTTGAAAATTTCTGGAATCCAGTCGACTTCGCCGTGTCAGTCGATCGAGCACCAATCGATCGACTGGCTGTCGATCAGCAAATAACCAGTCGATCGACTGCTCTTGCAAAAAGCTTGAAAATTTCTGGAATCCAGTCGATTTCACCGTGTCGGTCGATCGTTCTCTAGTCGATCGACTGGCAGTCGATCCGCCTGTTCCCCGTCGATCGACTGATTTGCCAAAAAGCTTAAACAACTCTGGAATCCAGTCGATTTGAACCTGTCCGTCGATTGGGCAGTCGATCGAATGCACACCAGTCGATCGACTAGGTAACCAGTCGATCGACTGCATTCCAGCAGCCAACCTCCATTTTCGATCCTCTTTTCTCCCAAGACACCAGGACTTGAACCTACACAAACCCAAAAACTCCATTAACACTACTTAGAGATAGAATATACACTAAATTAAAAGAAAAACAAGAAAAGAGTTAGAAAGGGTTAGAACGTCGTGGGTTGCCTCCCACGTAGCGCGTTTGGTTAACGTCGTTCGCTCGACGATCCTGACGATCAAGATCCCGTCGGGGGCAAGTCACTCAGGTTCTCCTCCTCTACGATCACTGGCTCAAGAACTTTTGTTTGCAACATTCCCTGCCGGTAAGGTTTGACTCGGGCGCCATTTATTTGGAATCGTTCGTCCGTCTTTAGATCGATTAACGTTACGGCCCCAAATGGGGATATCTTCTCGATTTTGAAAGGCCCGCTCCATTTGGACATAAGTTTCTCGGGAAACATAGCAAGGCGAGTGTTAAAAGGAGTACTTGCATTCCCTCCTCCAACTCTTTCGGTACAAGCTTCTTATCGTGGAGTAGCTTCGTTTTTTCTTTGTACAAACGAGCACTATCAAACGCCTCGTTTCATAATTCTTCGAGCTCCTCAAGTTGGAGTTTTCTCTCTTCTCCGGTCTGCTTCAAATCAAAGTTACACGCTCGGATAGCCCACCACGCTCTATGCTCCATTTCCACCGGTAGATGGCACGACTTTCCATACACCAGACGATAGGGACCCATTCCAATAACCATCTTATAGGCTGTACGGATGGCCCACAAGGCATCGGTGAGCTTCGTTGACCAGTCCTTCCGGTTTGGTTGCACAGTTTTCTCGAGAATATTTTTGATTTGGCGATTACTTGTCTCGACTTGCCCGACCGTTTGCGGATGGTAAGGGGTAGAAACCTTGTGCACAACTCCATATGCTTTCAACACTCGCTCAAGTAGTTTGTTGTTGAGATGCTTGCCACCGTCGTTGATTAGCACCCTCGGAAATCCGAATCAGCTAAATATGTTGCTCCGAACGAACTTTACTACTGTCTCGCCATCATTTCTCCTTGACGGGATTGCTTCTATCCATTTAGATACGTAATCCACCGCGACCAATATATATTCGTACTCGTGAGACTTCGGGAAGGGACCCATGAAGACAATCCCCCAAACATCGAAGATCTCGATGGCCAAGTTATACGTCATCGGCATCTCATTCCGCTTCCCGATACTACCCGTCTGTTGGCATCGATCACACCTCTGACAATGCTCGTGAGCATCCTTGAAAAGAGTGGGCCAATAGAAACCCGATTGAAGAACTTTGTAGGCGGTCATTTGGCCACCGAAATGCCCTCCGACTAGATGATCATGGCAATGTTTCAATATCTCCTCTTTTTCCTCATCCGGAATGCACCTTCTCAACATACCATCCTTCCCGATTTTGAACATATAAGGGTCATCCCAATAATACCCTCGACACGTGGCAAGAAACCTCCTCCTCTCGTGGTGAGACAAGTCCGGACGGAGCACCTCGCTAGCAAGGTAGTTAGCAATATCGGCATACCATGGTGTGACGGACACACCGACGAGGTTCTTGTGATATTGGTTTTCTCCGATGAGTGGGGACTCTTTCTCTCCATCCCCGACCTCCAAACGAGAGAGATGGTCGGAGACTACGTTCTCGCACCCTTTTCTATCCCTGATCTCTACGTCGAACTCTTGAAGTAAAAGGATCCACCGGATTAGCCTCAGCTTTGCTTGAGGCTTGTTGAAAAGATGACGTAGTGCCGCATGATCGGTATGTATAATCACCGTCGACCCAACGATATATGATCGAAACTTCTCGAGTGAGTAAACCACGGCAAGTATCTCCTTTTTGGTGGTTGTGTAATTTCTTTGAGCGTCGTTAAGCATAAGACTTGCGTAGTAGACGACCCGGAGGAGTTTGTCGAATCGTTGCCCCAAGACGGCCCCCACCGCTTCGTTCGATACATCGCACATTATTTCGAACGGGAGGGACCAATCCGGGGCTATCACCACGGGAGCAGTTGTCAGACTTTTCTTCAATGAATCGAACGCCGCTAGAAAAGTATCATCGAACACAAACGGAACGTCGGCGCTAAGCAAATGGCACAAGGGGCGGCTAAGCTTCGATAAGTCCTTAATGAACCTCCGATAGAACCCCGCATGACCGAGGAAGCTTCGCACTCCCTTCACGTTGATCGGTGGGGGAAGTTTCTCAATCACGTCGATCTTTGCCTTGTCGACCTCGATCCCTTTAGACAACACCACATGCCCCAAAACTATCCCACTTCTCACCATGAAGTGGCTTTTCTCCCAACTCAAGGTAAGGTGGTTCTCCACACATCTCTCCAAAACACTTGAAAAATGGTCAAGACACTCGTCGAAGGTGGAGCCGTAAATAAAAAAATCATCCATGAAAACCTCCATATACTTGTCGAGCATGTCGTATAAAATCGAGAGCATACACCGTTGAAAGGTGGCGGGTGCATTACACAAACCGAAGGGCATGCGTCGGAAAGCATATGTGACAAAAGGGCATGTGAACGTTGTCTTGGATTGGTCTTCCGGCGCGATAGCAATTTGGTAGTATCCCGACAATCCATCGAGGAAACAATACGAATGATGCCCCGCGAGCTTATCCAGCATTTGGTCAATGAACGGGAGTGGGAAGTGGTCCTTCTTGGCGGCGGCATTGAGCTTCCGAAAGTCTACACACAGTCGCCATCCGGTGGTCGCATGGGTCATCACACGCTCGCCCCGTTCATTCTCAATAACGGTTATTCTACTCTTCTTCGGCACCATGTGGACTGGGCTCACCCATTCACTATCCCCGACCGAGAATATTAAACCTTCGGCTACAAGTTTCAATATCTCACGGTTCACAACCTCCATCAAGTTCGGGTTCAGTCGTCATTGGCACTCCCTCGATGGTTTCACTCTGTCTTGAAGGACGATTCGATGCATACAAGTGGAGGGGCTTATCCCCTTGATATCACCAAGGCTCCACCCTATCGCCTTCTTGTTCTTTTTCAAGACTTCCACCAATCGTGCCTCGTCTCTCAGGGAAAGCTCGGCGTAGATGATCACGGGTTTTGTCTCTCCACTTTCCAAGTAAACGTATTTGAGATGGCTCAGAAGGGTCTTGAGCTCCGGTTTTGGCATAAGGGCCAATTTTATGCTTGATATCTCAAATATTTCTAACTCCCCCTCCGATCGAAACGCTAGCCCCTCGTCGTCCTCAACATCCTCGTTCACAACCTCCCGAGCGGCTTCCTCGACTAGTTCTTGTATCAGGTCGATCATAGCATAATCGACATGAAAGGAGGGAGGTGGAATGACTCCCAAGTCGTGGATCGAGAAATTCACTATATCTCCCAGAATCGAGAAAGATGACTTCCCATTTTTCACATCGATCAAAGTGTTTGTCGTGGCCATGAAGGGCCGCCCAAGTAAGATAGTATGTTCTCGGCCTTCATTGCTCACCTCCCCGACGTCCAATATAACAAAATCCACAGGCACGATGAGGCTTCCCACTTGTACCAAAACATCTTCGACCACGCCCTTCGGGTATCGGACTTATCGGTCGGCCAGGTGCAAACACATTCTCGTCTCCTTGAGGTCGCCAAACTCCAACTGTTTAAAGATTGAGTAGGGCATGAAGTTGATCCCCATTCTGAGTTCTAGCATCCCTCGTGTCTCCTTTCCATTTCCGAGGGTAATTTTTATATAAAAACTCCCTGGATCACCTTCTTTATGTGGGAGGGAATTGCTATAAGCAATGCTTGCCGCGTTCGATATGCATATCTTTTCATTCTCCTCGAATCGGCGTTTCTTAGATGTTAGTTCCTTGAAGAACTTCGTGTAAGCGGGAATATTTCGGATTATGTCGAGCAAAGTAAGGTTTATGTTGACCTTCTATAACATCTTGTACAGCTCAAGGAACTGAGCGTCTTGCTTCGTAGGGCGGACGCGGCTTGGGTATGGAATCGGAGGTCGGTACGGTGCGGCGGACTTATGTAACCCCCCGTCAGCCTGGGACCCCTTCGCCTCACAACTAGAGAGTGATGTGGGAGAGCTAGGAGCGGCTACGGGCTCGTTCGAATCTGGAAGAACACGATCTTCTTGAACACTTGTTGAAGGTCCGTCGTCGGGTAGGGCGACCTTGTTGTCTACCACCTTGCCACTTCGGAGAATGGTCACGGATTGAGCTTAGGCCGGTTGACTTGGTAGCTTGTCCTTGTCCCGTGCTCGTTTTAGTTCATTGACATCCATAGCCACTTGCCCCATTTGCATCTCCAAATTCAAGAGCCGTTTGCTTAGCTCGGTTAAGACGGATTCGAGGTTCAATTATCGCGGTGTCGGATTGTCTAGGGGAGCCAGGATCGGTGCTTGATGAGGCGGAAAAGGTGGTCGAGCGGCATATGGGTCTTGGGGGCGCGTTTGTTGAGCTTGTTGTGCCATCAGGGGCCCGGGTGGAGTTTGAGTGTTTGTTGGTTCCTTCCACCTAAAGTTAGGGTGGTTCCTCCAACCGGGGTTATATAATGGGGCATAAGGATCGTTGTTGCGTGGAAAACCTCCCCGAGTTGCTTGGTATCCTTGGACCGCGTATGCTTGCTCGTCGAACTCGTTCGTTTGCCCATAATTAATCGGGCACGCACTAGCTCCATGCCATGGCATTCCGCACGTAGTGCACGTCTCTATCGAGCTCGGGTATGGCTTGGTGAGAGAGGCTATTTGATTTTCTACCTCGGCGATCTTACGGGCCCACTCGGGCTCCTCTTTTGTCGAGACCTCTTTTACGTGCTCCTTTCATTCCAAAATACTCATGTGATGATCGTAGGCAGCCATGTTAACAAAGATGTCGTATAGTTCTCTCGTCGAGCGGCCGGCTAAGTTCCCGCCGGCGGCATTGTTCACCATGCCTTTTCATGCGAACGCATATCCGTTATAGAAGAACTGATTCAAGAAGTCGCCGGTAAACCAATGGTGTGGGCATTTAGTAAGGTATCCTTTGAATCGCTCCCATTCCTCGTAGAAAGTTTCGTCGCTCGCTTGTCGGAACGAGGCAATCTTAGCTCGAAAGTCGGCCATCTTCTCTTGAGAATAGTATTCCTCCATGAGTCGTTCGGTGACCATATCCCAATTGGTAAGGGAGTCGGACGGCAATGTCCAATCAACGGCCTTGTCCTTCATCGTGTACGGGAAACATCTCATCTTGATTTGGTTGATATGAATTCCTTGGCGCGGAAAGCTCGACACCGTATAGGAAAAGTTACGTAGGAATTGCATAGCCTCTTCTTGCGGTAAGCCATGGAACGTGGGTAGTCGGTTTAGGTCTATCGGCCGCAAATCGTATTCGAGAGCCTCAGGGCTCAATCGAATACAAGAGGAGAATTCGCCCATGTACGGCCTCGACACCTCCTTGATACTATTGGTAGGACCCCCATCGGGGGTGGCGAAAGATTGACCTCCGATATCACGAACGGCATACGGGTTTTCGTTGACGGCGGGCGCTCGTGGAAAATCTTGAGGTATCGGGTTTCGGAATTGAGGCACGGGCCCGGCCGGATGCGGGAATCGTGGCTCGTGCCCTTGGGGGCGTAGTGTGGACCTTGATGAAACTGCCTCGGAACTTGGAACGGCGGTTGATACGCGTACGGCGGCCCTTCGATGATCGGACCTCGGTAGGGCGTCCCGTGAAATTGAGAATTCGAACTTTGGGGGTCTTGGTTCGTAAAACCATTTCCCCCTTGGTCGAACGTCGTCGCATAGACGGGTTGTGGGTCTTGAAGAGCCGCGGCTTGAGGTGCCGACGTGGGGCCGGTCGATAATGGCGGGTGCGGAACCCCTTGGTTGTCGTGGGCAGGGGCAGGAGGCGTCGGGTTTTCGACCGGAGTGGCCATAGTTGGGTCTTCTATCACCGGTGATAATAAGGGAGGCAACGGGACGTCGGACGTGTCTCGCCTAATTGCGGCTCGTGCGTCTCGTCGCAACCTCTCGGGGTTCGGCAAAATGGAATCAACTCCTGTCTGAGCGATCGCCGACCTTGCATACACAACAACAACAAAAGATCACGCGTATCGAATGTAAAACAATTAACTAACTACTATTTACAATAACAATAAGAGTAATTAAGAACGTCATTGGCCTTAATCCATCCCCGGCAACGGCGCCAAATTTTTGATCGACGAATCCTCGACGCGCTATTTTGAGAATCCGTCTCCGAAAGAGTACGGAGCTGGTTGTAGGGCGGCGAGTTCTTCCCGAGTCGTGTCTCTCGATGATGGATGTTATCGGCTTATCGGTTTCTTATTTGCTATTATCGTCGGTTGAAACTAAACTTATCTAAACTAGGAAAGCAGTAGTCATTGATTTGGTTTCGGTTTTTATAACTAAACTTTAAATTGAAATAGAAGTTTTGAAAACATTAAAATACGAAAAGGAAATTAAGGCTTATTTTAAAAATGATTAATCTAAACTAGTTAACTAAGAAATCTTATAATTTAAATTAAGGAAAATGGAGGGAAAATTAAAGTCATGCTTATTTGAAAAAGTCAACATTAATTTAACAAAAATCAAAGTTTTAAAAAGGGAAGATTTATAAAACTTCTAAAACTTAGAAATTGATCTAAACAACTTAACAACTTAAAAGAATAAGTTCAAAAGCTAGAAAACTATAAAGTGAAAATGGAAGTTTTGATAACCAAAATAACAACTAAACAATGATCCAAGCATCAACACAAGTTTAAAAGAAATAACATGAAAACAAACTAGATTAATAGAAAGATATTACAAAATGTATGATTCCACAAAAAGCTTGAAGAGGAAATAAAAACTCGAAGGATTCTTCACAAAAGAAATCTAAACCAAAGCTTGAACAACTTAACTAATGAAGATCTAACACTTAACTAAACTAGAGCTAATTAACTAACTAATTACTAGAATTTAAATTGATAAAAAGGAAAAATATTTTTGTTGTTGGTTTGAAGAAGCTTCCTGGGAGGAAAAGTCCCTTGCTGCAAGTTGGTTAAATGAAATGACGTCTCTGGTTCTTTATCCTTCACAAGGGGGCAAATTCGTCCAAAAGTGGCAAAAAATCTGCTTTTCAGTCGATCGACTGTAAAGCACTCGATCGACTGGCAATCGATCGGTCAAGTCGCCTGTCGATCGACTGCGTTGTCAAAACGGCCAAAAGTCCCTGGAATCCAGTCGATCTTGGGGTCTCCCGTCGATCGACTGCAGTCGATCGGCCATGTTGGCAGTCGATCGACTGCGTCGTCCAAAATGGCCAAAAGTCCCTGCAATCCATTCGATTTTGGGAGTTCAGTCGATCGACTAGAAAGGCAGTCGATCGACTGCACTTCCAGTCGGTCGACTGGATTGCTGCACCGGCTCGGTTTCTCGTTCTTTCTACGTCCGCCAGTTTATCGAGCCTCGTCCGTTGAGCTTCCTTGCTTGTCCGTCCATTCCCAAGTCGAGTGAAAACGATCCCAAACGAGCGCGGGCCCCACTTGGACGTTCTACGGCCTAGAAAAATGAAAGAGTGAAAAGAAACTACGAAAACTAATAAAACACGTACAAAAACTACGAAAACCTAGAAATAACGAGAAACGGCCAATTCGAATCCTAAACACCTAAAAGCAAGCAAAACACACGCAACGTGATACAAAAACGGTAAGAAAAATGTGTACAAAAATGTTCAAATCAATTGTATAATAAAATCACTACTGGTGTCTAATAAAAGCACTAGTTCGCAGGTTCGCATATAATGACATGGTTCTCAGTTGAACCCACGCCTATATATATATATATATATATATATATATATATATATATATATATATATATATATATATATATATATATATATATATATATATTATTGATTTATGTGTGATGAATATGCACCCTTTATAGGATAAATATGAAATCGCATTTTTAATTTTTTCAAGATTTACTGTTTTAATATATTAATTTTTTGTGTGAAGAATATGGACTCTATATGTGATGAGAATAAACTCTGTAGTCGATGAATGTGCATTGTGTATGTTATGGATATGTTATCACATTATTTTTTTTGTAAGGTTTACTGTTTTTATATATTGACTTTATGTGTGATGAATATGGACTATACATGTGATGAGATATGAACTTTGTAGTCGATGAATATGCACTCTATATGCGATGGATATGAAATCATATTGTTTCATTTTTTTTAAGGTTTACTGCTTTTATATATTAGTTATTTGTGTGATGAGTATGCACTATATATGTGATGTGATGTGTTCTCTTTATGCGATAAATATGCACTATGTATGCGATGAATATGAAATAACATTATTTCATTTATTAAGGTATATTGTTTTTTATATTGATTTTATGTGTGATGAATATGCACTATATGTATGATAGTATATGAACTCTATATGTGATGAATATTTATTGTGATATTATTTAAATATTGTGTTTTAATCTATTTTCTCAATTAATTATCATTTCGTGCCTGCATATTCATTGTCCATGCATATCCATCAGCGCATAATATGTACTCATCTCATAGTTTAATGAACTTTATTTGAATGTATAATAATAATTGGAATTGATAATAATGCAAATCCATTAGCAAACCATGTACAACAAGTAATACATGTTATGTGCTAATGGTTCTACTGATGGTCGATGTCATCCTGAAGACCACAAGGAAATAAGAACCAAGCCCAGCTAATCAAACCTCGGCCGAGCTGAACCGCACGGGTTGTCAGTTCTGTCGAGCAAGTCCACACCCTGCCGCTGGGCATGCTCTTACCGAGCTTAGCTGCATAGGTCGCCAGGTCTACCGAGCATGCCTACGCCCTGCCGCCGGGCACACCCCTGCCGAGCTAAACTACACAGGTCGCCAGGTCCGTCGAGCACGCCCCCGCTGAGCTAAGCTGCACAGGTCACTAGGTCTGTCGAGCACGCCTGCGCCCTGCCCCTGGTCATGCCCTTGCCGAGCTAAGCTGCACAGGTCGCCAGGTCCGCCGAGCACGCCCTCGCCCTGTGGCCCGACATGCCCCCACCGAGCTAAACTGCATGGGTTGCCATGCCACCGAGCATGCCTGCGCTCTACCGCCAAGCATGCCCCCGCAGAGCTAAACTGCATGGGTCGCAATGTCACCGAGCACATCAGCCAAGGACCCCTGCCGAGCTGAACCGTATGAACCACATGGGTTGCTAGGTCTGAGTGAACCGAGCACCCATGACCAGCCTCTGACTGCTCTTGCCGAGTGCGCAGAATTAGAATGGCCAAGCAGGGACATCCGAGCGCGCCGAGCGCCCCTAAACAGCCTCCGGGTGATCCTACTAAGTGCGCTGAGTCCGAATGGCTGAGCAAGGACTGCCGAGCGACTTAGATCGGCCAACCCATCGACACCACCATCAACCGACACTGAGAGTCTACGGGTGTTGATGTCGAGTAGAAACAGTCGGGCAGAAAATGCCGAACAGAGCGTGCTCCCCCGACACGTGCACGACATGGTCAGTTCACTCTCGGTCACTTGTCGAGCTGCAAGAGCCGAGATGATGCACTGGACCGATGTTCTAGGATTTGGTAGGTGAGTAAAATAGCCGAGGACGACATTAAGGGGGTGGAAAATAGCTGAGGTCGGTGTTGAAGTGGTGGAAACATGAACAGGAGATTTGGTGAACCAATAGAAAAGAGACAGGTGTCGAATTAGGGTTTTAATAGAAAACTATCAATAGCCTCTCCAAGAGAGAGAGAGAGAGATCCTCAATTTTCTAGAGTGAGAAATACATAGAGAGTTTAGAGAGAGAAAAGCTTGTATTAAGAGAACTACCCTGTAAAAAGGATCCGTTCAAGGCTAATCCGACATGAATTTAAGGAATAAAAGTCAAGCACATTTTCCTGTTCATTTTCTACTATTTTTGTTGCTGATCTCTTGGTTCCTTTTGTGTTGAAATTTCTTAGGCTACTCTTAGTCCAAACAAAATGGTGCTAGAAGAAGGTCTCTTGTGATCTACAGTCCCACTCGCTCAGTCAGCCCTTCTAATTTTTTATTTTTGTTTTCTGTCCAATTTTCATTTTTTTACGAGGAGCTGACTTTCAGCCCATCGACGTGGTTAAGGATTATTTAAGAGGAGTATTTCTTAGATCTGTTCATCACCATGAGCCCTTCAAAAAACTCAAGGAGAAATATTGTAAAAGAGCATCAGGAAAAAACTATTCAATCGGGTCCAAATGAGCTCGACCCAGAGCAGGTGCGATCGTTCATGCGTCACCCCGACATTGCTAGAGAATTTGAGGAAATGATGAGGAAGGCGGCGAAATCGATCTTGATACCGGATGTTCTGGTCAGCAAAAACGCTGATCTTCTGGAAGGACTATCATAGTTGGACCCCATCAGAGATGCAACTCAAAGAACGGAAAGAGAAAGTTGGATGAGGAGGTCCAGGTGAATACCAAGAGCAGGCTCGATAGACCTCCCATCACATATTGACTTACATCCTCTTCTCCTCAAAATGTCTTTGCACTGCTCGGAAAGTTAACCAGCAAAGCACAGGAGAACCTCCCCACGATGTCGGCTGAAAACAAGAGTATCACCAACGTGGACATTCCCCCACAATGAAGGCCAAATGATGAATCTACTGAACTGCAATACCTGAAGCAGCGAGTTACCGAGCTGGAAGCCAAGAAAACCGCCCCTAGTCCAAAAACTTATCCAATTTCACGACCAGCAATGATCAGCTCGGCATGTGACGATGAATCGCCCTGTCCGTCCAGCTCCTCTCAGAGCCACTAGCAGGGAAGCTGAGAATTCCTCCAATCGCTCTATACAAAGGAAGTAGCGACCCCAATTTGCACTTGATCCATTATCAGAACTACATAGACATGCTCACTTATCCAACACATACCAGTGCCGCATGTTCACCATGACACTCGACGAAGCCCCACTGAGATGGTATCGGTCACTACCACGACATTCGATCTACTCCTGGCCATATATGAGGTCCACATTTTGAGTGCATTTCATGGTCTCTAAGGCTACAGTTGCACCAAAGAGAGCTAGTGCCACTATTATGCAGCAACCGAATGAATCACTCAAGAGCTACGTAGCTCGGTTCACGAAACAGGTCTCGGAGTCTCAGCCATGTGGTGATGAAGACTTGCTCATCTCGGATCAGAATGGATTTCGACAACTCTTTTTTCAAGTGGATAAACAACCAGCATGATCCTCAAACTTTCAAGAGTTCCTAGCTATGGTTGCATCTTAAATCGCAGCCGAACAGAACATGTCCACTCTGGTCATATGGTTCCCACAACACCACAAGTCATCTCTGTAGGTCGACAAGAGTTCAAACTCTCAAACAACCGTGACCAAGAAACTTCTTCAAGATAAACATGCCGATCTCCTAGATGAATATAACGAGGTCTAACCGTTAGCTGCACCCACAATTTTGAGCAAATCAAGGACTTGTATATTCTCCCTCCAGCTCGACCAATCAAGAAAGATCCCTCTTTGCTCGATAAGAAAAGGTTATGTAGGTACCACGGGTCAATCGGGCACATCACAGAAGAGTGCCACAACCTGGTCTATGCTTTGATTAAGATTTATGATGACCGAAGTTTGTGCCATTATCTAGGAATCATCAAGGCCGACAGGAGAGGAGAGGAAACAATCAGCTCCCCCCACCCCCAACAGCGGGAGATCATAGAGAAATCCTAACATTCGTCAATACGAGCTGAGCTGAAGAAGAGATCTCAAATCGGAAAAGAAATATTTTCATCAGGGAGGTAAGAAATTCAATCCCGGGAACTAAAGTCATGAGGTCAGACATATTCCATTTCGATGACCATCCAGAAAAGGATAAGTACGTGTCGTTTTTCACATTCCACGAGTCTGACGCATCACCCCTTAACCACCCACATTTGGACGCGCTGGTCATCACGGTGCCTATATTAGGAATCCAAACACACAGAGTCTTGGTCGATCTGGGAGCCTACGCCAGCCTGATCTACTTGCTGGCCTCTAGAATGATGAGAGTGCCAAGGGAGTACATCAAGCCATGTGATGACCGGATCAAAGGAATCAGCGGTGAATTCGTTCAAGCTCTATTCCAAGTCAGCCTGTCATTAGAATTCAGTACTGGAGAGGAGAAGAGGACAATAATCACCACCTTCAAAGTAATTGATGTGCCCAGCGACTACAACACTATGATTGGCAGGCCGACCCTCTATGACCTCAAAGGTGCAATGTCAGTGTAACATTACTCAATCAAACTTCTAGGCATGATGGGAGAGTGCGAGCACCGAGGGGACTAAGTAGCATCCCAAGAATGCAGCTGGTCTATTAGGCCGAGGCAGATAAATATGGTTAAGAAGATGGAAAAAGGCCAAGAGCTGTATTGATATGTCTTGAATATCTCGCTTCGGCGTGTTTGTTCGGGGGTCTTAAGCCTAATTTTGGTGTATTATCTCAATACTATAAATATGGTCTTTGAGATCATTAATTTGTAACCCTAGTCAGTTAATAAAATATGTTCTTCTTTCTGCCCGTGGACGTAGAAAATTTGGTGAACCACGTAAATCTGTGTCTTCTTTACGTTCTCTGTTTTCTGCTTTTTTAATCCTATTCATTCATAACAAGCTGGTTGGGGATCCTAACAGTTATGAGCCAAGTAACACGATTTCCAAATAAAAGACATACACTCAGGCAGAAGATTTGTTATACGCAAACAATGAAAAGGGAGACAAGAATGCGCCGAACTCAGAAAGAGAAGCCAAGCTAACGGAAGGAGAGCTGGAGAAAGAGCTAAGCTTCAATCAGGATGCTAAAAAATATGCTGAGCTCTACCAAGCCGAATAGAGAAAAGAACAAAAAATGGAAAAAGATCTCTCCGGGTAGTAGTATCGCCGAACAGAAGTTGTCGAGCTCAACAAATCCGAACAGGACAAAGAACAAGATATAAATGCTAACAAATCTAAACTCGAGCCGACAGAACAAGAGATTACCAACCTGAGCAGGGATTGAGGTCGTCGGCCAGGAAAAGAAATGATGAGGGAGCCAGAAGACATTGACTGTCGAGCAGAAAATGCCAAGCTGAAGGTCGGTAAGGATGTGCTCGATCCCCAGAAGCAGAGTTCGAAAAAAAAGGCTACACATGCTGAGACGGTCGAAGACCTAGACTGGGTCTCAGTTGATGACCTCGACCCAAGCAAGCAGCTTTGAATCGGCCACGACCTCCATGAGCCTATCCGGTCCAAGTTGATAAATTTTCTGAAGGTAAACCAGGACGTCTTTGCTTGGTCGCATGCTGACATGCAGGGAATTGATTCCAAACAAGCTTGTCATCGGCTCACCATCAACAAGAATGTCAGATAGGTCATCTAGAAATAAAGAAGCTCAGCCTTGATCGGTTTGAAGCATTGGAGCTGGAAGTGGTAAAGTTAATGGGCAACAAGTTCATCCGAGAGGTTATGTATCCAGTCTGGGTATCCAATCATGTGCTCGTTAGGAAGCAGACCGGCCAATGGAGATTGTGCATAGACTTCTCCGACCTGAACAAAGCATGCCCCAAGGACAGTTACCCACTTCCACACATCGATTACATGGTCGTCGCTACCGCAGGGCATGAGCTGATGAGCTTCATGCATGTGTACTCCGGGTACAACAAGATCCAAATGCATCCGGGTGATCAGGAGCATATATCTTTCTACTCGGCAAGAGGACTTTATTGCTACACCATGATGCCATTCGGTCTGAAGAACGCTGGAGCTACTTACCAATGCCTTGTGAACAAGATGTTTGCTAGTCTGATATGCTTGTTAAGTCGTTGTACTCATCTGATCACATTGATGATCTTAATGTAGATGACATGCTTGTTAAGTAGTTGTACTCATCTGATCACATTGATGATCTTAATAAAATGCTCTCGATTTTATGTGTTTACCGCATGATGTTGAACCCGAAAAAATGTTCTATTTGAGTTGGTTCTAGGAAATTCTTAGGTTACATGGTGAGCCAAAGAGGCATCGAAGCCAATCTTGACAAAATCCAGTCCATAATCGAGCTGCAACCTCCCTGAAGTATAAAATAAGTGCAAAGCCTGACCGACAAAATGATCGCCCTAAATCGGTCGATATCAAGATCAACTGATAAATGCAAACCCTTCTTCGAATCAATTAAGAAGAACAAAAACTTCAAATGGGCACAAGAATGCCAGACAGCTTTTGAAAAACTGAAGAAATGCATGACAACACACATGACGACCTTAGAAAAACCAATAAAGGAGGAGCCGCTATATCTCTACTTAACAATCTCTGCGGTGGCGGTCATCTCAGCAGTTGTTCGGTCAGATGAGCTCGAACAACACCTAGTGTATTACACGAGCCATGCCATGCACGACGCTGAGCTGAGGTACTCAGCAATGAAAAAGCTGGCCTATGCTTTAGTCATCTCCTCATGAAAGCTGCTCCTATACTTCTTGGAACACCGAATAATAATACTAACGAGCTTCCCTATGAAGCAAACATGCACCGACCTGACACGTCCAGGCGAATGATCAAGTGGGCCATCGATCTCGGACAGTTTGACATAACTTATGATCCAAGAACGTCTATCAAAGGACAAGCTCTGTCTGACTTTATAGCTTAATTCCCTCCGGTTGTTGAGTCATTCCCGATAGAGGCTGAGCAATGGTACATGTACATTGATGGGTCATCGACGACTGGCCGAGCTGTAGATAGAATCATATTGGTTAGCCCCAAAAAGAAACCTTTCTGCTTGGTCATACGCTTCCAATTCCCCTTGACTAACAACGATGCCAAATATGAAGCTCTCCTAGCAGGCCTTGAAACAGCTGCCTCAATGGGGATCAAGAATTTAAAAATCCAGAGAGACTCCCAACTAGTGGTGAATCAGATCAACGGAGAATAGGAGACCAAGGAACCGAGAATAGCACTTTACTTTGAACTCGCCAAAGCACGCCTAGCTGAATTTGAAGCCGAGATTATCCACATCTCACGAAACAACAATGTCCCAGCAGACTCTTTGGCCAAATTAGCATCAAGTCTAGGCATTGAGGAGATGGACACAGTGATGGTCAGACACCACTCAACAATGGCATTCGATGCCGCCGTCGCCTACTCGGACAGTCAAGCAAACTAGAATAAGGAAAGCCATACAGGTAAAGAGAAATGGATAAAACCCTATTTGCTTTACCTAAATGAGGGGATGCTCCCAGAGAACCGATCTGAAGCTCGATCAATACAAACAAAATTAGCTCGGTTTACCATAGTGGATGGGCTATTGTACAAAAGGAGATATTTCGTTCCCCTACTCTGGTGCTTGAATGAGTAAGATGATAAATATGCATTAAAAGAAGTACATGAGGGTCTGCGGAAACCACGCTGGAGGGCAGTCGTTGGCTCACAAACTTATTCGACGAGGGTATTACTAGACGACCTTGAAGAAGTATACAATAGGGAATGTCAAGAAATGCGAGAAAATATAAATTATTCGCACCTCAGATCAACTCTCCAGCAAAAACCCTCAATTCCATATATTCACCATGCCCGTTCACCAAGTGGGGAATCGATCTGATCGGCCCACTACCGAAAGGAAAAGGAGAAGTCAAGTATGCAGTCGTTGCGTTGGACTACTTTATCAAATGGGCAGAGGCCGAGCCATTAACATCCATAACTGACCAGAAGATCATCAGTTTTGTCTGGAAATCGATCATATGTAGATTCGGCGTGCCACTCTCAATAGTGTCTGAAAATGGAAAGCAGTTCGACAGCAAAAGGTTCAAGACATTTTGTGGAGAGCCGAACATCAAGAACAACTTGTGTACGCCATACCACCCTCATTCGAATGGACAAGTTAAAGCGGTCAACAAAATCCTCAAATAAACACTGAAAAAGAAGTTGGAAGATCTGAAGGAAATTGGCTAGAAGAGTTGCCCGGGGTTTTATGGTCGTACATAACAAACCACTGCTCATCCACTGACGAAACCCCATTTTCTCTCTCCTTTGGATCGGAAGCAGTTATAACAATTGAGATTTGCACGCCATCCTACCGAATAGCACACTTCGAGGAAGAGAAAAACGACTTGCCACGCCGAGCTGCACTAGACCTCCTCGAGGAGAAATGAACAAATGCTGAACTGAAAAATGCGATCTACAAGAAAAGAAGTGAACATTATTAAAACTCAAAAGTGAAGTCCAGGACCTTCCGAACCGGTGACCTGGTCCTCAAAGGCATCTTTGGACCGAGACAAAGTCCTCTCAAACCAAAATGGGAAGGACCATTCAGAGTATCGGAAGTTCTCCAACATGGGTCCTACAACCTAGAATATTTAGATAGGAAGAAATTCGTGCATCCTTGGAATGTTGTGTACCTAAATAAATACAATCAATAAAGTACTAATTTCTTCTTTCCTCACAATAAGCATAGAGCGAATTTAAAGTAAAATTACGTTACTCTCATTTTAAGTAACATACCAACAAGATCAACACTAAAAAGAGTTGAGTTGTCGAACTCATGAAGCCGACCTCACTTACGTAATCTATATCCAACCGAGCCAGTTTAAGCAAAAGAGTGAAGGGCCTCATCAGGTCGACCTCACTCATGAAAATATCATCAGAGAAATTTAGCTCATAAAAGCAGTATAAAAGTGATGACCTCAAAAAAATACGAGCCAACCCAAGGCACCACAAAAATACTCTTAATAAGATAGAAAAATCTTAAGGCAAAGAACCTCCTAAAAATAAAACCCGAGATGACACGAAAACATGTCGAGGTAGAAATCAATTACATAAAAGAACCACACAAAATAATACAACCCCCAATAAAGCCCGACAGGCTCTCAAGCCACCAAGCTCTAATTGTCGAGCTTAAAAGTGGTAAGCCGAGCTCATCGGCACTAGCCTGACTAATCAAGTCGGCAATAAAGGCAATACAAAGCCAATAATTCTGAGCTCAAAGTGCCGAGCTCAAAATGTCAGCTTCAATTGTGCCGGCACACTAAAAAGAGCGAATTTGAAAATTTTCGAGCTCAAAGTGCTGAGCTTAAAATGTCGAGTTTAACCGAGTTGGCACACAAAAAGAGCGAATTTGAAAAAATCCGAGCTCAAAATGTCGATCTCAATCGGGCCGTCAAACAAAAAAAAAAAGGCAATATATGTATATATTTAAGTTGCCGAGCTGCCAAGATTAAAATGCAAAAAAAAAAAGCTACTCAAAAATAAATTTGTTAAACGCAAAACATATCGAAGGAAAAATCATCCGACTAGAATAAGTCGACCAAAATTCATTTAAAGAAGATGAAGTTTTAATTTTCGTGGTGTTGAAATAAATCAACGAGTTCATGGCTTAGTATTATCGGACTTCAATCCATTTGCAAATTTCAACGTGTTTCAAACTCAAGAGATGAGAGAAAACCGAAAATAATGCAATTAAAAATAGCAAACTAAACTAGAAATTGAAATGACAAGTTGTTCGGATGCCTCGGTCGTATGCCTTAATTGAAAATGCAAAGCAATAAAGAAAGAAAGCAAGAGAATGCAAAGTTTCACCATGTACTACCATGCATGCACAAGGTACAACCATGCATGAAAACTCAAATAATGCAAATTGAAAAAAATTGAAAGCACCAAAGTAAAGAGCAATAAAAGTTGACGTAAAAGTTCAAATCTTTCGGAAAAATAACAAGAAACGAAGAGTAGATCTAAGATTCAATTTAAAACTATGCATGGAAATTTAATTCAAAATAAAGCATAAGTAAAAATCAAAGTCACGATGATCAAGGACCCGATCTATAGCCTAGGTGTGTCACTCAACTAGAATCCATAATCAATTCACAAGTTTCATCATGAAATCGAGTAGCTAAGAAAAAAAATCATAATTGAAGAACAAAGCTTGAAATTAAAAGGAGAGCTTACTAAAATTAAATGGAGAATCCAAAGCTTGAATTACAATGAAGGTGCTAATCCAAAGGAGTATTTGGATTCATCTTGAGCTTACAAACCCAAGGAATGCTTGAAGATCAAATCTAAAACCTAAGAGAGAGAAAGTAGATCTAGAGAGAAATTAAGAGAAAATTCATCCCAAGACTCATGCAAGAGTTGGGGAGTGAGTGGATTGTCTTCATATGTCAAGTGGAGGGTTTTTATAGTGATTTGCAGGGGGCAAGCTCGTCAAAACGCTTTAAGTCCCGGACATCCAGTCGATCGACTGAGGATCAGTCAATCGAATGCTCATTCGATCGACTAAGTGCAGTCGATCGACTGCTCTTCAGAGAGCATCGCAACTCTCTGTCGATTCTTGATGATCGCAGTCAATTTCCTCAGGGGCTGTCGATCAACCGCCCAGTCGATCGACTAGATGCCAGTCGATTGACTGCCTCGCCAAATTGCAGCCCTTTCTGATGGTCAGTCGATTTCCTGGATGGCAGTTGATCGACTGCGGGTTCTCTGGGCAGTCGCTCGGGCAGTTGTCCGGGCAGTCGGCCTGGCTCGATTTTCCTCTTTTCGGCATGGTTTCTTGAGTTCCGACGCCTCGACTCGCTCCGTAACAACATTTAGCGTTGGTATAATACCTCGTGCCACCTACACGTACGAATTTAGATTCAAAACCCATGGATTGTCTTCAATAAACGCATCTATTAAGATTCAATATTAAAAATGGGGAAATGATCGAAAACCTAACGAGAATGACTCAAAATGACTAAAAACAAAGCTAAACCCTAATTATAAAAACTAAGAAAAACACAATAATTACATGCAAAACAACTACCCCACACTTATCGGTTTGTTCGTCCTCGAATAACGAAAAGAATCGAGAGCGTACATGCAATGAACATCGTGTGAAAGAAAGAGAAACCCTTGTGCTTATCCTTATTTATATGATGGAAATATCAACATTCACTCGCTATCGTCAAACATTTCTCGTATTACTCTTCCTCAAATGCAAGCCAAGTCGATGACTTCCTCACAAATGGAAATTTGAGGTGTTCGCTCAATTCGCTCAAGTGTTTGATAAGAGACGTGTATACGCTCGAGTCGGACAATGCATGCATTCGTCAAGATTTCACAAATTAGACGCTCAAGATTGCTCGTAGCACATAACCAAACAAGAATCAAACGAGGTCTTTATTATGGGTTGTAGTGTTGGCTCTTTGGTAAGGTATGGAACATTTGGATATAGTGGCTAACACACGACCAAACGTGATCGATAACGCACAAAATCCTACTTTCTAAACCCGAAGCTTATAATCGCTTCACCTTCCCAATTTACCCAACTCTCAATCGAAACCCTCTCTCTTTCACATTCTTTCCCGACATTTATCTCACAACATTTAGAAGCTTTACGAATTGCCCCTTTTCACTAAACTTAGCCCTTTTTGAATTAGGCTTTTCGCTTGAATGCACGCTTAATCACTTTTCGTGATTTGTGTTGAAGTATTATTCTTTTTTTTTTCTTTTTTTTTGTATAAGCACTCTAAAACCCGAAAACCCTCATTTGATTTCCCACACTTTTCTCGTTAGCTAACAATACACTCTCCCGCCTCACAATTATGAAGACATAAGAGCTAAAATCGATATCGGATAACAAGAAACGGGATAAAGGCTCAAGGGAGCTTATTTGGGATTTTGAAGTAGCATATATATTTGAATATGGCCAGAATAAGGGTGATATATGTGCCTCGAGGTCATTTTCAAATCTAATCATGTGCGAGCAAAATTAAACCTCTTCAATGCAATTTCAATAAAAACACAAGCAAGCTGATAAATCACACGAGGCTGCTCACTAGTTTGCATCGAATTTGGGAGCAAAATCAAAAGATCTTTTGGAGATTTGCAATCTTTTCGCAAGAAAATATTGATTATACATATATAAAGGCGATTTTGGACGAAGCACAAAAATTCAACTCCTCATACAAGAGGCTTAAGACATGCAAAAACTCGACAAGTAAAATATTCAAACTTCAAAGTATGAGGAATTGCTCCACCATGTAATAAAGACATAAAAGACAACACACAAGAAACAAACAAAACGACTCAACGATGACTCAACCATATAATAGCGCAAATAGTAAGCGTCACTTAGCCAAGAATGCATCACTTCGCCAAGGCTCGATTTAAGATTTACAAAACATGCTTGATTAAAACCCGGACCTTAAGCACTTACCCACCCCACACTTAAACCATGTAATGCCCTCATTGCATTTTAATGAGAATCAAGTAAAAGGGGTGTGAATAGAAACTCCCTCAACCGAGCGAGTTTAGGTCGAGCTCGGTGGGATCCACCTAAATACCAAGCAACCCAAGTATAATTCGAGCATGGTTAGTGTCACCCGACTTCATGAACGCTACCAAACCATCCATTCTCCCAAGGTTGGAGTCGGTGACCAAGATATATACAAAAACAATCACATGAAATTAAAAACCAATAAAATTATGCACATAAATCACAAAAATAAGGAACAAAAGCACAGAACACTATATTTTGGATTTTTTTTTCAATTTTTATTTATTTATTTATTTATTTATTTGGATTTTTCAAGAATTAGATGAGAAACAAAAGAACATAATCGAATTCAAAATAARACAAATCGAAATATCAAGTCTACATAAAACAAAATAGCCGAATAAATATAATAGAGATAGGAAGGATCAATGGCGCCTCCGACGGCGGGGTTGGAGGTTTGCTTCCTCGTCCTCTTTCTCTTCCTCTTCGAGAGCTTCCTCTTCTTCCTCGTCATCGATGAAATCCTCGTCTTCATCGTCCTCGTCCCGGGCCAAGCAACTCTCGATTAGCAAAAGGCGGCTATGGAGGGCGCGGTGGGCTCGGTCGGCTCTTGCTTACCCCGCATCGAGTCGATCAAAAAGCTCAAATACTTGGCGTTGAAACTTGTGCCAATCCGTGTTGAGACCCGGGCCAGTGCTCGGGCCCACATAAGGCGATAAAGCTCCATGGATCGTGCTCGCATGAAACGGGCCCCCGAACCGGTGTTCGGAGCGTCGTCGGCATCCACACCCTCGTTGTGCCTCCTATCATACTCGTCCTCCTCCCGTTCTTGCTCTCAGTGGCACGGACGTTAGGGGTTCGTCGGTATCTTTGGCAATTTCCACCCCAACACCATCGGCTCAATTCTAGTCATCCCGTCCGCCTCCGGGTTGAATCCAAAATGTCGGGCGATCATGGTGATCATGGGCCCCATTCTGACCTGGGCTATACTTTCGCCCCTCGTCTTTGTAATCGCTCGTATCCCGACCCGGATGAAGGGAAAAAATGGAAGTCGATGCCCATTTTCCAAGCGCCAAAGTACGTAAACTTCGTCGAGAGTGAGATTGGAGCTCTCGTGTTTGCCCATGACGACGTGGGTGAAGAACTTATACACATTTAAAAGCGCCATATCGATGATCGCCGAGGCTTGATATCGAGAAGTACCTCGCCCACCCATGATCGAGGCCCAAAATTGTGTCGGGGCGAAATCTCTTGGCCGGTCGTCCCATAAATCTTCACAATTGAACCCAAGGACCGCTTGGAGTGTTTCCCACGTGATCATATGCCTCCTCCCTCCGAAACGAACCCGGAACGCTGAGATATCACGGGCCTCGTATGTGGTAAAGAACTCGAGCATCAACTCCTTGTAGGCCAGTGCTCGAAGGGAGGCGAAGTATCTAGCGCCCAACACATCAATTAGGGAGAGCACCCGGGATCCGAACCCTTGGTAATCCCCACTCACTACCCACTCGTCGAGGCGATCAAGCGATACAAAACGTGGAACGGCCAAGTTCCTATGAAATAGATTTTCGAGAAGCTCACCCTCGTACGTACAATAAATGGGAAACGGGGCGAAGTAATTGGCGGCGAGGTCGGGAAAGTGGGGATAGTCCGCCATGGAATTGGTGAGAAGTAACGAAATATATGGTCTAAGAACTTCGAGGATCACTATTAATGCTTAAAACGGAAGGAACGGGGGAAAATTAAAAAGAGAAGTTCATTGAGGCATTTACTCGAACACTTGGTGGGCAACGTTTTTGAATATGGAAATTCGAAGAATTGGAACTCAAATATCCCCCCACCCCCCAAATCACAACCAACCAACCAACAATGGTTCCAAGGAGTAAGTTCTAACGAAGTACCTCGAAAAAACGGCTCGAGTTAGGAGTTTCTAGTCGAAGAGCAAGAATTTCCCCCAAATTGCTTGTGTTTGAAGATGGAAGACGAAATAAGAAATCCCGCGTAAAACTCGATCGATCGACTCCTCACCCCTTCTTCTCTTTTTTTTTTTCGATTACTTTCTTTTTTTTATTTTCTTGCTTTTCATTTTTTTTTTGTTTCTCTCCCTTTGTTTTTACATTATAGTCGGCTGGGGTGGAAGAAAGGGTCGGCCGACTGGTTTTATAGACTTTCTGCCAAGTCCGCGTCAGTGGGACAGTCGATCGACTGTCAGTCAGTCGATCGACTGCTCTTCAGAGAGGTCCGAGAGTTCTGTCCGCCAGTCGATCCGGGGAGGCTCAGTCGATTTTAGCAGTCGATCGACTGCTCCGTCGAGTCGACTGGAAGCTGTCGAATCGACTGCTCTTCAGAGAGTCGTTTTTCGGTCCCCGTGGCTCCTAAATTGCTCCTACACCAACAAGAACAAAAGACAACGCAAAGCAAAGGAGGAAATATGTATATAATTTCAAGAAGAAGAAGAAGAAAAAAGAAAGAAAAATAAAATAAAAGTGGATAAGAATAAGAAAAATAAGAAAGAGATAGAAAACCCATGGGTTGCCTCCCATGTAGCGCTTGTTTAACGTCATTAGCTCGACGTACTCCCCTTTGATTAAGTAGGAATTGTAGCGGGAGGATCAACCAAAGCTACCACCTCCTCGTCGGGTGGCAAGAGGAAGCCATGGCGATAGGGTTTAGCTCGGTGCCCATTTACTTGGAAACGATCTTGAGTCGCGGGGTCGACCAACGTGACCGCTCCACTCGGATTAACAAACTCGATGGTGTAAGGACCCGTCCTTGTAGACTTCAACTTTCCGGGACGGAGTGCTAAGCGGGAATTTTAGAGTAAAACGAGCACCCCAATTTCAAGTTTCCTTGGGACTAACCTCTCGCCATGAATTCTCTTTGTTCTTTCTTTACAAAGACGAGCATTATCATATTGAATATCCCGAA
This sequence comes from Phtheirospermum japonicum, assembly GCA_014905375.1. Taxonomy (NCBI): domain Eukaryota; kingdom Viridiplantae; phylum Streptophyta; class Magnoliopsida; order Lamiales; family Orobanchaceae; genus Phtheirospermum; species Phtheirospermum japonicum. Next base: position 1,199,193 of record BMAC01000240.1, read on the forward strand.
ACTCATCGAGCTCCTCCAATTGCAACATCCTCTCAAGGTCGGCCTCCTTCAAATCTATTCTCATGGCTCTCATTGCGGCAAACTCATCAATCGGCTCAACGACTTGTTTCTCATCAACAAGCCCCACCTCCCTCTTCGAAAATGTGTCGTTGACCTCAACGACACACAAGAAAGCATTCCAAAAAAGACACGTCTCAATACACGATTTGGAGCCACGCCCATAAGCTCCATTATCCTTAACATCACCGCTAATACCATCCTCCAGCTCGATTATCCCATTATACTCATCCGCCAAGAAAACGTGCTCACGCGATTCTTGAATATCGTCAATGAGAAGACAATCCGCATGAAAGATGCTTGAAGGAATCGACGGCAAGGTGGACATTGAAAATGAAATCGACTCACCCGCAATGGATAAGGTGAGGTTCTTCTTGCCAACATCGATGAGGCATTGAGTAGTCGCCATGAAGGGACGCCCAAGTAGAATGGTGTGATCGGCACCATCTTTTATCACCATGCCCACATTAAGAACAACGAAATCCACCAGGACCACGAGCCCTCCAACCTTGACGAGCACATCCTTAACAATGCCTTTAGGATAACGAATTGACCGATCGGACAATTATAAGCAAATACGCATTTCTTGCAAGGGTGCGAGATCCAATTGTTCGTAGATCGAGGATGGCATCAAGTTTATCCCTGCCCCGGAATCAAGCATACTGGTAGTGACCTCTCCGTTGCCGAGCGTGATATCGATACAAAAGGAGCCGGGGTCGATCTTCTTGAGGGCTAAGACCGAAGTATCACACACGACACCCGCCTCTTTGAATGACACAATCTTCTCGTTTGGAGAAGGTATGAACTTCTTGGAAGAAAGGTCTTTGAAAAACTTGGAGTAAGCGGGTATGTCTCGGATGGAGTTTAACAATGGGAGAGTGATGTTTACATTAGACAAAGTATTATAGATTTTGTGGAATTGATCATCCTTCTTGATGTTTTGGATACGTGACAGATAAGGTGGAGAAGCCTTTGGAATCGGAGGCTTATAGGCATTCGAGGATTTATGCAAGCCATCGGGGGCCTCTTTCGTCGGGATGGCACCCACGGGGGTAGACTCGGGAATAGCAACAACGGGCGGAACAACAACTTCTTCAATCTCGGGTAGTGGAGCCACTTTGTTATCGATAGCCCGGCCACTTCGAAGACATGTGATTGCATGGGCGTGTGATGGTTGGCTCGGTAGCTTCCCCTTTTCATTGGCTTGTTTGATCATATTTAGCTCGGTAGCCAATTGCCCAAGTTTCATGTTCGTGCATTCAAACGTGTATCTAAGGCGGAAACCAAGGCACTCAAGCGTGTATCCATGGCGGACACCGTGGCACTCAAGGTGGAAACCGAAGCATTGAGGGATTGCATTTGTTGGACTAGCGCATTAAGAGCCGAATCGGTGGCCGGTGGTGGAGGATTCGTCGGTGGAGGCGGTCGAGAAGAGCCCATTGGAGGGTTRGAGTACCRTAAGCCCGGATYTGCACGGTTGTTCGGATGWTACGGGGGATTTTGACTAGATGGCCGAGGGAAGGGTGGRCGAGGAACACCGTGACTCGGTTGATAARCTTGGATCCCACAAACATCTTCCGAGTGAGGAGGCACCGGCATGTAATGGGAAGGGTTCGACGGACAATAAAGCATTTCATGCCCAACCACACCACAAGACAAACAAGGCGGGTCCATGCTCGGGGGCGACAACTTGGCCATTTGGACTCTCATAGCATCCATCTCCTTTTTTATCTTGAGCTCTCTCGGGGAGAAAGGCTCATTGACATTGTTGACCTCATTAGCACTTGAGTACGAAGCACGGGAGGATTTTTGTTGAGAATTCTTGGACAAAGAGATGAAAACATTAAGAAGCACGCGTGGAGAATGGATCTTCATATTTCCCCCCGCCGTCGTATCCACCATGTATTGAAATTGGGGGTCTAATGCCTCATAGAAGGTTTGAATTAGAAGCTCCTTGGGTATACGATGATGCAGACAACTAAAAAGAAGATCGTTGAACCGAGACCAAGCGGAGTGAAATAGCTCATTCTTCATTTGCTTGAATGACATAATCTTTACCCTCATATCATTTGTTTTCTCCATGGAATTGTAGTGTTTGAAAAAGACCTTTTCGAGCTCGTCCCATGTGCGTATCGTGTTAGGAAGAAGACCCATGAACCACGATAGAGCCTTATCTTGGAGAGCATATGCGAAACAACGGAGTTGAAGATGCTCCAAACTCATCATATTCGGGCGGTGAAAACTCGAGACATGCCATAATTATTGCTTGATGAATTGGAGGGGGTCCTCCTTGGCAAATCCTCAAAAAATAGGAAGGCGGGCAAAGTCAAGCGATCGGATATCAATAGCCATCACCGCGGGGGGAAGATATATACAAGATGAAACATGAGCCCCCACAAAAGCTTGGCTCACCTCCCTCATAGTTTGGACGGGTGGAGTAAGGGGAGCACTCGGATCGTAACCACCAAACAAATCATACTCGTCAAGCTCGGCCTCTTGAACTCCATGATCATTACCATATCCGGGGCCACCACCATAACCATTCCGATTCGCATTCGGTGTCGGATTGAAAGCATGCACGGGTGGAGTACCAAACGGACTGGGATTCAGATTGGGCACATTCGGAGAATGGCGATGAGCACCATAGCCATAAGGAACGGGATTCGGGCCTCCAAAATCATCGAAGGGATCATGAGCATCTAAGAGCACATTGGACCCGACATGGTTTGCACCATGCCCTCCCATGTCAGGTTGACGAACACCATGAGAATCGGGGGCAACGCGGTTCGCACCATGCCCTCCCGCGTGCCCCTTTCCAACCAAACCACCACCATTCCCAACATGGTTTGCACCATGCCCTCCCATGTTGGGAACAAAACCGCCTTGAGAAGAATGAGGGTAAGAAGTAATACCTTGGTGTGGGCCCGTGGCATGCTCATGAGTGGTAAAACCACTACCTTAAAAACCAAGCGATTGCTCGTGCGGCAGCGGCGGAATGGAAATAGAAGGCCCGGTCATGGAATTCGGAATGGGCTCCTCATGAACTCCGGGCTCGGTCGAGGTAGAAGCTTGAGGATCAACCCGGGGTGATTTCCCGTGAGGGTCGAGAAATGGGCCCGGATGATTGGACGTCATAGAAGAATCAAGAAGTAACGGGGGTCAAATGCATCGTAATCGGTCGGGATTAGAAGTATAAGGAAATAGTTCGTGTCCAAGCGAGCGACGACCTAACATACACTCAAAGAAAACATCAAATAAACAAAAAAGCTAAAAACACACCGAAATAACAATTAAATTGAAGACCTTAACCAAGCCGTGTCGCAACGGCGCCATTTTGAAGTTGTAATTTTCGTGGTGTTGAAATAAATCAACGAGTTCATGGCTTAGTATTATCGAACTTCAATCCATTTGCAAATTTCAACGTGTTTCAAACTCAAGAGATGAGAGAAAACCGAAAATAATGAAATTAAAAATAGCAAACTAAACTAGAAATTGAAATGAAAAGTTGGTCGGATGCCTCAGTCATATGCCTTAATTGAAAATGCAAAGCAATAAAGAAAGAAAGCAAGAGAATGCAAAGTTTCACCATGTACTACCATGCATGCACAAGGTACAACCATGCATGAAAACTCAAATAATGCAAATTGACAAAAATTGAAAGCACCAAAGTAAAGAGCAATAAAAGTTGACGTAAAAGTTCAAATCTTTCGGAAAAATAACAAGAAACGAAGAGTAGATCTAAGATTCAATTTAAAACTATGCATGGAAATTTAATTCAAAATAAAGCATAAGTAAAAAATCAAAGTCATGATGATCAAGGACCCGATCTATAGCCTAGGTGTGTCACTCAACTAGAATCCATAATCAATTCACAAGTTTCATCATGAAATCGAGTAGCTAAGACAAATCATAATTGAAGAACAAGCATGGAAATGAAGAACAAAGCTTGAAATTAAAATGAGAGCTTACTAAAATTAAATGGAGAATCCAAAGCTTGAATTACAATGAAGGTGCTAATCCAAAGGAGTATTTGGATTCATCTTGAGCTTACAAACCCAAGTGTTTCAGCCCAAAAGTGAACTACCCGAATAACACTTGAAAGCCCGAGAGCTTCCTGAACCTACACCACAAAAACAAGTTAGAAAGGACCACCGGTGGTTTTCCGATGGAAACCTCTCCGATGCTTAAGTCAGTAAGCGTTTGAGGTGTTTTCCAGAAAATAAGAAGGAATGTTTTTAGAGAATGACCTACCTCTCTCAGCTTTGAAGCTGAGATATTTATAGTTTTTCCTAGTGGGGACCCCAGCCGGGATCCTAGGAGCACATGCCGTGAATCACGGGCCGTTACGCAACCAATTCTGACAAGTGGTCCCACTTGTCTCCTTATTGAGAGTCAGGAAAATAGGTCTTCCTCCTTTCTTTTCCGGTAGAGCGCTTCTTTCAGCTTAGGAAAAAAGGAGAGCTGTTCCCATCTTTCCTGGTATCCTATTTTCCCAACAGGTCTGGCCAGACCCTCATTCAGGCTAAGCCGCTCTTGTTTTTCTTCATACTACTCTAGATCTTCCAAATCAGATCTACCCCAAATTAGGTCTGACCAACTTATTGCCCCATCAACTCCTCCCCCCTACGGGTATTGGGGTAGAACTGATGTACTATAAGGGTGTTCGTCAGAAATGAGGACCTACAGGTCTATTATCCGTGCTTTGCACGGACCCCAAGAAATCCTCTTTGAAGCCTAATTACAGGCGTTAATGGTGCCGATTCATTTCCCAAATCCTTTATTTTCATGCCTTTTCCAGTGCTGCCACGTTAGCCCTATCCTAGAGCGGTTAGCGTTCTCGCTCGCCGTCTAGGGTACAGTTCATCTGCCAACATTAAATGTGAGGATCTTTTCAAATCCCGCTTTTATCGATTCCCGTTTTTCGAATTCTATCTTATTTGTTTTTATTCCCGCTGAACCCTCACTTTGCATTTTTCAGTTTCTTCAAATCTCTCAAGCCTCCCTTCTCTCTCGGAATTTCTAGTGATCCTCTCCGATTCAAATTTCTCAGTTTAACTTTTCCGGCAATCTTTTACAGGCCAGGTACCTCTCTTAGCCCCTGATCTTATTTTAATTTCTTTAGAATGGAGTCATCTTCTAGCGTTCCTCCTCATAATGCCTCCTCGCCGCCGGCTACTCCCACGGCGGCGATACTACCTTCCCCTCTTCTAACTGACTCACCCATGGGGGACTCCGATTCTCTATCTATCTCTTCTTCGGCGGCCGCGGCGGTGGCTGCCCTTTCCTCTTCCTCTAGCGGCCTGGAATATCCTCCGGCCGCCGCCGATCACCCCAAAATTACCTTCATCCTGAGTAAAAGGACGGTAGAAGAAATTCGTCATAAACACAAAATCTCCAATCCTTTTGACGCTTATTGCCCTCCGACAGGTATATTGGCCTGTCAATCGCCAACCGGATGGTTGACCTTTTACCAAGACCAGTTTCAGGCAGGCCTACATCTTCCCGTGCATCCCTTAATGCTAGAAATAGCCAAAATATATCAAATTCTCGTTTTTTAATTTACCCCTAACTCCTCATGGTCTGTTATAGTCTGGCCATGCGTTAGGCTGGTTTGGACCCTTCCGCTCATACCTTCTTCCAACTTTTCCAAGCGAAAAGTTCTTTTTTGGGTTATTTCTATTTGACGGCCCGACCCGGGGTTCACTTTTTATTTAAACTCCCTACTTCCAACAAGGATTGGAGGAAGAAATTCTTCTTTGTTTATTGTAGCGAGGACTGGGGTTTTAGTCCTAAGCCTATTGAAGGATTACCRTCATATCCTCCTCTGTCCTCAACCAACAGGTCTTCCCGTATAAAGAAAATCATTTCTACCATAAATAAGAATCCTCTCCATGTGACTGACCTTCTCCTTCCCTCTGTCTTGGATTTTTTTAACAATGAGTCAGAAACAGCCCCTTTAACCAAAGAGATCGGTATAGTTTTTCTCCTTCCTGGTTTTTCTTGCTTGTTTATTTTATCTTTAACCCTCTTTTTTGGTGCTTTCAGACAAGATGATGCGTGAGATGATCGAGGCAGCCCAGAGGAAAGCCAGTGAACTTTCCAAGGCTGTCGAGCAAGGGGTGGGGCCTTCTAATCCTGCGCAGGATTCCCTCCCTGAAATCAGCCGTAGTCCTGCTCTACTGCCTTCGCGACCTGCTCTCGCCAGACCCTCTTCTTCCAACTCAGAGGAAGATACACTTCCTCTGTCCAAGAGGCCATGCACAGCCCCCAGTGGCCGTGCTCTGGTCTCCTCAGCTCATAATGCCCCTTCTGCTGGTACTCACAGCGGTCCACCCCCGATTAATTCCATCGCCAACTGCTCGGAGGAGACTGCCGTACAATACCTGCTCCGGCAAATGCTACCAGCAGACCAACTGGACTTGGAAAGAATGACGGATCACCAGCTGCTGGAGTCATGGTGCCAGGATGAAGCCCGGGTAAGATTTTGTTCCTCGTACCCACGTTATATAATTTGCTCCTGTGCTAAAAATTTATTTTAATTTTATTTTATTATTTTTTTTGTAGGCTATCTCCAAGAAGGCCCTTCTGGCCACCCGCATGTCTAGATCGCTAATCCAATTTGACGTGGTCAAGGAGAACAAGGAGCTCGTCCTAAAAATGGAGCGTATCAGGACTCTTGCCAAGGAGAGAGGAGTGCAGCTAAAAAGGCAATTGGAAGAGCTGGGAGAGTTGAGAGAAAAACTGGCCGAAACAGAGGAGATGCACAAAGCACAGGCGAATATGATCGAAACTGCTTGTGCTGAGGCAAGGGATGAAGCCTTAGCTGAAGCTCGCAGTTTGGATGATGAGTCCTTGATCAAGGCCAAGGAAGAGTGGAGGATGGAATTTCTAGGTTCCGCAGAGGGCCTAAGGTTAATTCAGTTGGCTAGAGAGGAAGCCAAGAGGGCTTTCCTAGGGTCCAAAGAGCTCTACTCCTTGCTTCTTCCCGAGGCCATGAGCTATTATTACTTTGCCCTTGATGAGCAGGCCAAGTGGAGTGTAACCAATGCAGCTGACCCCAGCGCTATCTTTAATCGGGACCTTCTACTGAAAAATCCTCCTGAGCCTACCTCTTTTGTTTGTGCCCGGGAGCAGGACCGTTTGCACCTTGCTGAGGCTACGGAGTTCGCGGAGCACATCCTTTCTCTCTTCCACTCTCCTCCTCCTGCTGCATCTCATCCGGGCCAAGATCTTTCCCTAGCTATCCTTGACTCTTCTCCCTCCCCAACCTTCGCTGGTCTGGGTGAGTTTCCAAGTGGAACGTCCCCCGGTGCCCTGGTTGAAGATGTGGTGGAACAGCTAGCCACAGAGCTGGATGCAGAACCGTAGCTCTCTGTGCCTTCGTTGTATTTTTGAACCGACCTGATTTTTAGCCTGTGTGGATGGTCTGTCATTTTATGATGCGTTTTTTGTATTCAGACTATTTTACTTAATGTCAATTAATGTTTTTTGTCTTGTTGCGACTCTTGGATTTTTAGGGTTTCCTGATTTTCTGGGAAACCTAGTACTTTTTTATTCCTTTTACACGCGTCTTCATTTTAAATACGTTCATGTCTTCACTATTCATCATCAATCAATCTGAAAATGTCTTCCTCTCCTCTGATCGAAGAACTCAATGCGGTGAAGAGAAAAAACATCTCCCTAGTTGTGGAGAAATTCAAGCTTTCCAACCAACTGGTCGCGCTCAAGGAGAAAGTTTGTTATCTTTATCGACTGCTGGAAAGGAAACGCCAGAAGAAACATTTTTACAAAAGCGAGTGGGCTGAACTCCGGCAAGTTAACCGCCAACTTCAAGAGGAGAAGGCGGACCTGGCCGAATCGATAGGTCGCTTGACTGCCGCCGCCGGCGAAGTTCTGATGCTTGCCGATCGCTCTGACAAATATCGCCGCCGCCTGCACGAAACAGAGCGTGAAATCTGGCGAGTTCGTCGAGCTCTGGCTTCAGACTGGAGACCCTCTCATTGCTAAATATCGTAGCTTTTATTTTTTCAGTGTTATTCCTGCAATCTCCTGTAATCAAAGTTGTCAACCTTTTCTTTGAAAAGGTGTAGGCAGCCGGTGCGATAGTATACGAATTTCTCTAGTTTCTTTCTCTATACTTGATCTGTTAATCCATCTTTAATCGTTCAATTCATGCACATTAATGTTAACTGTTAAGCATTTTACCTCTGAAGGTTCTGTATCTTAGTCCAGTCCAGCATATTCATACATTCTTGCGGACCGACAGGTCAGGTCTGTCTGTGTAGGCCCATTTTATGGCTCTTGACATCCAGATCAGGAGATCAAGCCTGTTGACATGGACCCATACTTCATGTTGGATAAAGTCAAGGACAACCGTCTTTATCCAGTTTTGGCTTAACTGTCAGTCAGGTCAGGAAAATTTCAGGACATCCGTCCTTAGCCAATCCTGGCTTACACTGACAATCAGGTCAGAAAAATTTCAGGACATCCGTCCGTAGCCAATCCTGGCTTATACTGACAATCAGATCAGGCAAATTTCAGGACATCCGTCCTTAGCCAATCCTGGCTTATACTGATAATCAGATCATGCAAATTTCAGGACATCCGTCCTTTGCCAATCCTGGCTTATACTGATAATCAGGTCAGGTAAATTTCAGGACATCCATCCTTAGCCAATCCTGGCTTCCCTGGGCTCTTTTGCGCGCCAAATTCAATGTAGTTTCCCGCCTTTTTCTAAGCCCTCTGCGCGCCAAGTTAAAATGATTTCCCGCTTTTTCCTTTCATATATAATGGCGTCCATTCTCGGTTTATGTCCCCTGCATAATGGCGTCTTCATCGCCTTCCAACTATTTTTCCACTGAGGAGCATATCCGACTGCTTCATGAGAAGGGTCGTCTTAAGGAGGAAATCTCCCAGCTCCAGGACCAGTTGCAGGAACGTGTGGAGAAGCTGGCCGAGAAGAAATTGCAATACCGTCGTGAACGACAACGCCTCCAGCAAATCATTCTTGACCTGAAAAGGGAGAACGATGAATTGTACGTTGACTGGGACATTGCCGTGGAGGTCTCAGACCGGTTTCGCATTCGTCTTTTGGAACATGAGGACGAAATTCAACGGCTCCATCAACTTCTCGCTTCTGTACCCCCATCCTAAGGCTCTATCTTTATGCTTGTGATTTGTCTCTCTGTAATTGCTAATGTTCTGCCAAGATGTCTAGTATTTTTCTTGTTTTTATTGGAAGGTTTTTTTTGTTTATTTTTTTCAATAGGCACATTCGTCAATATTTTGAGTATCTCTCATTGGTTACTCCTGCCATGGGCTGCAAATTTATTCAACTGCAAATTCATTCAATCAAATAAACCTAAGGCATTACAATTAGGTGTAAAATTTTCATAAATTGACAACGTTCCAAACGCGAGGGACTGTCGTGCCATCCAGCCTCTCCAGTTTGTAAGCTCCTCCAGATAGGACCTGTATAATTCGGAAAGGTCCCTGCCACGCGGCATCCAATTTTCCCTTGGAATTCCCTAAATCAGATCTTCTTAAGATCAGGTCTCCAACCTGGAACTGTCTTTTCATAACAGATCTGTCATACATGGCCTTTACTCGCCCTTTGATATGGGCCATCCTTGTGGCAGCTCTGTCCCTTTTTTCCTCGACTAAATCCAAAGCGTCTTGCATCAAAGACTCGTTCTGCCTCTCATCGAAGTTCTGAATTCGATGAGTCTCCATGCTAATCTCTGCAGGTATCACAGCGTTCATACCATAGACCAGGCTAAAAGGCGTTTCCCCGGTGCTCTCCTTAGGGTTAGTTCTATAGGCCCATAAGACTGCGCTCAGCTCATCCACCCATTTGCCCCCAGCTTTTTCCAAACGAGTTTTGATCCCCTGGACCAATATGCGATTGGTGACCTCTACCTGTCCATTAGCTTGGGGATGGTAAACAGAGGTGAAGTGCTGATCAATTTTCATTTTCGAACACCATGCCCTGATTCTAGAGCCCATAAACTATGTTCCATTATCTGAGACCAAAATTCTGGGGACGCCATACCTACATACCACGTTTTTCCATAAGAACTTCATAACTGCGTCTTCAGTAATTTTGGCCAATGGCTCCGCTTCTACCCATTTACTGAAATAATCGATTGCCACTATCAAGAACTTCTTTTGAGCAGGGGCCACGGGAAAAGGACCGACCAGATCTATTCCCCATTTGGCGAATGGGCAAGGGAAGCTCATTGTCATGAGTTCCTTGGCAGGCCTGTGTATTAGCGTTGAATTCTTCTGGCATTTCTCACATGCACGCACGAAGTTTTCCGCTTCTTCTCGTAAATGAGGCCAGAAATACCCTGCCCGTAAGATCTTACTTGAAAGAGCTCTGTTACCCATGTGGTTACCACAACATCCCTCATGGATTTCTCTAAGAACCAGAGCTCCTTCCGTTCGGCTTAAGCATCTTAAAAGGGGTTGACCGAATCCTCTTTTAAATAACTCTCCCTTAATCAGACAAAATCTAGCAGATCTGACTCGTACCTTTGCTGCCTCTCTTTTATCATTTGGCAAGGCTCCCTGTTCCAGGTATGTCTTTATGGGAGAACGCCAATCATCTCTTTCCATAACTGAGCCTACCTGCTCTGTCCCGAATTCTCCGCCCGCTTGTAACAAGGTAATCACCCTCTCTTGACAATCTAAAGCCGAGCTAACCACCTTCGCCAGGAATTCAGCCCGTCCATTTTCCTCTCTGGGAATCTGGAGGACTGTTTACTCTTTCATTCCCCTGGCCATCTCTCTGAATTTGGCCAAGTACCTCTGCATATGTTCCTCCCTTGTCTCAAATTCTCCGTTAATTTGTTTACAAACAAGTTGAGAATCAACCTTGGCACATACGTGATCCGCAACCAAGTCTTTCGCCATCTGAATACCTCTTAGAAGAGCTTCGTACTCCGCAGAATTATTAGAGAATGTTGTATTTAACCGAATAGCAAACTCAGTAGACACGCCTTCTGGATCAATCAGAACAATTCTTGCTCCACAGCCCTGATTACAGACAGAGCCATCCGTAAAGATCGTCCATCTCTTTAGTTCTTTGGGAAGGCCAGTCATTTCTTGCATGAAATCTACCAAGGCCTGAGCTTTAATCGTTGTTCTGGTTTCAAAGCTGATATCAAATTCACTTAGCTCGATTATCCATCTGACCAGTCTTCCCGACGCCTCTTGCTTATCCATGACCGCCTTTAAAGGCAAATTTGTTCGTACAATTATACTATGCGAAAGGAAATACGGACGTAATTTCCGGGCCGTTCCTATGAGGGCCAGTACTGCCTTACTTCGGCATCATGTAAGACCTTGCTCCAGTAATAGACTGGTTTCTGGATCTTCCCCTCTTCTCGAAGTAAGACAGAACTGACTGCCTGTTGCCCTACTGATAAGTACAAAATGAGGGGTTCTCCTCGGACAGGCTTTGTTAGCAAGGTCATGCTAGCCAAATGCTCCTTTAATGCGATAAATGCCTCCTCACACTCATCACTCCACTGAAATATCGCTCTCTTCCTCAGAGCTTGAAAGAATGGTAAACTCCTTTCTGCAGACCTGGACACAAATCTACTTAATGCATTAATACGCCCCGCTAAGCATTGCATCTCCTTCACATTCCTAGGCGCCCGCATGTCCATAATTGATCTGACCTTCTCGGGATTTGCCTCGATACCCTTCTCCGTGACCATGTAGCCCAGGAATTTGCAAGCTCTAACCCCGAATGCGCATTTCTTGGGATTAAGCTTCATCCTATACCGTTGTAGAGTATCAAAGGTTTCCCGCAGGTCGTCCACATGTGATTTTGCTTTCACGCTTTTGACCAGCATATCGTCCACGTAAACTTCCATGTTTCGCCCAAGTTGATTCTTAAACATCTTATCAACCAAAGGTTGATAGGTGGCTCCTGCATTTTTCAAACCGAAAGGCATCACAAAATAGAAATACGTCCCCTTTGGGGTAATGAAGCTGACCCGCTTCCAATCATCTCTAGCCAGTCTGATCTGGTGATACCCCTGGGATGCATCCATCATACTTAAGAGCTCACATCCAGCAGTAGAGTCAACGATCTGGTCGATTCTAGGTAAAGGATAGTGATCTTTCGGGCAAGCACGATTGAGATCTCTTAAATCGATACACATGCGCCAGTCCTCCTGAGTCTTGGGAACCAAGACAGCATTAGAAAGCCATTTAGGGAATTGTATTTCTTGGATGTGTTTAGCCTTTAACAGTTTTTCCACCTCAACTTGTATGACGGCCTCCTTCTCAAGCCAAAATTACGTTTCTTTTGCTTTACTGGCTTGGCATCCAAGCTGATGTTGAGGTGATGCTCTGCCACTTCTGGGTCGATCCCTACCAGATCTTCTGGGGACCAAGCAAACACATCCGCGCTACTCCTCAATAGTGAAACTAGATCTGTCAAAGTTCCGGACTGAGGGTTGTCCCTACTCGAAGGACCCGACTCTCATCCCCTGGGATTATTTCGACCATCATCAGCCCTTCCTCTCTATTGGCCAGGTCTGTCTTTGGCGGCTCTACTCTGGCCCTTTTGCTCTGTCTTTCTTCCTCCTCATTCCTCATGATGCACTCTACGTAAGTCTGTCGTGAGGCATACTGGTCACCCCTGACCTCTCCCGTTCAGTCTTCCATTGGAAACTTCATTATCATATGAAACGCAAGAAGAAGGTGCATCCACCACCAAGAAACGCACTGTTCTTGTCACCCTATACGGCTCTTCTCCTAACGTCACGAGGAGCCTCACCGCTCCCAAGGGCTTCAGGGCTCCCCCCGCGAAACCAACTAGGGAGGTGGTGACCTCCTCCAGCTCAACGTTTATTTTCAACTGCCTGAAGCAATCATAAAACAAAATGTCGGTGGAACTCCCAGTATCCACGAAAATTCTGCGGACATTATAATTAGCGATAGTTGTCGTTATAACCAGAGCATCCATGTGAGGGGCTAGAATACCATCGCATCCTCCGACCCGAAATAGATGTTAGGGGTGGAGGTCATTTGTCCCACGTCACGTGATTTTCGGACTAGGTCTCTTGCGGCTCTGACATAACTGTGTTGTGTCCGCTTGGAATGCTCCTCCAATTCTCCTCCGGTAATCATCTGGATTTCTCCATAGATGACCTGGGTCTGATCAGATCTTCTTACCCCAATACGCACCCTATCCTGGCTGCTCCTACTCGTCAGGGACCGATCATAATCCTTGTTGCCAGACTTGGCTTCCTCCCTCCTCATCCGAACATATTCCTTCAAATGTCCGGCCTGAACTAGCCTTCCCAATTCATCTTTTAGATGGGTACACTGGTCAGTATCATGCCCATACTCATTGTGGAAGCGACAGAAACGATCTGATCTTTCCTTCCTAGGCCTCTGCGAGTAGGTCTTTGGCCACTTCAGATCTGGATGCTTCTCAATTGCCTGTAAAATTTCTCCCTGTGGGTTTGCCAAAGGGGTGTACTTATCAAAGCGAGGCCTTCCCCCAGATAAGTCAAGCCGAGGCCTTCCTCCAGACAGGTCTGGCATAAGTTTTTTCACAGTGCCTCTCTCCTCGCGATCATGCCTTTCTCGTTTCCTTTCTCCCTCATCTTTGATCTTCAAAGCTTCTTCCAAATGAATATACTTTTCCACTCTTTCCAAGAGCTCCCCAAATTTCAGAGCTGGTTTCACCACCAACGACTGAAAGAAATCCCCTCGTCTCAAACCTTGTGCTAGAGCATTCACCAACAGCTCTTCAGACGTAGAGGGCACCTCTAACTTAGCAGTTGTAAACCTGTTGATATAAGCACGGAGGCTCTCATCCTCTTTTTGCTTTAAACTGAAAAGCTCGAGCGGCATTTTCTGATACTTTCTACAGCTCGTGAACTGGTGTAAAAAGGCTGAGCTGAACTCGTCAAAATTGCTGATAGACCTCGGCGGTAGCTAACTAAACCAGAGCTGCGCCGATTTAGTAAAAGTCATCGGGAAGACCCGACACATGACAGCGTCCGAAAATTTATGTAGAGCTTCCGCGATCTCAAAACGACTGAGATGGTCCCACGAGTCCGTTGTTCCATTTAATCGAAGCCTAGGGAGCGATATGAAGCCGGCACATCATCTCGCATAACTTCCTCAGTGAACGGCGTACCCCTTCTTGCTGGAATCGCACTGCCAGTCGCCATTTTTCTCTTAAACTCCCTCACTTCTTTTTGCAAACTCTGCATCTGTGCAGCCAGACTCGGATTAGTCTGGCCTGAAGTCTCACTGTCAGAGGTGGAGAGGTGCTCTTCCCCGTCATGTAAGGGAGCCCGGTCCGCGTGCTGTCCTCGCAACGGCTCCGTTTCCACCACCGGGACAGTCCGTGCTGGTGGTGTGTTAGATGGCGGGGTCGCCATCTCCTCGAATTTCTTTTCTACCGCCACCTCCACGGCTTTACCGATTAGCTCCGAGAGCTGTAAAAGGAAGGATTCGTTAAATGAACCACCCGTGGCTGGCACAGATCTACTGAGCGGGGGAGGCGTAGCGCCTGGCGCGGTCCCTGTCAACGGCGTTGTCTCTCCTGGCCCCATCACCGATGTATCTGTCGACCTGGGCATCCCCCCTGGTGCGGCGGAACTAGGGGTTCCACCGAGCTCACCCACCAAGTTCCATCGTAAACCATCTGAAGCCATGAAATAAACAGAAAATCTCATGTCTTAGCCCTCTATTCCCACAGACGGCGCCAATTGTTTCAGCCCAAAAGTGAACTACCCGAATAAGACTTGAAAGCCCGAGAGCTTCCTGAACCTACACCACAAAAACAAGTTAGAAAGGACCACCGCTGGTTTTTCGGTGGAAACCTCTCCGATGCTTAAGTCAGTAAGCGTTTGAGGTGTTTTCCAGAAAATAAGAAGGAATGTTTTTAGAGAATGACCTACCTCTTTCAGCTTTGAAGCTGAGATATTTATAGTTTTTCCTAGTGGGGACCCCAGCCGGGATCCTAGGAGCACATGCCACGAATCACGGGCCGTTACGCAACCAATTCTGACAAGTGGTCCCACTTGTCTCCTTATTGAGAGTCAGGAAAACAGGTCTTCCTCCTTTCTTTTCCGGTAGAGCGCTTCTTTCAACTCAGGAAAAAAGGAGAGCTGTTCCCATCTTTCCTGGTATCCTATTTTCCCAACAGGTCTGGCAAGACCCTCATTCAGGCTAAGCCGCTCTTGTTTTTCTTCGTACTACTCCAGATCTTCCAAATCAGATCTACCCCAAATTAGATCTGACCAACTTATTGCCCCATCACCAAGGAATGCTTGAAGATCAAATCTAAAACCTAAGAGAGAGAAAGTAGATCTAGAGAGAAATTAAGAGAAAATTCATCCCAAGACTCATGCAAGAGTTGGGAGTGAGTGGATGGACTTCATAAGTCAAGTGGAGGGTTTTTATAGTGATTAGCAGGGGGCAAGCTCGTCAAAACGCTTTAAGTTCCGGACATCCAGTCGATCGACTAAGTGCAGTCGATCGACTGCTCTTCAGAGAGCATCGCAATTCTCTGTCGATCAGTCGATTCTTGATGGTCGCAGTCGATTTCCTCAGGGACTGTCGATCGACTGCCTTGCCAAATTGCAGCCCTTTCTGATGGTCAGTCGATCCTCCAGTCAATTTCCTGGATGGCAGTCGATCGACTGCGGATTCTCTGGGCAGTCGCTCGGGCAGTCGTCCAGCACTAGTGCAGAAACTGCATATTCAGAAGGGTAATTCTGCATATCCAGAAAGGTATTCTGTGCCTTCTGTAGTGACATAGTTCTAGAAAGTCTGTACTTTCCAGAACC
This sequence comes from Phtheirospermum japonicum, assembly GCA_014905375.1. NCBI lineage: Eukaryota > Viridiplantae > Streptophyta > Magnoliopsida > Lamiales > Orobanchaceae > Phtheirospermum > Phtheirospermum japonicum. The sequence continues at coordinate 1,215,077 of BMAC01000240.1, forward strand.
CCTTTTTTTACCCTTCTGGATTGGCAGACTTTCTAGAAGGGTAAAAAAAAAGGCGTTCTAGAAAATAATTTTTCTGTTCTAGAATAGTACCATCCCATATTGATCCGCAACTTTTCAGAACGGTTTTTCAAAAAACCGTTCTGAAAAGTCTCTCTTTCAAGAACGGTATTTTCAAATACAGTTCTGTAAGTTATACTTTCTAGAATGGTTTTTTCAAAAACCGTTCTGAAAAGTCTCTCTTTCAAGAACGGTATTTTCAAATACCGTTCTGAAAAGTTGCCCTTTCCAGAACGGTATTTGAAAATACCATTCTGGAAAGTACTTACCAGAACGGTTTTTGAAAATACCGTTCTGGAAAGGGTAACTTTTCAGAATGGTATTTGATAAAACCATTCTTGAAAGAGAGACTTTTTAAGAACGGTTTTTGAAAAAACCGTTCTAGAAAGTATAACTTACAAGAACTGTATTTAAAATACCGTTCTGAAAAGTCGCGCTTTGCAGAATGGTTTTTTGAAATGCCGTTCTGGAAAGTTACAGTATTTTTGATTATCCGTTCTGGAAAGTTTGGTCTATTTTTAAGTATTCATCTTTCCCAAATGTAAAACATTAAATATACAATATTTAAAACACCAAATCTCAATTAAAAATATACTTCACCAAATACAATATCTCAATCCATTTAAAGCAAACCCAAACAACAAAAAAAAACCACAATATTCATCAAGTATTCATCAAGTGTTCAAAACAACAAATTTAATATTCGAAATAAGAAAACTAAATAAACTGACAGATGTACACAAAGGATGGAGATCTTTTTCTACAAAGGGTCTTGACAAGCAGAAAAAATAAACCTCTCCATGAAGCATACTGCAATTATGCGTGCACCCACCTCCAACTCTTTTGCACCGCCTGCCATGAATTAACCCCTAGCCAACATATTTGAAATGCTAAAGTTAAAGCATTGCAAACAATTCATCGGAGACCAAGCTAGGTAAATTTCAAACAAAATAAAATAAAATAACAGATATTAAAAAAGTAGAAAGCTGAATAAAATTAAGAGAAAATCTAGTGCTTTCTTTCAGAATAGATTTGAACTAAACATACAATCATGCATTACTTCAAATACCTCAAAACCTAAACATTGAGAAAACAAAAAAGGAAATTGTAAGAAAACAGATGGAAAAAGAATCTGATTCTATCATACTCTGGGCATAAAATGCAACTACAGTCTAACACCCATTAAAAGACCGATGGGAATTTACAATATTATCCCTACAAACAAACATGGTGAAAATTCTATATTTGAAGACTAAATGTTAATCTAGTACAGAGACATAATTCTGCAACGCCATTTATGGTAAGCAATCCAAATATTGATACAGAAATTCCCACACTTCTAATCTATCATAGTAAATAGAATTTCATTAGTCTAACAACAATAATATTTTTGTACTTTTTTTACAATAACTCCAACTAATAATAAGTACACAAATAAAGTTAATATATAATATCATTCTTTATCAACCCTTAAAAATCCCCTTATGGCATAGAAACATGAATATGTTCAGTAGCTTTTAATTAATATGCCACTAATCTCTAACAACCTATAAATTATTTCAATATGTTGGAAATAAAAGTTAAATTCAACTATTCTAGAGAAGAAGAATATAACATATGAAATAACAAATATACGAAGATAGTCAATATGCCAGAAAGTAAACCATGAGCAGGTGCAGGTAATGAAATTGGCGCCGACGTTCAATATCCGCATTGATTCCAAGTTAAGTTCACCAATGATCGCGGCCTTCCTTGTTGTATACATGTGAAACTTTAAAGCCTAAAATAATCTAAATTCTTTGATCATGCCCTTTTAATCTACTGATGATATACATAATATTAAGAAAACATAATTAACTCATTGAAACTAAAATATACGAAGTCAGTAATTACAACTAATACAATTCTTATTAAATTATGAGGATATTAAGAACCTTATAATCATTTCTCTTCCGTAAATAATTTGCATATTATCTCATTTTTATTCTATAGAATTAGGCTACTACTCTTTATCGGTTATGGACATAATAATAATAATAACAACAACGACAACAACATATCCTCTGAATACATATACAGAGCTCTGAAACGGTAAAAATTCCAAAACTAAAGAAAAAAAGTTCAATTTATATCAGAATTTAATTGCAAATGTATATATATACCTCATGGCCCTCATGGCAGGATAAAGAACAGGCTGTGCAAATCCCAGCATTCCCATCAGGTGTGCAGGTCAAACACAAGAAAATTGCTTGCCTCTTCAAATATCCTTTGTTGTGCGTACATTCCTTACCACCATCACCTCCCAGGACCAAATCTGCTTCCTTTAGAATGAATTTGTGTAAAAAAACAATAACAACAACAACAACAACATTAATAATAATAATAATAATAATAATAATAATAATAATAATAATAATAATAATAATAATAATAATAAAAATAATAATAATAATAATAATAAAAAACTGGTCGACCGGGACATCATCAGCGGATAAAAAACCAAGACTGCACAGTACAAAAGTAAATTAAATTAAAAGAAATCTAAAACACTTACAAAAATAATGTTTTCTATATTATTCTTTAAATATTGTGTTCAATTCCATTCTCATTTTCTCTTTCTTCACAAAAAAGTAACTGGCACAACATTCAGTTCACCTGGTGATGGCCATTTTGTTGATTTTTGGGTATGCTTTGCTGAGGTGAGTCCCCATCACCTGCCACCAAAAATATTAACAKATYTAACTCCTCTTAACATCAAKTTATTCATTTTCATTCACATGTAACTACTTTTATCTAGTGTACTAAACTATAGAGAAGTGCAGTTTCTACTTTTGGAAAAAATATATTACCACTGAGGTTTGAAGTTGCTTTTGTTTGGTTCAACCTAACTCATTCGTCCATAGTATCCTTTCATTTTCTTCATTCCCAATAACCAAAATAAAATAGAAAAATAAAAATACACACCTACAACAAAACTTAATAAACTGAAAAAAGAAAGAGAAATCAGAAAACCTGACAAGCTGCTTCACCAATAAGCGAACTTCATTTGATGGGTGCTTCCTTAATCGATTCACATGCCTTCCTATATCAGTTTCCTACACAATAACCTCAAAGATTTTCATAAAATAAAATATAGAACTAAATTACAAACCAAAAATTGGCACATTAAGTAATTGTTTCTCTTTATTCAACCAGATATGCATAATTTCCACCATGAGAGCTTGAAACGTGATATCCATATCATCTAAGTTTTGAAGCAACTGGACCAATATGGTTGCATTTTAATACCTTCAATAGAAATTTATAAACCATAATCTCTTGTTAAAATTGTTACATTTTAAGGTTTTAAAACTACCATCAGGATATAAGTTATTTTAGCCTCCGTCTCATATATATGTATTACTTTAACAAATCTCCAAGTGATGATAAACTAGATAAAAAATCTCACACCCTTTTGAGGAGAAGATATGGTTGGTGAAAATGTGTGATAAAAGAATTAAGTGAATGCCAATCAATCTATATATCTTACATATGTATCCAGGTCAAGGGAAACCAAAGGCCACATACCAACCTCAAAACAAAATCCACAGAACTTGTTTAGAGTTCAGAAATTGAGGAATAATTTAAGTAAAGCAATTTAAGTAAATATTTATATATAAATATTAATTGAAGTAATATTGTATACCTTCTTTGCTCCCTAACCTCGTGTCTTTCATCGTACGTGCTGTTGGGATCATAACAGCCCAACAAGAACTCCCAAACAGCCCCTTTAATTGTAGGATGAATCCCTATTATATTAGCCAAAGCAAATAAAAAGTTAATATTGGGTTTTATCCATACAACCCGTAACAAGTAAAATCTCGAGTTAAAACTGCATGTATATAGCTCAACACTTTCAGTCAACTAATACCCGTTCTTAAAAACGCCGTTTAGTTCTCTGTGATAAACTATAATATTTAATGCAATGATCAGTTAAAACATCAAAATTCAATTTTACCCCTCTCTGGATTCTTCTAAGAACACCGGCTATATCCAAGTGGCCATCCTCGGTAAATGCTGCGTTCCATCTTCTTGTACCTAAAGTTTTACCTACCTGTCAATACGGTTTCCTGGAAAAAAAAATCAATTTTCAAATTAGATTTGGAAAGCGTGCATATGCATATAGGAAAATATATCTGCATAAAATATGTGAGGAGGATGTTTTTGCTTACCCTTGCTTTGAAACGGGTCTTGGGAACATCTGCTAGATATTCAGATCTAACAGGATAATATGAATCAAACTCCTCAGCGGCTGAGTTAAAAAACATCCTGATCCGAAACAAGCATCCATTTTATTCAATAGCAGTCACAAACATAGCTGATTAACCATTACAATAAATAAAAATAAAAATAAAAATAAAAATAAACGGGAAGAATAAAACTCAATTACCTAAACCTAACCCTAAACCAATTAGGGTTCTAATCGGGGACGGGCGAAGGAGGAGCTCCAGCCATGGGCGGCGCTGGGAGAGGCCGTGGCGGATGGTGGAGGTGAGGTGGGAGAGGAAGTTGCAGAAGCGGGATATTCGTCATGGCCGATCTGGAGAGAGAGAATTTGAGCAGGCGACCGCGCTGAAAAATAACCCACGGGTTTCGGTAAAGAGAGTGTGAAAAATAATTCATTTACCGCTTCGTTTACCCGCGCTGAAAATGTAAAAATATTTCAAATTGGTAAATAATTTTCAGGTCGGTATTATTAAAAATATCATTCTGGATTTTTTTTTTTTTTTTTGAGAAAGACTTTCAAGAACAGTTTTTTAATACCCTTCTAGATTGACGAACATTCCAGAATGGTAATAATAATACCGTTTTGGATTGTTATTTGGTTTTTTTAGACAGACTTTCTAGAACGGTTATTTTAAAACCGTTCTGAAATGTTCGTCAATTCAGAACGGTAAATACAATACCGTTCTGAAAAGTATAATTTCCAGAACGGTATTTTAATACCGTTCTAGAATGTTCGTCAATCCAGAACGGTAATTACAATACCGGTGTGAAAAGTATACTTTTCAGAACGGTATTTTAATACCATTCTGGATTGACGCCCATTCCAGAACGGTTTTACAATTACCGTCCTGGAAAGTATACTTTCCAGAACGGTATTATAAAATCGTTCTAGAAAGTCTTCATTCCACAACGGTATTTTAAAATACCGTTCTACAAAGTGATATCGAGAACAGTTTTCAAAATACCCTTCTGGATTGACTTTTTTGTCTGTTCTAGAATGCAGTTTTTGTACTAGTGCGGGCAGTCGGCCTGGCTCGATTTTCCTCTTTTCGGCACGGTTTCTTGAGTTCCGACGCCTCAACTCGCTCTGTAACAACATTTAGCGTTGGTCTAATACCTCGTGCCACCTACACGTACGAATTTAGATTAAAAACCCATGGATTGTCTTCAATAAACGCATTTATTAAGCTTTAATATTAAAAACGGGGAAATGACCGAAAACCTAACGAGAATGACTCAAAATGACCAAAAACAAAGATAAACCCTAATTATAGAAACTAAGAAAAACACAACAATTACATGCAAAACAGATGATAAGTCTGAACACAACAAGTTCGGCCGCCCAAAAGTAACGCGCCGACAAAGGAACAGAAAAAACAACCAAATCAGAAACACAAGCTAATCATCGCCACCCTCCTACACATCGTCGAGATGAACACCCATATTGTCGTACTCGCCCCTTGTGCAAAACTCCACCATCTCCTCAGCAATATGCTTCTCTAAGTCGGCAATGGAGGCCCCATTTTTCAACATTTGAAGGGATTCCTCCATGGTGGACAGGTAAGAGGCACTCATCATCGGGGCGAGGGTCTCGGTCTTATACTCCTCAGCACCGATGACCTTCCCCCTTGCAAATGCCTTTTCCCCTTCCCAAGAGTGAGCCTCGATCAGATCAGCATGGCTCTTGACCAGCTCGGCATGGCTCTTGACCAGCTCGGCATGCTGAGCCTTCAGGGAATCCAGGTCGGATAAGGTCCACTGAGTTGCACTCAGTGCTGCTTCGATGGACTGCTCTGCCCTGTTAGACCTAGCCATCCAAGTGTCATGACCAAGGATGAGATTGGTACACTGGTCATGAGTCTTCGGAAGCGCAGCGTGATCCTACTGAATTCGAGCATGATCCTACTGAAGTCAAGCATGATCCCTTCGAAGGTCAAAAAAGTCCCAGCGCGCCAACGTCATCGAAACAAGGGCCCGACAAAGTTTCATCTTCGAAAACTACAGCTAGTTGTCCCCGTCAAAGTTTGAGACCCAATCATCCAAATTGGGACTCTAGCTACGAGTAGCACCATTCAAGAACTCAAAAAAAGGATACCTCATAACCGAACTGCCGACAGCATTTGGAGGATAACACCCCGAATAATCGTACCCCTGATGAGTCGAGTTAGGGCGAGGGACTCCAAATACGATCTCCTCCTCATTATCTACAGTGATAGGCTCTTGATGGAAGCTCCGCTCGCCCACTTGGGGGGCCGAATATGGTTCAGGGGGAGCGGACGATGCAAATTAGATGGCCTTTTTCTTCCTCCCTTCCGCCGCCAGCTGCCGGCCTCTTCGAAGGTTTCTTGTTCTTCTCCAAAAACATAGCAGCCCGGTCAAGTGCAGAAAGAGACATGGTTCTGTCGAAGTAGGGATAAAATACTGCAAATAGAAAACACAGAGTTCAATGGAAATAAAAGCTCGATGAAAACTAGAATTCAGAATATAATCAAGCCATGCTGCCGAACAAAATAAGCATCGTCAGTAGCTCCCCGTCGATTGACGCCGAGTGTTTGTAGTATTTTAGTGGTGTTGAAAATAGGAAAAGTGGGTTCATGGCTTGGTATTATCGGGATTCAATTCGAATGTAGGAATCAAGAGGTTTTTAGCTAGAAATATAAATGAAAATGAAAATAAATAGGAAATAATGAGAAATTATGAAAATAAACTAAGATTATGATTAACTATGAAATGTAAATGCAAGTATTTCGTATGCCTCGTGCGTATGCCTAATGGAAATATCAAGAAAGAGTGAAAATAAGCAACAAAAAGCAAAGTTTCACTAAGTACAATCATGAAAGACTAAAGTACTACTATGCATGCATGATCATGAAAACTTTAATAATGCAAATTAGCAAAAATAGAAAGCATCAATGGAAAGAGCAACAAAAGTTGACATGAAAGTTAAAAACTTTTCGAGAAATAACTAGAAACGAAGAGTAGATCTAGGATTCAATAAAAAACTATGCATGAAAATAAAAACCAAAATAAAGCGTATGAAAATACTCAAAATAAAAACGTTCAAGGAGTCGATCAATGATCTAGATGTGTCACTCACCTAGATTCCATAGACAAATCACAAAATCTAGCAATTAATCTATGAGCTAAGGTAAAATTCATAATTTGAAGAACAAGCATCTCCATACTATAGAACGGGCATGAGAGTGAATTCAGTAATTGGAACAAAAAACAGTGATTTTCGAAAATTAAAGAAAAATAAAGAAAATAAAGGAAAACTTACTTGAATTAAGGAAAGAAATTACAAACTTGAGTGAAATAGTAATCCAAAATAAAATCCAAGTGATGACTTGAATTCTTCGTAGGATTACAAACCCAAGACTAAACTTGAAATTATATCTAAGAACTAGAGAGTGAAATTAATTCCAAACTCATGCAAGAGTTGGGAGAATAGTGGATCTCCTCCAAAAATTAGAGTTGTGTCCTATTTATATACTAGGTTTAATTGGGGTTAAATGGGTCAAATTAGCCTTTAAAGGCTTGATTTTCTGGGTCTGACCAGGGTTTGACCTGAATTTGCACCCTGGCGTGAGGTTTGGCGCGAGAGTTGGCAAGCGCGAGACGCCTGGTGGCAGCCTTGGCTTTGAGTTTGGCGCAGGCATGCGCGCGCCTTTGAATGGGAAGTGGCATGCGGCTAGCTTGGCGAGGACTTGGGCGTGTGCCACGGCACTTAGCGGCAGGTTTGGTGAGGACTTGGGCGTGCGCCAAGGCTTGGCGTCAGGTGAATCGAACTTTTTTTCTTTAAAAATAAAAAGCTCATCCGCAGGAGAACGTAGCTATTATAGGCGATAAGTTTGACACGAGTCGAATCACGTCGTCTATAAATGTTTGTTTAACAATTCTACAACTAAACACACGATCCATTTTAGAGGTTTGGTTTTTATAACTACGAGTTTGAAAACGACCATACAAAAATTAAAACTAATTGACAGTGATAAAAACTAGGATTTATAAAACAAGAGAACAAACATAATTGAACAAGCGGATTAAAAGTAAACTGTGCATGAATTACTAAACTAATAACTAGTCGAATGAGAGTACAACATTACAATCTGAAGTTAGCCAATACTAAATCTAAACATTAAGCAAATCAAGTAGTTCAGGAAACTTATAATTCAGACGAAATTAGCAGACGAACAATCTACATCAACAAAACAATATCTTCAATAATGAACGAACGAGAGAAATGACTTGATCATCAACCGAAATCTTCAATTTAATTGGAATGGAACAACACTTGAGGTATCTTCAATTTTCGAAACCTTCCCCCAAGTTTGGCTGATGAAATTTTGAAGAAACCAACGGCTTTTTATAGATTTTCCCAAAAATAACTGCTCAACCGCCAGAGCGTCGACGTTGACGCGTGCAAGGGTTGTCGCATTGACTAGGCAGTGCATCGATCGACGGGAACCAGGATCGACGCAACTTCAAGTTTGCTTCGACCAAGGGTCGACGGACGGAGCAAAGGTCGACGCTTCAGAGAGTTAGCATCGACCTAGTGTCGGTCGATGCGGGCGGCTCTCAGCATCGACGCGGGCGTTGCATTGTGGCGCCTGCAGGGCTTCGGCACGTCGCTCGTCCCGTCTTCTTCGGTTTGAGCTGAAACACGAAAATAAAGCAAAATTAGATTATTACTTATAAAATAAATTAGAAAAACATTAAACACGGTACGAAATGAAAAACTTCAAAAGGAAGAAAAACGAGAAAAATTTAAACCTTAAACACGTAAAAACATACAAAACACAATGCGAAAACACACGAAAATCACATACAAAAATGTACAAATCAACTCCCCCACACTTTTTTTTTTGCTTGTCCTCAAGAAAAATCGAATCTAAACATAGATAAGAAAAAGCTAACTACCCGATGACCTAATTACTAATGCATTCAAATGATTCAAGAAGTTAATGCATTAAATCGACTGAAAACTCAACTAAAAGGAAGACATGATAACGTTGAGATAAGATATTTAGACTAGCTTCCGAACACCTAAAACTAATGAGTTGAACTCTATGTACGTCACCCATCCATGCCTCGCCCATAATCTATCCCTGCTCAAACCGCCAAGTCATCACCCGACTAGCCCAATCATCTATACACCTCTTTAACAATACAATCTAAGAAATAAAAATGAAAATAAGAACTTACTTGTACAAGGATTTCTCTTATTGTACTCATTTTTTTATATTCTTTTTCTTTTCTTTTCTTTTCTTTTTAATTTTCTTTTTCTTTTCCTTCTTTATGAGTACCTATAGAGATGAGGTACTAAACGAGCATAATTTACATAAATCAAAAATGAGAGTTCATTGACTCCAATCTTACATTGCTAAGTGCAACTAATATCATTCCTCAATTTCGCAGATGGAGTTTTAACGTCTCCAAAAGTTAAAAAGAGAAATTACATAAAGTCCTATAGAGGTTAACTAAAAACGGGGCTAGTAGAGAGTGTTCGACTCGTTAGAACGAAACAAGAATAGAACAGGGGACAAAACACTTCATAGATTCTTTACACTTCATTCACAATCACACTATTGTTCGAACGAAAGTCTAAATATCCTAACCAAAGCATCTAACCACGTCACTTCGTCAAGGTTCCGATCAATATAAATACACATGACTCAAATCAACCACAAGGAAGCATACAAAATTTACTAACCAAACCAAGGACAAACCCCCCACACTTAAACCATACAATGTCCACATTATATAATACGAAAAATTAAGCTAAGTATGGTAAAAGAGAATAGAAAGAGACGTCCCTAAAATCGCCCTTGTGGTGATTAGTTGAGCGTCCAAAAGCGTCAAACGGGCTTCAAAGTCGAGGGTAACCTGAAACGAAAAGAAACAAAAACACACAAAAACAACAAAGTTAAAAGGCTTGGGTTGCCTCACAAGAAGCGCTTGTTTAACATCAATAGCTTGAAAAAATCACACTACGTCGAGAACGGGTCAATGTGAGTCACAGTCTTCTTAGCATGATTCACCCCTGATCCTTGAAAGTACGACTTAACTCGATGGCCGCTTACTTGAAAACTTTCATTGGTCTTTTTGTTTACCAACTTCACAACTCCATATGGTAAAACTTATTCAACCAGAAATGGACCACTCCATCGTGATTTGAGTTTTTCGGGGAACAACCGGAGGTGAGAGTTAAACAACAGAACTTGCATACCGGCTCGAAGATCTTTAGCCTTGATCTTCTTGTCATGTTGGGACTTCACCTTCTTTTTGTAAATATCCGTGTTTTTATAGGCCTCATTACGTATTTCATCAAATTCTTTAATTTGCAGTCCCCGCGTAGCACCAGCTAATTTCAAATCAAAATTGACCGCACGGATCGCCTAATGTGCTCCATCTCGAACGGAAGATGACACACCTTACCATATACCATCCGGTAAGGGCTAGTTTCCAAAACAGTCTTGTACACCATTCGGTATGCCCAAAGAGCATCAATGAGCTTAGCCAACCAATCCTTACGATTCGGCTGAACGGTCTTCTCCAAAATAGCTTTAATTTGCTTATTACTCATCTCGACTTGACCTGACGTCTGAGGGTGATACGCCGTGTCCACCTTATGTTTAACCCCGTACTTCATCACAGAAATGTGCGCCTCCATCACTAATAATTGCTCGTGGAAATCGGAACCGACTGAATATATTTTCTTCCAAAAACTTGAGCACAACATTGGCATCACACGTTCTCGTGGGAATGGCTTCTACCCACTTGGACACATAATCAACAACAACTAAGATATATTCATAACCAAACGATGCCGGAAATGGGCCCATGGAGTCTATGCCCCATACATCAAAGATTTATATGACAAGATTGCTCGTTTGTGGCATTTCATCACGTTTGCCGATATTTCCCAATCATTGGCAACGATCACAGGACTTGCAAAATTCATGAGCATCCTTAAATAAAACCGGCCTATAAAAACCCGATAGGAGGACTTTGTAAGAAGTCTTCTGCCCTCCAAAATGGCCGCCACATTATTATTCGTGGCAAAATGATAAAATGCTCTTTTGCTACTCCTCGGGAATGCATCGTCGAATAATTCCATCTTTCCCGAACAGGAAAAGGAACGGGTCATCCCAAATATGATCCCTGCACTTAAAAAGAAATCTCTTCCGCTCTTGGAAGGATAAATCGGACCTCACATGGACACAAGCAAGATAGTTAACTATATCAGCAAAGCAAGGGGTTATATGCGAAGAAGTAGCACAATTAAATTCGTAAGGAAAGACGTCATTTGTATAATTATGTTTATTCACATCTCCTTCTCTAATCTAAATGGGAGAAATGGTCCGCGACAACATTTTTACAACCCTTCTTATCTTTGATCTCGACGTCAAATTCTTGAAGTAAAAGTATCCAACGGATCAAAAGCGACTTACTTTGGGTTTTCCTAAAAAGGTAACGAAGAGCCGCATGATCGATATAGACAATCACTTTTGAACCAATAATGTACGATCGGAATTTCTCCAAAGAAAACACCACGGCTAAAAGTTCTTTTTCAGTGGTGGATTAGTTCCTCTGAGCCTCATTCAACATAAGACTCGAATAATAAATCAAACGGAAGAGACCATCCAATCGTTGTCTCAAAACAGCCACCACGGCGTCGTTCGACGCATCACACATAATTTTAAAGGGAAGGGAATAATTTGGGGCAACAACCACCGGAGCCGTGGTCAATTTTTCTTTAAGCAGTTTTAACGCATTAAAACATGACTCATCAAAAACAAACGGTACATCAAGACCTAGCAAATGACACAACGGGTAACTAATTTTTGAAAAATCTTTTATAAATCTCCGATAGAAGCCTGCGTGCCCTAAGAAACTACGGACATCTTTAATGTTTGTGGGAGGCGGAAAATTTTCAATAACATCAACCTTAGTCTTGCCTACATCTAAACCTTTGCTAGATACGACATGACCAAGCACAATACCACGTTTAACCATGAAATGACTCTTTTCCCAACTTAAAGTTAAATTACTCTCTATGCACCGTTCAAGCACTTTAGACAAATTAGCAAGACAAGAATAAAAGAAGGGCCAAAAACTGAAAAATAATCCCTGAATACCTCAAGGAAGTCATCGATCATGTCCGTGAAGATAGATAGCATGCAACGTTGGAAAGTTGCCGGCGTAAGGGCATCCGTCGAAAGGCATATGTCCCAAATGGACAAGTAAACGTCGTTTTCTTTTGATCCTCCGGTGCAATGGCTACTTGGTAGTACCCGGACAATCCATCAAGAAAGTAGTAATATTGTTGCCCGGCCAACTTGTCAAGTAATTGATCAATGAAGGGAAGTGGAAAATGACCCTTTCTCATGGGGGCATTAAGGTTCCTGAAGTCGATACACATTCGCCACCCAGTTTTCAACCGTGTTGGTATGATTTCTCCCTTATCATTTTCAATAATAGTGATCCCGCCCTTCATCGGTACCACATGGACGGGGCTCACCCATTCACTATCGGGTGAAACAAAAATGATCCCTTCGTCGATCAATTTGAAAATCTCTTTCTTCATAACTTCCATTAAAGTGGGATTCAAATGGCGTTGACCTTCCCGAACTGGCTTTGTCCCTTCTTCCAGCACGATATGATGCATGCATGTGGCTGGACTTATCCCCTTAATGTCTCCCAAACTCCATCCAATAGCTCCTTGAAACTTTTTAAGAACACCGATTAAGGCCTCTTCTTCCGCTTTGGTTAACTCGGCAAAAATGATCACCGGCTTCTTCTCGCCTTCCTCCAGGAAGACGTACTTGAGATGACTTGGAAGAGGTTTAATCTTGAATTTTGGATCGATGTCCGGCTTCTCATTTTCAAGCTCACAAAGATCAATCACCCCTTCGGATTTAGGCTCAAGCCAATCGTCGTCCTCGATGAGCCAAGAGTCGTCGTCATGATCGAGAAATTTATGGGTGTCAGATTCCTCTTCAAATTTGTCTTGCACAATTGAATCAATGGATTCCACGAATGAACACTCAGTGTTCATGGATGAATATGGAGTTGCCTGGAAATCATGGATAGAAAATGTGACCGATTCATCTAACACGAACAAAGTCATGCTCCCATTCTTCACATCAATCAATATGTTGGTCATGTCCATGAAGGGTCGACCCAGCAAAATCGTATGCTCTCGGTTATCATCTTGAACTTCACCACCTCTAAAATCACAAAGTCAACGGGTACTATAAAGTTTCCAACTTGCACGAGGACATCCTCGACAATTCCCTCCGGATACCTTACCGACCGGTCTGCCAATTGAAGTCGCATCTTTGTTGGCTTAAGTGTCCCCAAATCAAGCTGCTCAAAAATAGATAAAGGCATTAAACTATTCCCGCCCCAAGGTCAAGCATACACAGAGTTTCTTTTCTATTTCCCAAATTAATTTTTATACAAAAACTCCCGGGGTCACTTTCTTTTGGGGGAAGGGTATTTCGTAATTTCACGCTCGCCGCATTTGAAATATAATTTTTTTCATTTTTAGAATATCTTCTTTTTTTTTATGCCAAGTCTTTGAAGAACTTGACATATGCGGGAACGTTTATTATAACATCAAGCAAAGGTAAATTAATGTTAACTTTGGAAAGCATATTATAAAGGTCAAGAAATTGCTTATCTTGCTTTTCCTCTTGAAGACGACTTGGATATGGAATGGGAGGCCGATATGGATTAGAAGCTTTGGGAAGATTCGTCTTGTGCTCGACTTCCTTTTTATCATTACCCAAAAACTGGGTAATAGTCGTCTCCTTGCCTTCTTTCTCATTCGGTTGCTTGCGAGGATTGACTCGACAACTTCCCTTGAAAGTTCTTTCCTACTTGATTGGCGAGTTGGCCAAGGGCCGTCTCAAACTTGTCCATCCATTTGTCATTACATTGCAATGTTGACTCAGTGCGTTGCATGAATGTACGCAATGGCTCCTTGAGTGTTGGTGAGATGGGTGCTTGAGCTGGTGGAGGTGGAGGAAATGGTACCCTTGCGGTTGTGATTGTTGCATTGGTCGAGTCAAGAATGAAAATCGACCTTGTCCCCATTGTTGTTGATATGGCTGTTGGGGAACAAAGTTATTTTGTGGCCTTGGGTTCAGTGTCGGATTCGCCACATTTTGATTGTTCAACCACGAGAAATTTGGATGATTCCTCCATCCCGGATTGTAAGTGTTCAAAAATGAATTATTATTTCGTGGGTAACGATTCCGATATCCTTGACCTTGTTGATTTGCTTGAAAGCCCTGTATAGCATGTGTTTGTTCATCATTTTCCTCGGTTGGTTAAAAGGTTGCTTGGCATGTATTAGCTCCATGCTCGTACACTCCACAAATGCCGCAAGTCTCTAATGATTGAGACATACCTTGATATAAAAGCATATTTTGGGTTTGCAATGAGGCCACTTGCCTCGTTAACTCGATAATTCTCCTTGTATCGTCAGGAAATGTGTGTGACATCTCGATCTCATGAACGGCTACTTTCTTCGGTCGCGAGCTTTTCTGTTGAGAATTGTATCTTATCGACTCCCATATGTCCCATACTTCCTGAGCTATTCGTGATCCGATCTCTCCCCCTGCTGCATTGTCCACCATATACTGAAATGTAAGAATAAGCCCATCATAAAAAAATTTATTGATGAGCTCGGGTGGATAATGATGATATGGGCACTGCGCCAATAGTCCCTTAAAACGTTCCCAAGCCTCATGGAACGTTTCTCCATTCATCTGATTGAACGACGCTATCTTCACTCGGAGTTGAGCCGTTGTTTGATTCGAATAATACTTCCCCATGAAGCGATCATACAACATGTCCCAATTCGTAAGAGAATCAGGCTCCAATGACAAAAACCAATTCTCTGCTTGGTCCTTTAACGTATACGGAAAACATTGAAGAGTAGTTTTTCGTGGTTCAAAATATTTGAAAGTTCATTTGGCTCGGTGTGATTGGAAATCGTTTCAATTACAAGTTTCAAGGTGTTTCAAGCTTCGAAAATAAAAAGAAAATGAAACTAAAATAATTAATATATCTAAACTATCCTAAAAATTAAAAGTGCAAGTGGGTAGGATGCCTCGGTCGTATGCCTTAATTGAAAATGCAAGCAATTAATAAAAACAAGCAAAAACAAGCATTGTTTCATCGAGTACTACCATGCATGCATAAGGTACAACCATGCATGAAATCCTAAATAATGCATATTAACTAAAATTGAAGGCACTAATAGAAAGAGCAAGGAAAGTTAACGTGAAAGTTCAAAACTTGGAGGAAAACAACGAAAAACAAAGAGTAGATCTAGGATTCAATTTAAAACTATGCATGGAAACTTAATTCAAAATAAAGCATAAGTAAAACTCAAAGTCATGATGATCCAAGGCTTGATCTGCAATCTAGATGTGTCACTCATCCATAATTCATAGCCAAATCACAAGTTTCATCATGGAATCAAGTAGCTAAGGCAAAATGCATAATTGAAGAACATGCATGAAAATGAAGAACAAAGCTTGAAAGTAAAAGGAAAGCTTACTAAAATTAAATGGAGAATCCCAAACTTGAATTACAAATGAAGTGCTAATCCAAAGGAGTATTTGGACTCTTCTTGAGCTTACAAACCCAAGGAAATTGCTTGAAAATTAAATTCAAAACCTAAGAGAGAGAAAGTAGATCTAGAGAAGAATGAGAGAAAATTAATTCCCAAGCCTCATGCAAGAGCTGGGGAAAGGGTGATAGTTAAAAAATGAAAGAAGTCTCCTATTTATAGTACATTTAATTGGGTTTAAATGGGCCAAAATAGCCTTAGAGGCTTAAAATTCCCGGGTTTGACCAAGTTTGACCCGGAGGCACCTTCCTTGACCATGGCTGGCTTCTTGGCATGTTTTGGCTCGATATGGCTCGAGATGACTCGACCATGGCTCGATGAGGCCGCCCCGCCGCGCGTCAGCTCGCGCCCGCCCGCGCCTGCTCGCGCCTGCCCGCACCCGCCCGCAGTCTCT